>CM026576.1:12272788-12845375 GCA_000180635.4 Pristionchus pacificus
TGTAGAGGGCTGATTGCAGTTTTTCAATTTATATAATAAGTCTAATTTAGACAAGTTCGAGTTGGTGAGCCTCTATTTCATTCATGGAAGTGTTCATATGGGAAGAAAGAGACTTCTCTCTATTGTCTAATGGTCAATAGATGCACTGTTGCTGATTATCGAGAGAAGAGTAAGAAGGTGAATTCATTTAATTGAACGGACTTTCTCTCTATCAATCAGGTCAATTCCCTCTCTTCTCACTCATTACGTAATTCTTTCTTTCCTTCTCTTCACACCCTAGTATGTGTACATAGGATGTGAGCATAAGTCCGTTATGATCCCTTCCTCCTCTCCCTTATAACCCCTCCCCCCTTCCCTCTCTCTCTCTCTCCCCCCCCCCCCTCTCGAACCTCTCTCTTATCCTTCACGCAACAACATCCGCATTCTAGAAATATGGAGATTCATAGCTAGAAAACAATTCTTAATTGAAAATATTCAAATAATGCATCAGATATTGATGATGGGCAAAAGAAAGACTGAAATAAATAATGATTACAGATCGAGATAATAGACGAATTCGGTTGTTCTCTGTTTCCTACCGTTCTTCCTCATGTCTCGTATTCGAGTGATCTCAATGGAGGATTAGGAGTCAATGCATTCTCACTTGATGTTGATCAGGTAGGGATTCCACAGTGGGAATGAAACTAGTGGTGGCATCTGAAGAGAAGACCCTCTTCATTTCTCTCAAGCCCATCGTGGGAGCGTAAACATGTGACATTTTCCAAGCCCTTCAAACGTGTTCATCTTCATAACCGTTCTCCATCTTCAGACCGCTGTCTTCTTCGAATGTAATATCAAGATGCTTCTCAAATTGAATGGAGTATGCAGAAGACCTATCTGTCAACCATTGAGAGTGTTCCGAGAGAGGGAAGGATGGTAGTCCCCTCTCATCCCTCTCTCCCCCCCTCCCCTTCTGAGTTCCCGTCTTCTCTCCATCAAATACCTCAGTTTTCACTACGCGTTCACATTCCACTATTCTTTCTAATTTCCTTTTCATTTCAATCTTTCCCCGACGAGACGTTTTTATTTTTCTCTCAACGTCTTTCCTTATTTCCACGGGTTTCGCTCATTCTGCAGTATTACTGTATCTATTCCACTTGAATAAATCGTTCCGAATAGCTCCATAGAACGGACGTTGTCCAGATACTCTTTACTTCCTGTGTGTGACTGTGTTCACTCCGTGGAGAGCACAGTTCCAATTAACGGACGAGTAAAAAGCAGATGAGCAAATATCGGAAAGAGAGAAAGATGCCAGAGGGAATGAGAAGATTATGATGAAAGAAGAAGAAGATGGAGATACAGAATGAGAACATCACAAGACATCTCAATATGTACATACACTTTAGGTGTTTATTGGAATGAAGACATTGTTCAATTCGCAATTAATGAACAACGTGTCGTCAACATTTAGATCAAACTCGGCTGAAGCATTTGAAAAAAAAAGCTTTTGTACAACATTTTTTATAGATGGCATTAAACCAAAAGGTAGCTACTGAAGAAGTGTGAGATTATTTAGTAAACGGTGATGATCAATGTTTGAGATTGAACGGCGATTCGTGGACCAAATCCTGTACTATACAACTTACAGCGAGATATTGACGTTGATCTCCAATCTCTCCAATCTTCATCTCTCACTCTTATAGACTAGTCAGTACGTGTATTCCAGTAAGAGCGAGGATGAATCACAAAGGGAAGAACTGGATAGAACAGAGAAGGGAACGGACCACCTCTCATTAGTCTCAAGTCTCAACATTATGTATACAATTTATCACTCAATTCAAGGGAAAGCAGTCTTTCGACTGAGCAAAGTTTCAACTCGATCTCCAACTTGTGAATACCGGAAGGCAATTGAGAGAGACAACAAATAGACGAGGGGAATCATAGGTCACGTCTCTTTCTCAGAAGGGGGAGAACTAGATATCATCGTTGACCTCATCTATCTTTCTTTCTCTACTCAACTACTGATTCGTCCTTCTCTATGTGAGACCGGTCTATCACTAGGAATGAGTATAAGAGAGAAGGAAGGGATTCAGTGTTCACTCATCACTTCCATGTCTCCTCTCTCTTCTCTTCTCTTCCTTACTCTCGTCCCTCTTTCACTATCAGTCTGTACTACTTGTCAGCAGAATGCTCCTACTGTAGCTGATACTCAGAGTAAGCCCTTATTCTGAATAGACTTATCTCATCCCCTCTCTCTCTCTATCCATCTCTATCTCATATCTCTTCAGTCACAATGGATCCGGCAGAGATGGGAGCTCGACTAGGCAGACAATTGGCTGATAAACTCAGATTCATGTCCTATCCTACTCAGGTTAATTATTCATCAATTATTTGATTATTAAACGTGAAGTTGCTAATCACTCAATGCCTAATCCCAATCATCTTCAGACTCAGAAGACTTCGTTCACTCCATCAGATTTCCCTCCTTCTCTCTTCGCATCTCTTGGTCTTCCCGTCTCTTCATCTTCCATTCCTCAAGCATCTCCTCAGTATCCGTTCCGTCCTATTCCTCAACAACCAAATGTCTTCGTCCCTAAAGGAAATTGCCCTTATTGCAGAGGAAACAAGGGAAAATAGAAAGTTACCACTTTAAATTATTAGTAATGTGTCTGTAAATAAGAACAATAAATATCTGTAAAGCTTGTTTTATTACTTGCAATCGGGATTAAACAAAATGAGTATCAAAAGTGTGAATTTATGAGATAGTTAGTTATTATATTGAGAACCCTCGATGGTACATAACTTGATTATACAGATGTGAAAATGAACAGTCTAGCTGTTCTCTTAATAAATAGCATAACTTAGGGTGGAATGAAATAAATAGTTTGAACGGGGTGGCTAGCTCGAGATCTTAGTGTACACTACCAGGAGGGAAGAAGGGAAAGGGATTGATAAGGAGATACTTAATCAGAATCAGAATCGATGATATTCTTCTTCTTCTTCATTTGTGGGAATGCATCATCACTATCATCATCATCGATATTATACTTGACGGGTGCTTTAGCCCTTCCTCCTCCTCTCTTCGGAGGGGGGGTCGCCCTTTCCTACAATACATCAATACATATACTCATAATCCAATATAAAAATAACAAACCGATTCCATGCTATCATCCAATTCAATCTCTGAGTCAGAATCGCCCTTCTTCTTCTTAGGAGCAGCCTTCTTGGGAGCTTCCTTCAACAATACCATTCATTATCTCCTCCCCTTCTCTCTCTTTGATTACCTTCTTGGAGAAGAAATCAGTCACTTTCTTCGTTCCTTCATCTTTCTTATCATTCTTCTTAGCAGGTGCCTTCTTCTCATCATTCTACAATACATTTCTCTCCTCTTCGTCCCTTCCCCTCTTTCCTCACCTTCTTCTTTGGAGGTGGTTTCTTCTCACTCTCACTATCATCACTCAGATCGAATACATCACTCTTCCTCTTCTGTGGTTTCTTCGTCTTCTTCTTATCATCAAAATCACTATCATCCGAGATATCGAATATCTACAGTAGACAGTCATATTCATTCCCTCCCTTCATTCTCTCATACCTCATCATCATCCTTCTTCTTCTTGGGTGCAACCTTGGCTGTAGTTCCATTTCCATTTTTCTTCTTCGCTTCTTCTTTCTTATCTTCTTTCACTTCATCATCATCAGAAATGGATACAACATCATTCTCTTCAGTCGTCACTCCATTTTCTTTGGATGAATCAGAGATGCGTGCCTATAATTCCCTCCCATCACTCTTCCATCCCCTCCCTCTCTCCTTACCTTGGTCTTTCTATCAGCAGCAGTAGTCCTCTTAACCATTGATCCATCCATATCATCATCACTCGCTTCATCATATCTAGAATGTCTCCATTTATTCCTCAATCTCTCATTTAAACTCGTGTTCTCACTCTTCTTCTTCTTCTTCACTGCTTTCATCACTATTCCATTCTTCCTTCTTTTTCTTCTTTTCTTCCTTCTTCGTTGCAAACTTCCTACAATAACTTCATTCGTATCATCCCCCCCCCTCTCTCTCTTCTCACCTTATATCTCCTCCTTCAACCTTTGGTTTCTTCTCTTTAACTTCCTTTGGTTTTCTCTCCTTCTTCGGTGCATCAATCTTCTCATATTTCTCTTTCAATGCCTTATCAATCAATGGTTCCACTCTGATTGCATCCTTCGAGGGGAATACTTCCTATAATGAGAGACATATGACGGCGGTTGCAAAAGAATCACCTATGGGCTGGTACAGCAAAATGTTGATAAATTATGAAAACTTGGTAAAAGAGGTTTTCGGGTACTACCTCGAGATGTAAATTTTTCTTCGTAAATATATATTTGAAAAATATTTTTTAAGAAATTCAATTTGGGAAAAAATAAATTAGAAAGAAAATCTCGTAAAACTTACTGTGGAAATGGGTATACTGTAAATGCAGTATTGATAAATATTTTCTCGGAAAAGTCATCTCGGAAATATTTTTCTGGAAGGAAAACGCGACGCGACCGCAACGCAGCTGGAGCGCGCACATGGGTTTGGAACCGATTTTCTCGTGTATTCTTTGACTTTTCTATTTACTTTTTTATTAAAATAATAATAAAAAAAATCAGAAGAACTAGATTATATCAATAAAAATCGAAATGGAGCTCTATAAGACGCGCAAAGTTTTTTACAGGAAAAAATTTCCGAGATGAAAAATGATTTCCCATTGCGAATTTCCAAGATTTTTTACCAAAAAAGGGTTTCCACAAATAGTTTTCCCAAATTATTTTTACATCAAATTGATTTCTACAATGAAATTTACGAAAAAAAATTACAAGTCGAGGTAGTACCGGTTTTCGAGGATGGGAAGCCCCCCCCCCCCCCTATAAACTTCATTTGCACCAACCCGACCGGTGCAGCCGTGCGGCAACCTTGCTGCAAGGCACCATTTTTCTATATCTCGGCTCTCCGTCCATGAAATCTTATAAAATTTTAACAGCGTACGTAATCGACTATGGCGAGTCGAATGGTAATATTTATTTTCATTGATAATGTTTAGTTTTCCGATAAAAATATTTTTCTCAAATACTAGGGACGGGTAACATTAGATATTTACATGAGCATATGCGCTTCATGCTGGGGATCATTTTTCATATCCAGGGTGTGAGAAAAAATATCCAACTTCATATTTTTAAAATTAGTTATATTGTTCCATTCCCTCCATTTTTCGCAGTTCTCACTGAAATATCATTTCATTCCTCACTCGATGCGCGAATTGCGCGGTGCGCAATGCGAAAAATGGAGGGAATGGAACAATAAAACGAATTTTAAAAATATGAAGTTGGATATTTTTCTTCACACCCTGGGTATGAAAAATGATCCCCAGCACGAAGCGCATATGCTCATGTAAATATCTAATGTTACCCGTCCCTAGCATTTGAGAAAAATATTTTTATCGGAAAACTAAACATTTTCAATGAAAATAAATATTACCATTCGACTCGCCATAGTCGATTACGTACGTTGTTAAAATTTTATAAGATTTCATGGACAGAGAGCCGAGATTTAGAAAAATGGTGCCTTGCAGCAAGGTTGCCGCACGGCTGCACCGGTCGGGTTAGTGCAAAGTGAAGTTTATAGGGAGGCTCCCCATCCTCGAAAACCTCCATTCTCAAGTTTTCATAATTCATCAATATTTTGCTGTGCCGGCCACTGGAGGCAATTGACTGATTCTTTCGCAACCGCCCTCATATCAATTAATATCCTTCTCCCTCTCTCCCTCTATCTCCCTCTCTCTCTACTCACAGCAACAATTCCGAGATTCTTCTTCTTTCCCTTTGGTTCATCCTTGGCGAATTTCTTCATAGCATTCTTGATGGATACTTCTTGATCAGCTTTCTCCTTCGCTTCTTGCTTATCAAGTGCTTCCATGAACACCTTCAATCAATGAGTGTTATCCCTTCCAACTCCTTCTCTCTTCCTCACCTTTATATCATCTTCCCACAGATCAGCCCAAGTCTTTCCTTGAAGTGATTTCAACTCAGTCAATTTGTCTTCACTCTCCTTCATTAGTTTATTCTTCTCTTCCTCTGACAGCTACAACATAATTAATTATTCCCTCATTCCTCCTCCATCTGCCCTTCTCCCTTTTTCACTTACCTTAATGAGTGCCATGCCAACGAGATAATCATAATCAGATAGTTTTCCATTCAATTTCTTATCTCCATCCTCTTCTTCTTTCTCTTCATCTTCATCTTCATTCATCTCAACTTCTCCACTTTCTTCTAATTCCTTCTTCTTCTGTTCTTCCTTCCATTTCTTAACAGGATCAGGTTCGAAATCCTTCTTGATCAATTGTTCAACAATCGATGCTTTCTTCTTATTCTCCATTACAATTTCTCCCTTGATCTTTGCAAGAATGAAACGAGCCTAAGAGAGAGAGAGAGATAATTTTCATTCTATTCATCATCTCGATCTCTCGTACCTGATTCGATAGTCTATCACTCTGTGCCTTGAGCATTCCTTCGAGGAATCTCTTTCTCTCTTCATACTTAACCTTCCTCGTCTTATAGAATTCACGGCAGATTTCTTCTGGAGATGCGAACTTACGGAGACAATTATTAGCATCGAAGAGAACCTGAAGAGAGAAAGAGATGAAGATGGGAAGGGGAAGGGAAGGAGAAGGGAGGGAAGGAGGAGGGAACTGACCATGGAAGAAGTGTTGATAACAGTCTGTAGTTTAAACACCTTATGAAGTCCATCATGTTCCAATTTCCTCATTCCTTCTCTTCCTCCTGTCACTTTCACCACGAATTTGACAGTAGTATCAGTATGATACTCCTTGAAGTCACTGTAATGTCCCTTCCTCTCTCTCCCTTCTCCATCTCCATTCTACTTACGATATCACAGCAGCCTTCTTATCACTACTCTCGAGCATTGGTTCGAGTACACTCTCCTTGTATCCTTGAGTCCATGTCTTCACTGGCAATTCAGTGATCTCCAATGTATCGTCATTCAGAACTGCTATCTGAATAGGAATAATCATCTTCTGTCCCTTTCCCTCCCCCCTCTCCCTCCCTTTCTCACCTCTCCCGAACACACGAATCGAGTTGGATCCAATTGTACAATTTCTCCACGGAATCCCTTGAAGAATGGCGCCTGCAATAACAAATTATTGGTGGTCTCAACTTCTTAATCGTCACTCTCTAAATGATTCTTTTCAGTCTCAGTCCTCGGTATTTCACATGACAGGGGCATCACCCCCAGTGTATCAAATAAGATCAGTGTGTAGATTTGGATGTTTAAGCATCATTGACTCGTCCTAATCATTCACTCCTTCCTCTTCTCCATTTACTCACCATTGGTCTACATTCCTCTCCTTTAATGAGTCTTCGAATGTTTTCCACAATCTGTCTTGGATTGTAATTGGGAATTTGTGTAGACCATCCAGTTCCAATACCAGATGCACCATTGACGAGTACGATAGGAATAATTGGACAGTACCTATAAGGATGAGCATCAATCCCTTCCCTATCCTTCCTTCTCTTTACCATTCAGGTTCAATCTTCTGATTCTCTTCGAATAAGAAACGAAGAACGTTATCATCGGGAATGGGGAAGAGAGTACGAGTAACAGGACTGAAATCAGATATCATTAGAGAGAGGAGATAGAAGAGGATTCATACCTTAATTGAGTGAAGATATAACGGGGACTGGCTGAGTCCTTTCCTCCTTGTAATCTTGTTCCGAATTGACCAATAGGAAGAAGTAGATTGATATTATTCGATCCAACGAAGTCCTGTAATCTCTCCCTCTCTCTCCATCCATCTCCTTTCCTATCTTCCTACCTGTGCCAGATTGACGATAGTACCCATAAGAGACTGTTCTCCATGATGGTATGCTGACAATTCTCCAACAGCTCCAGCCAATTGAGCAACCTTCACTTCTCTCTTATCTGCACGTTTGAAACAAGCGAATAACACCTTAATAGAACAACTTATTATTACCGTAGTGAATTCGAATAAGGAATAAACCAAGTATAAATGTCTCAGACTCGGTATTTCACATAACTAGGGCATCACCCCCAGTGAATCAAATAAGATCGTGTGTAGATTTGGATAAAGACATCATCGACAGCCCCCCCCCCTTCCCCTCCTCTTCCTTTATTCCTTACCTTTCTCTGACCAGGTTTGAATCCGTCCACCAAACAAGGAATGGATCGCTCGTTATCAGTGTTGGAAAAGAGAACCAATTCCTTGTTAATGAAATCAGAGAAGGATACGGTAGTAGTGTCCTGTAACCAATCGATATCTCCCCATCTCGCAACAACTCTTGTATCACTCACCTTATTGTATAGATAATCTTCCTCCAATCCTCTAATTCTTCTATCTTTCTTCTCTTGCATCCACTTAGTCAACCAGTCCTATCAATGCAATCAGTTCACTTCCATCCCCTCCTTCCCCCTCTCCTTACCTTTCTCTCTTCAATTTTCTTCTTACTGAATGCCATATCGACAGCCTCATCATCTCCGGGTCCTCCATACTTGAATTTGATACGATGTCTTGCCATATCAGAGAAGTATTCCTTCGCTTCCTTCGACGTCGAAGTACCTATCATACCATTCCTTTATTCTACACCAAGTCTTTCCATTCTCATACCCAATCCCTTGTAGTACTTGATCTTGAACGTCTTCCAGTTATCAGTATTATTCCTCCATTCATTATATTCAGGAATGGAGAAGAAGGACATTTCTTCTTTTCCCTTTGTCGCTTTCACAATCGGAGTGATGAATTCCTCCACGAAATTACGACTGAATAATTTAATAAATCAGTCTATCACAAGAAAGTACAAGATATATCTCTTACCGAATGAGTTGAGGCCAATTGTGATGGATGAAATTGATAACGAGACCCTTGATATGAGATCCGTCTTGATCCTGTAATCATCAGAGTACTTCATCTGTCTCTTCCCTCTCTCTCTCTTTCTCCTCACCTGATCAGCCATAACCATCACTTTTCCGTATCGTAAAGTCTTCATATGATCATCTTGATCGTATTTCATTTTGTACTGAAGACCGAGAATCTTGAGAAGGGCATTGATCTCGGCATTATCAGCCACCTTAATATTAATTAATTAATAAAGAAGAGGGGGAATGGATATATACCTGTTTGAGATTTCCTTCTCTGACATTGAGTAGTTTACCCCTGAGTGGGAATACTCCATATCGATCTCTTCCCACTACTCCCAATCCAGATACAGCTAATGTCTTGGCTGAATCTCCCTCAGTCAGAATGAGTGTGCATAGATGAGAGTTCTTCGTTCCTGCATCGTTAGCATCCTCCAACTTCGGAATTCCCTGCGCATCAATCCATTACTCTCTCTCTCCCCCCCCCCCCCCCCCCCCCCCCCCCCCCCCGCCTCTTCCCTTCTCCCTCACCTTCAGTTTACTCGTCTTCTTACTACTGCACTTCTTATCCATAATCTCCATCTGCTTGAACTTCACCCACGAGAGAACAGAGTCCACGATACCGCAAGCTTGCGCCTCAACACATTTATTTATTCATATATTATATTACTAGTGCGTTGTAAAAGGTGCACTAACGAATAGTAATTAGTGTCAGTCTCGGTATTTCACATGACTGGGTCATCACACCCAGTTAGTCAAATAACATCAGTGTGTACATTTGGAAGAAAACACATCATTGACAATTATCCACAAGACAAGAGATGTAAAAAAATATACCTGCTTGGCGAATTTATCGGAGACTTCGCACTTGCTTCCGAAACTCTTCGATTGGAGAGTCATCGTCTCTTTCGTTTGAGAATCGAAAGTAGGATTCTCAATTAGAGAATTGACAAATACCCACATGTGATTCTTCACCTGAAATGTATTATCATTTATATCTGTTCTATATCTTCCTTTCCATCCTCTCACACATTCTCTCTCACTTACTTGGAACGGTTTAACTTGGACGGTACTCTTTCCAACTTTCTTCTTAATAGTCTCAATCAACTTCTGGACCATTTGATCGGCAACGTAGTCTACGTGACGACCTCCCTACAACCATTCCATTATTCTGTCCCCATCATCGTTATTCCCTCTCACCTTCGAAGTAGCGATTGAATTGACGAAAGATACTTGTTGGAATCCCTTGTCCGATACAGTCAGGGCAACTTCCCATCGATCATTCAGCTGTAATGACTCATCCTCTATCAATCCATCCCCTCCTCATCTCTTCTTACCTGTTCATAGCACACTTTCAATGGTTCTCCCATTGCATCAGTCTCGTGTTTCGTGTACTGTTCCACATACTGCTTGAATCCAGTGACAGGGACCTGCTTTCCATTCAGAAACACTTTCACTCCCTTCGATGATCCAGCCACGTCATACGCTCGTCTAGATAATTATCCATATTAATACCACCCACCCATTTCAATCCATTCCGTACCTGCACATGAGAGCGATGATATCATCATCCAATTCGGACATCTTAAACTTCTTGAGATCGGGTTTGAAAGTGACCTTGGTGAAATCATCTCCGGATGACTTGAATAGATCTGCATCAGCATCCTTCGTCATGTTGTTCTTCCATGTCTGAGTATAGATCAATGATCCCTCCCTTCTTCCTATCATCATTCCATACCTGCTTGAAACACTTTCCGAACTCCTTGCTGCTTGTTTCGAGGGTGAATTCAGTGGAGAAGATATTGCACAGTTTAGCTCCGTATCCATTCCTTCCTCCCGTCACCTTAACATAATCACATATTCATCTAAATCTTCGAATAAGAGATAAATAGTTAATCTGACCTTCTTCTCGTCATCATTATAATTGGAAGAAGTGAGAAGAGTACCAAAGATCAACTCGGGCACGTACATATTCTCCACCTTAAATAATTCTACATTTAATAGTCAATTCAAGGGTATAAAACGAACCTTGTGCATCGCCACGGGAATTCCCTTTCCGTTATTGAAAACTGAGATCTCATTTTTCTGCCTGAAATTATCAGATACAACTAGTCAAGAGTAAGGAAAACTCACTTATTAATAGTGATTTTAATTAGGTTCATCTTGGCGTCTCTCTGCTTATTATCGGCTGCATTGACGAGAATTTCATCGAAAATCTTGTACAATCCAGGGACGTATTTGATGTCTTTCAATACCATCTTCTCGTTCTCAGTGTCGTACACCCACATTGGCTATAATCAGAAACACTCAAAATGATTAACAAGAGAAAACGATGAAAAGTAAGAACTCACAGCTTTCTCGGTGTATTCCACTGATCCGATGTAAGTGTCGGGACGAAGCAGAATATGTTCAAGCTGAGATTTCTTCTGGTACGTATCTTCGATCGTTGCCTTTCCCTTCTTCTTCGTTTCATCGATATTAGTGAATACGGCGCGATCCTCCTCATTCATTAACATCGACACATCGGCTCCTCAAATGACATTATGAAAATCGATATTTGACCAGATGAGAACTAACCGCTTTCAGTCTTTTTCTTCTTAGGAGATGCCTTTGGTTTGTCAGCAGCAGGTTTCTTTTTAGCGGGCACCTTCTTCTTCGGAGAGTCATCAGCGAAGAACTATACAAAATTATAAATCATTTCGAAATTAAAATACAAAAATTAAGTAAAACTCACATCGGAGTCGGAGTCACTCATGTCGCTGTTTGAGAGGAGGAGCCGACCTCGCTGAAATTTTGATATAATGAATGTGATATTAACCACAATGGGAGCATAAAATCGAAAAACGACGCATGATGAGGGCAATTAAAACTCTAATAATTAATATTAAAGAACTGCGTCAAAATACGCCAAAAATAGAGCGCGCGAAAATTTGAAAGGCGCCTGGGTATGGTAGTTCGGTAAGGGATATCTCGAAGTGATTTTATTACTGATATTTTAATTTTATTTTAAATTTTATTGAGTAGTCATAATAAGAGAAATGACCACATGTCTCTATATGTACAGAAGTGAGGGGGGTTCCATCACTGCCAGGGGGTAGTTCCGCCACACTGGCCAGCTCCTTAGCCAGAGTGGCCAGAAGTGGCCCGCTCCCCAGCCATAGGGTAGAGATCATTTCCTTTCTCGTCTGCACTCTCCCAGGAACATGCACTCTTGCCAGTGGGGACTGAAGGTGTGAGGGAGGATCCAACATTGCAGAGAGAAGCATCTATATTACTATAGCTCCACCAAAAGAAAAAAATGGATTGAGCCTGTTGCTGATGTGTTTCCCCTTTGTTCTCTCGCACTATTTCGTGCATTTGCATATCACATCTCGGACTTCTTTAATTCGTTCTCTTTATCACAACTGTGGTTACAATTTGAATATCATTATACCTAACTATTTTGAACTTCCCTATCCATCCCTCTAGACACACACAACAATTATCAATGCGATGTCTACACATTCTTCATGAAACAAAAAGTGGCAATTGCATCAAGAAAAAAGAGTGCTACTGGTGGAATCCACTCTTTTCGGTCGGTCGGTGCAGGTTTACTGAAAGCTTTTAAAGGAGTTCGCAGGTTTTCACCCTTCATGGTGTGTTGCCAAGATCGCAATATTTCAGTATTTATTGCAACACAAGTAATATTGTAACCACAGTTGTGATAAAGAGAACGAATTAAAGAAGTCCGAGATGTGATATGCAAATGCACGAAATAGTGCGAGAGAACAAAGGGGAAACACATCAGCAACAGGCTCAATCCATTTTTTTCTTTTGGTGGAGCTATAGTAATATAGATGCTTCTCTCTGCAATGTTGGATCCTCCCTCACACTTTCAGTCCCCACTGGCAAGAGTGCATGTTCCTGGGAGAGTGCAGACGAGAAAGGAAATGATCTCTACCCTATGGCTGGGGAGCGGGCCACTTCTGGCCACTATGGCCAAGGAGCTGGCCAGTGTGGCGGAACTACCGCCTGGCAGTGATGGAACCCCCTCACTTCTGTACATATAGAGACATGTGAAATGACCTGAAGAAAACTTACAATGGTGCATCGAATAAAATCCACAATTGATATGGAAATGCATGTTCCATTTTCTACTATGACCAACGGATACGAACTATCTATCTATCCTCGATGAATCTGAACGATATTATCTACATAAAGTATCCGAGAAAAAAAAGAGACTGCACTTTCTCACTCTCTTTTTATTATCACGTTCTTCTCTTTGTAGAGAGGTGTATCGATTTGCGTTTCCATGTGAACAAGCCTTCCATTTCTCTCTCTAGTGAGGAAAGACGAGAAAGGGAAACTCCATTCCTCATCTTTTTCTTCTTATGTCCGGAGATACTCTCAATTCAAGTCTCAAACAACTCAATTGGTTACTCGCTAAGAATGGATCACAGGTATCTTATATTCTTCAATATTTGAAGAGCAAAATCTCTTCAGAGTGAGAAGAAAGATTCGGATAAGCCAAACTTGAGTTATTCACAATTGATTAGAGAGGCAATTGAGAATTCTCCCGATAAGAAATGCACATTATCATCCATTTACGAGTATATTGCAAGTGAGTTTAAAGATTGTCGATTCAATCCGAATATCTCTTCTCTTCAGCTAAATACAAGTATTATGCTGCGTGCCCCACTATCACATGGAAGAATTCAATAAGACATAATCTATCCCTAAATAAACAATTTACAAAGCTAGATAAAGCTGTGAATGGTGGATCCTTAGTGTTTCTCGTTTCTCATTGATAATTTCAGGGAAGGGTTCATTCTGGACTCTATCCATTTATACCTCTCATCCTTCCACAAGTGAGAAGAAGAAAGAAGATTCTTCTACCGAAGAAAGTGCTCCTTCTCCTATTCCTCCTTCGTCCAATCCCCATTCTCATTCTCCTTCACTCTTCATTACTCCTCATCTACCGTATCCATCGGACGATCTCACTGAACATATCGATCGATACGAAGGTACAGTACCTCTCTTCTCTTCAATAATCAATATTCTTGAGATGATCCAACTCTTGCTCTTCCTCCAGGAATGAGTCTATTTGACTCTCACGATCTTTCTTCTTCTTTTCGAAATGTGTATGATCAAGTCTTTCACAATAAGAAACCAGCTACCCAACGAGAGGAGGTAGACATCAATTCTATCTCTAACATCTTTACCTCTCAATTAGGAAGCTCGAATAGATTGGCTCAAGATCGGATTGGAAACAGCAGGGATAGATTATACGAATACGGAAGAAATGGCAAATGTACGAGCAGATGGATTCATTGGTAAGATCAATCTATTGAATAAAGTAATAAGTAAATGAATCAGAAATGTTGAATTCATCGACTCTTTCTCCTTCTGAATTCGACGACATCCCTTCATACGAAGATTTCTCACACGGATGTGAGTACCTTTGGTTTCGTGTATTCTACAATTTTTACAAGTCTCTTTATTCCATCTATATGTATTATCAAATTCAGATCAACATCGTAAACGACACAACGGGTTTATCGAAGAGTGCAATCAACAAAAAAGACAATGTCTCAATGAGGTAACTATCAAATGATAAAACAACGATAACAACAAGTGTATTGTAACAATTTGTGTTATCAAAATTACAGGGAGAAGAAGAGGATGAGGATGATTTCGATTGGGATTCTCTACTCTCTCGCTAATAATTCATCTACTAGTTTTAATAGGCTCGATTTAATGATTATAATTATAATATTTGTTTCAATATATCGTATAGATTTCACAGAGTATTTTGTCTCTCCTTCTTTCCTTTTTTCTTCTTCTTTTTCTTTTTTTCCATCATTTTCTGTCTTCACTTTCTTCTTCTCCACTTCCTCTTTTTCTTCATCACTCTCTTCAATAATTTTATAAGATATTTAATTTTTCTTCTTTCCACAAGATGTGATAAATAAAAATACTGAAATTCGCCCAGTTCTCCCGCTAAGTTGAAACGAAAGGCGAATCCGTCGATTTCTTGTTAAGCAATTTAAGTACGAAAATTTGAAAGAAAAAAAGCTCGGGAAACCTGCCATGCGACGCGTGCATTTCAGATTTATTTTCCCATTACGTAATCTCAGAGTTTTATTTGGACAAACTTGATGACTACCATCTACATATAACAATCGATCTATAAATGACTTCATCGAATGTATAATTCAAAAGGATGTTACTGATTCGGCCGATAATGAGAAGACTCTCCTCTACTATGTGAAGAAATTAAGGAAATTATGTGTGAGTGAACGAATTCTTTTCATATTGGACAACAATGAATCGGCCTATTTATAATAGAAAAATTGAAGAATGATCATAGAAATGATGATGAATTTTATAATGAAAGACTCCGGAAATGCTGGATAGAAGAGAGGGGAGGTCAGCGATTCTCCGAGACTGGAGATCAGCGAGGTAGATAATTCACAACGATGATTCTACTGAAACGGTCGATAATGAGAAGACTCTCCTCTACTATAGTGAAGAAATTAAGGAAATTATGTGTGAGTGAACGAATTCTAGATAGATACGTGAAGAAATTAAGGAAATTAAGTGTGAGTGAACGAATTCTATTCATATTGGACAAATGTTGATACGGCCTATCTGTAATAGAAAAATTGAAGAATGATCATAGAAATAATGATGATGAATTTCAGAATGAAAGACTCTGAAAGTGCTGGAGAGAGGAGAGGAACAACTAATGCTGATCATGCATCAATAGAGCTAAGAGAGAGAGATGGAATAATAGAACAGTGAAACGGTGAAATATATTCTCGATGCTCTGAAACATCGATTCGAAATTATGTATACATTACGGAATCCTGAGGAAATGTCGAAGAATCGCATCAGTGTGGGACTGTTGCGTGAAATGATAAATTCTCATTGAATTTTTACTCATGTGGGCGGCATTATTCATTTGTTATCAGTTGTTTTCTCTCAATTTGAGCGCTCAAGTGATCAAGTGGAGTCCCTGCGTTTTAAACTGTAGATAGTTTATATTTGTCTTGTGTTATTTTCGTCACAAAATAAATGTTTACTTTCATGTCTACTATTATATTTCTTCCATTTTCTGTGATTTGTGTGATTCACAGCACAGTTATTTTCTGCAATCATTTATCTTACGTACTGTTATTTTTACCGAGTAATTCCCTAATGGACAATCTCGGAATTCGATTATTGCAAAATACGGAATACATGGGGTGGGAGCTTCTCAAACTTCTCCGTCTTTCTCAGCATATCAGCAATGGACACGTTGAATACTCCCCACCGTTCGATCATTTTATCGGTAGCTTCACCGTTCTCGTCAAATTTTTCGATGGCGAATTCATTGTGGTACCTGAATAAAGAAATGATTATGGCCATCAGAAGTAGTATTCGGTACTGTGTAGACAACGTTCCATTCGTTGCAGCCCATCTGCGTACAGCCAGTCTGATGCTAAAATTACATTGTTCACTTAGATTTATTCATTTATAAGATAAATTAAATCTTATCTCTCTTTTTAGATAACGAGTGAAATACCTTCCAAATATTATGAAGAGTGAATAGTCCGGAGTATCTTCACATGGGATACTTTCATTATCCCAGAAGATATCACCATCGTCATCGTCATGATCCTTCACTACGAACATCTACAATTATCTTTCTATTTTCATGAACATATCTATGATTTGTTTCTCTCGTTTGCAATCTGAGTGAACTATATCATTCTTAGGCTTGATTTCGGTGCTGATCCCATTCTCCCTCTTGTGGTTGTTGAGAGAAACACTCACGCATGAATCCTTCCTTGTCGATGTAAATGCCATTTCATTCCTTATGTAAGTGATTCCAAGTAGAGAGAGTAACTCGCGAGTGCTTTCTTTACGGACATTATTCAGTAGGAATTGTACCGTCTTGCTACGGCCGCTCTCCAGATACAGATACAGATTTATCATGACATCAAGGCACTGTGCCTGCAGGAAGAAACATCTTTAGGGAGGGGATTGGGATCTTCGTATTCATAGATAAAGGGTCAAAGGATGGTATCTTCTTAGCTTTTGTTTTCGATGGCCTTCGCGTTTAGTCGATGGCTTGAGTAAGAAATTCATCCAGCCACCGAAGTCCTGACTTGCGTGGTTAAGAGTAAACTCACGAAGTAGTCTTCTTGAATGGGGCTTTTCTTGACCGTAGATCACATGAGACGATTAGAATCCGTCCTGGGTCCTCCTCTTGATGATCCAAGTGGGCGATACTCGTCGGGTTGCCCAAGCTGACGGACGAGGATTCTCCAAACTGGGGATTGAAGAGAACGGGGGTGAGAGTCGACCGCCCGTCGCGAGCGCAAGAATTGCCTCTCCATGTCCTGTGAATTAAAAATAATAAAGCGAGCAGCTAATGATGTGTTAATTGGACGATTCGTAATTATTGGATAGTCTAATCACTATATCGATTAGAAATGAGGTAGGTTGAGACGGAAAAGTATTCTAAAATATTCGCTCGATATGAATACTCCTTACATTGAACAAATTGAACAGATCTGCTCCCGTGAAGCCAGCAACTCCTCCCCAGACATTTACTGACACGCGGTCTTGAATCCACGAATTGAATGTAGAAGCAACGAGATGCGGATTCAGTCAGCTATCCTAAAGCAACAGTTCAATTATATACAATAAACGTTTTTGTTAGGAAGAAGAAGAAGAATGATAGATTACTTGATCGTCAATCACGTCATAAATCACAATGAGGAGTTGTTCACTACGTGAAAATGAGCACAAGTTGACCTAGTTTAATTGATTATTTCAATCAAAAATTAGCAAAGTGGAAAAAAGTGGAAAAAAAGTGGAAAATATTTTCCACAGTGGTCCACTGTGGAACACCTTTCTTCAAAGTGGAATCGGATCACTGTAATGTTGCGCGAGAGGGGAGAAAGATTGGGAGAAAGATTCCTCTGAGATTACAAGATTATTTCATTATTGAAAGGTGCGTCGTACCTCGAATTGTTATAATTTTCAAGTCCAACCGCTAGTATTTTATCAATAAACGTCTCATTCAGTTCCATCTACAAGTTATCAGAGATAATGTACTCTTTGAGTCCAGATATATCACATAAGGCAAATTCTATATTAATAATTCACTTCTCTTCCCCTGACTGAAAAGTGAAAGCATCATCATCTTCCTGCCTAATGATCTTTATGTTCCTTATCTAGGCAGATACATGGAATTCCCAGAGAACTGTCCATAATAAGCATACTTGGTAGAGTGCTCTGTTCACTCTCGCTCTCATTCGATCGGCCGTAGGGAGTAGATGGAGAATGATGACAATGATCTCCTTCGGAAGCAGTAAAAGAGGGAAGAAATCACCTGAAATGAGAAGGATACTGAAGTTTGATTGGATAGAGAATGCGGCAAATATCAGAAACTGTTTTGCTAAATGGTTTCGGATGCAGGTGAAGGTAGGGTAGTTGTTGATACAAATTCAGTACCTGGATCGATCATTACCCACGAAGAGATTGCTTGTGGCGAGGAAAAGAATGTGAAATGAAAAGAAGTGGAAAAAAGAATTAATTCGTAATTCTTCAATAATTCGAAATGAATATTTAAAAGTCAGTCTAGATAAGATCGTTTCGAGATGGTTCTTCTCATTGATTGATCTTTTCATATTTCATCTGTCTCCGATTCAATTCTTCATTTGATCCATATCAGTGTGGCCGTCCTTTCCAGACTCTTGACTGTCCCTCATGCGGTCGCTCCTCCAAGGAGAAATCGATTGAATCCTATTCCCATTCAGAGAGATATTCCAATGATGAACAATTGCACTATTGGGGTTAGTTTACATTAGAATACGTCTAAAATGAATCTATGTGACTAATGTGTAACTGAATGAATTCAGTCTGATTGTTGTGCAGATTGGTAAACATGACATATTATATTCTTCAAGATTTGAAGAACAAAATCTCTTCAGATTCAGAAGAAAGATTCGGATAAGCCAAACTTTTGTGGGGTTACTCACAAATAACAGCGTAAACGAAACAACGGGTCTATCTAACATTAAGAGTGCAATCAACAAAAGACAACGTTTCAATGAGGTAACAATCAAATGATAACAATGAAAATGATGAAACAACGATAACAACAAATGCAGTAACAGTTCAATTATCGCAATTACAGGGAGAAGAAGATAAGGATGATTTCGATTGGGATTCTCTACTCTCTCGCTAAGAATTCATCTACTATAGTTTTAATAGGCTCGATTTAATGATTATAATTATAATATTTGTTTCAATATATCGCATAGATTTCACAGAGTATTTTGTCTCTCCTTCTTTCCTTTTTTCTTCTTCTTTTTCTTTTCTCCATCATCTGTCTTCATTTTCTTCTGCTCCACTTCCTCTTCTACTTCTTCACTTTCTTCTTCAATCAATCTATAAAATATTTCATTTCTCTCCGACTGATGTTTCTATCCTTTGAACAACGTCAAAATATGGATTGAAATATGAAACGAAATTTTAAAAAATCTACTGTTATTACTTGAGAAGTTCAATCATCATACCTTTTTGCACCCTTCTTCTTTCCTTTCTTCGCTGATTTTTCTTCTTCCTCTCCTTCGACTCTTTCGAATACAGCAACAAAGAATCCATTAGTAGCAGTCTTACTAGGGTCTACAACAATTCAGATTCCATTTCAACCTTTTTGCCATAGATTACACCACCATTTCTTGTTATCTTCCATTCCTCTACCCTTCCCTTTCCCTCTTCATACCTGCTCGTAGACAATGTCTTCCGAATTCATAAGTGTCCCTTCCTCTTTCTTTCCATTGTGGAAGAACTCCTTCAACCACTCGGAAGTGAGACACATCCTTTAGCACCTGATATCAATCGATAACATACAGTAATCTGATTGATCTACCGTACCTCTGCAACGACCAATTCATTTTCTGTTTCGTGAACAGAACAAGTGGAGTAGACGACTCTCTTGAGAGAAGGAAGACTCATCGCATGTTTCACTAACATCGCCTTAATAATACACGCACGTTCATTTCGTTACCGTATTATTATCAAATTAATAAAAAAAATAAAATTTACACGCGAGACAGAAAACGAATTGTTACCTGCAGATTGGCCAATTTGGATAGTCTATATTCATCAACTCCTCCTCCAATCCATTCATCCATTCTCTTCACTATACCCGATCCACTACAAGGAGGATCCACCAGAGCGTATTCTACCTATAATCAAATATTTACATGCCTTTTTTTACACAATTCACATCTATATAAGAACAATCTTCAATTAAAAAAGATTGCTTAAACATATTGACCCACCTTAGCATACTGCTTACTTCCAGTGTCAACACGGAGGAAATCCTCATTGAACACTCGCGTATTCTTCACTCCTCCATACTTAAAATTATTCCATTATTCTCATGTATCGTAAATCTTTCCTTTCTTTAATGCCACCCACGTACACTCAACATTTCCTTCATTGTTTCGACTCTATCATTCGCCCGATCGAAAGCGAAGATTTCTCTGAAAAAACGTGAGATGAAGAGCAGAGGAATAAAGAGAAGGGAAGGGTCACAGTTGAAATGGGCCCATCCGCCCACTTCATTCATTCAATCAACTGGTCACACTTACTCAATCATTCATTTGCACAAACTGAGAAAGGATAAGAAGATGCACGATGAATATATTCAATGAACTAACCCGGTATTGTGCATCAATGCAGCCAGATGAGATGTCTTCATTCCTGGAAAGAGAAGGATAATGGATGATGGATGGGAATGATCTCACCAGGAGCAGAACATGCGTCCACAATGAATGAATTAGGAGGAGGATTGAGAAGGAAAGCAGGAAGACAACTCGCCTTAATCAATCAATTAGTATAGTGAGGCACCTTCAATGGATACCTTATCTTGCAGAATGAGATTTCTATTGGCGACCATCCAATAAGAATGGAAATCAGGAGAGAAGGGGAATACGAGAAGACATTCGACATGGGGATCAATTAGAACCTGAGAAGAGAGTAACTACCGTATCCCGGAGGGGTATCTAATGAGATCCATCGTCTATCACCCACCTCAGAGCTCCTGAGTGTCTTGATTCGATCGATAAATTGCTCTCCCTCTGCTAGTCTCACAACCTGAAGAAGGAATGATTACGGTAGAGATCCAGATGAGACCAAGATAGAGATGAAATCATTGAGTGCATCTGACTCATTCTCATGTCTCTTTCTGTTTACTCGAGCAAAAACCAAAAAGCAAACAAAGAGTAGACACTTGTCGGTATGCACATAATTTCAGTGTTTATTGGCAATGATTCACAAGTGTAAAATGGTAGTTATACCGTCCATTCTTCCTTCTCCAATGCTTCAATTGCTTCTTCTTCTGTCCATTTTAATGTATTGATTCGAGCATATCTGAATGAACTCTCTTATTCCTTTATCATTGAGGATGTACAGATTCATCTTAACATCGTCAATCGTCTCTTCGTTTATTCCATTTCCTCTTAGTCACTCGACTGTTTTGCCCCCTTCGCAAACAATGTAAACTGTATTAGAGAGTGTGTAAGGCTGTACTGGCTAATATAAATTGTCTGATCTCTCTTCTCTCCCATTCACTTCCTTCCTTCCGTCCTTCCCCTTCTCTCTCTACATCTCGAACAGTCTCACTTATTCTCTTCAATTAAATTCACACGTCTTCTTCAAAAAAATCAATTCAATTTGGACAATCAATTTGGAACTTTCTTCTCATTTCAAAGTGGAAGGTGATCCCATCAATCTCAAATCACTCAAGTCTTCCATTTAGTTCTCTTTCTTCATGGGACTTCTCTAGTCTTTCTTCTTCTCTCAGTCAAAGTGTACACTCAGTTGACTCGTCTATCGGAATGAATCCATTCACTCCTTCCTCTTTCCCCTCTCTTCAGATACCCCTTCTCCTTCTCTTCTTCATTGGCCTACAGTCTATTCACTTCCTTATTCTCATCTATCAATAGACCATTCCCCCCTCTCTTCGTCTTCATTTATTCAATAGAAGTTCCACTTCATCCTCTCAATTGACCTTGTTATCCTCTCACTTCTCCACTGTGACTTCATCTCCTCCCCTAATCGTCTCCATATAAATACCCTTCTCCTCTTCATCATTTCACCTGTCTTCTCTATTTCTCTTCCATTCCATCCCTGAACATCTTTCTCCTTGTTCATCCCATTGTCATAACCATCAGGTCATTCTCTCTCTCTCTCTCTATCCAATATTCCTTCTGTTCCTTCCTCTTCCTATAAATATCATTCCCTTCCCACTTCTCATCATCTCTTCTGATCTCTTTCCATTTTCAGATGACATCTCTTTCTCTTCTTCTTCTATCCTCTCTCTTCGTTCTTTCTCTGGCTGATCTTCCTGCTATTCACGAGAAGGTCGTCCCCATTAAAGTAAAGGTGAGTCTTCCCCTCTCCCCTCTTCCCCTTCCTCAATGATCTCATCTTCAGAGTGGAGGTCCTCTATCTCTCAAGATTCCTGCCCCTACTACCATCTGGCATCGCAAGTTCAAGGTAGTCCCCCCCCCTCCTCTCTCTTTCTATTCCTTCTCTCTTCTAGGATGGTCGTGCTGAACAGTACATGGAGGCATGCAATCCCTATCTCGATGTCTGTGAGAAGTGGAGATCCGGATTCCTCGTAAGACCATTTCCCTTCCCTTCTCTCTTTCACTTCTTCATTCAGGGAAAGGATACTCATCCCGAGAAGGTCTCTCTCGCTAAGGATGGAACCCTCAACATGCCCAAGGTACGGTAGTTCTTCTTCATTCAATCGATAATTCTCTCTTTCAGGTGACTTCGGCTGATTCAGCTCAGTACTACACTTACTACATGGCTAAGGATGGAGTTCATCACTATTCTTACTTCGATGTCGTCGTTGCATAGAGAGATTATCATCCAATCCACACTCTCTATTCTATTTCATATGTAACTAATTTGTAATGAATAAAATATGCATTGACTCCGAACAGATCAACGAAGGGATACAAAATGACCCACCTTGGCATCATACATTCCTTTTCCCTCTGTTCTTTCTTTTCTCTCATTGATTCCAATCCTCGTCCTTCTGCTGCCAATTCCTTCTCTCTACAAGATAGACATCCATTTCAAATTTATTTAATCATGAATAATCTAATAGAAGTGATATTTTTTCCATCGGGTGATTCCACTCATCTTCCCTTCTTTTCTTCGCCATGCTTCATTAAGAAGATTTCACAATCAGTCAGATTTTATTAACTCGCCCAATGATAAAACGAAGGCATGAGGAACATCACATCATTATGATGTACCCACAAACCTAAATTATCAATAACTAGCTTAAGAAATAAAACTAAGTTGAATTGATTAGAAATAACAATGTGATTGTAATGTTAAATGAAACCTTGCTCTTAGTAGTGGTCCATAGTGTGATAATAGAGATGAAATGTCGAAAGGAAGTTCCTTCGTTCCTCTTCCCACAAGTAGTTCATACATACACACGAAGATATATCCCATATCTCCTTCCATTGCTTTCTCTTCTTTCAGAGGACGACATTCCTATACATTAATTATTCAGATAATTATCAACACCTCTTACTTTCAACCACCCTCTAAATTAACATGCAATCAGTAATTCAACATCAGATCAGACATGGTTTGTATATTCATATAGCCACAAGATCCCTTCAGTTCACCCCACTTCTTTCTCCATTTAAGGTAGTCTCCCTTCCTATCCCCCCTGGCCCTCTGTATGAGGGTGTGCATCTTTCGTACTCTGGTTGCCAGGGAGAGCACCCTTTCAGCCCATCTACCCTCCACTCAGACTAGTCTCCTTCTCTCATCTATTGCACTATCGGAACACATCCACACTCAGAAAGGACTTCCTATTCACCAATTACGAAGCCAAACAATTTTCATAGGGTAATCACAAGAGGAAGGAGGGGACTGTCCTATTTCTTCGTACCTGTCCAGCAAGAATATTCTCGAACACTTGATGATATTTCAGTGTTTCCGCACTTAGTCGAAGCAAGATCTTTTTGTTCTGTAAGTAATGGATTATAGTGAGACGAGATTCATATTCGGAAAGGACTAGCATGTAAAGGAGGGAGGAGTCCTATTCTCATTCACTCGCTCGTTTTCGTGTTGTCATGGACGATTCCTCTCAGTGCTCAAACTTTATTGCAATAGCCAACAATCAAATCAACAATTCGACCCTTCTCCCTCTTCTCATAATGGTTTCTTGTACTTGGCTTGCAACCAAACTCTCTGCATCTTAACTTTCTTCGCTCGATTAACAATCAATCTTCTATCGACAACATTCGCTTCCTTCTCAAATCCAGCCTCTCTCAATCTCTCATCCAATTCATTCGAATCGAAGAAGTACACGAGAGTTCCGTCTCCTCTACAGTACAAATTGTCGTCAATGAGTCGATTCGCCTTGAATCTCAATTGTGCCATATCGTATCTACCGTAATCCTTGAGAAGAAGAGATCCTCCCGGTTTGAGAAGTGATCGAAGATGAGTGAGAGTCTGATGCAACTTCTTTGGTTCGATAGCAGAAAGGACGTATACACAGATGACAAGATCGAGAGATTCTTGAGGTGGCGCATCAGAGGGAGGAGATTGGGTTATATCCCATACGAAGGCACTACATCGAATGGGATCGAATTTGTCTGATGTCTTGAGTACTTCCACTGCTTTGGAGGAGAAATCACACGAATAGAGGAATAATTTCTTGTCCTTATCGAGATCGAGAATGGGAAACGTCGTGTTACCCACTCCACATCCCACTTCCAATGCACGCATCGACTGAAAAGAAATCCATCAATATAAGCATCATTAATCCTATTCAATTTAACATGTGATGATGACATCGGCATAAGCTGTACAACGCCCATTGAACAGGCTATAACATCCACTTTTATGCTTTCCCCTATCTATTTATCACAAGTGAAAGTACACTCACCGACTCGGATTGTGTTGTGTCCAGCTCAGGAAACTCCTTCAACAGCCAATTTCTATCCATGAAGAACTTGTTAGTGTGTTGGGAGTAGAATGCATCCCAATGAGACGATGGTTCTTCAAGAAGACTTCTTCCTTTCTCTTCACTAACTTTAGCTGCTTTCTGTCTCTCGACGATTTCCTTTGCTTCTCTTTCCATCTCTTCGTCCCATGGCATATTATCCCATGCATTGTATTCGAAAACGTCTCGATCTTCAGTAAGATGACGATTTCCGAATGGTATATCACCAGGTCGACCTCTACCCGATGGCTCCTCACGCATTTCTTAATCTATTCTGTCTCTCTTATCATCCGATAAATGACAAAGAAAACGCGCGAGCGAGCGAATGAGCAGATAATCAAAGTACATGGGAGAAAAATGTAAGAGTCTTGAATAGAGAATAGAATCGTAAGAACAAGGACAAACCGGGAAGTAGGATTCATATACCAATGCACGAACACCTCTTTCTTTTCTCAAGACCCGATTGACGATTGAAGCTACCTCCGAGTGAACATCCATAACCTCAAGGAATCGAATGACTAGGATAAATAATGGGAAAAAGGACTAATGAACAAACAGGTAAGAAAAAAATGAAAAGAATTGAAGAAAGTGAAGAAAAAAGAATACCGTATACGGAACCGTCAAAATTCAGTTCAAGTCGGTCACACTCATTCAAGTCGGGCATAATCACGATTTCAGAATTATTCTAAAAATTTCTAAAAAAAATAGTTTTTAAATTTTTAGTCCGAATTTTTTTCAAATTAATCGATTTCTTGATCGATGATCTATGACAATGATTTTTGGTGGCATAAAGGAGCAGAATAGGGGGAAGAGAATGGGCGGAGTCAAGAGAGTCACCGGGGGGGGAAGAATAGAGAGAAAGAGAAGGGAAGGACACTAGTGCGGAGTCTTCTGCAATGGTCGTCCCTTCTTCAGTTCCTTCCTTATGGGAAGCACATGGATCACAGATTTATTATATACCATATCAATTCGGATCTTTGATTGGACCAGAGAAATTGTGGAATGACATCAAGGTAGGTCACAATCACATCTTCGGATCCCGTCGATAGGAATGGAGATGAATGCTCAACATTCTTCATTCTAAAGGCCCATCGATTCTTCACTGATTACTGGAGTCATTCGATATGGATCGCCATCTTCTATTCATTGGGAGTTCATATCGTTCAGAGGTATTCATATTGGGAGAGGGGATTAACCTATTTGTACTATTTCATTCAGAGCGATGGCCAATAAGAAAGCATGGGATCTGAAACATCCTCTTATCCTATGGAATGCAGCTCTTTCCATCTTTTCCCTTTTTGGAACAATTCGAATGGGGGAGGAGTTTTTGTGAGTGATCTATTCTCAATGGAATCAATGTAATGAATAATCCTTCTCAGCCACGTAATTCGAAATCGTCCCCTTCTTGAATCAATCTCATACTCAGTTGATCCTCGTCAACCAGCTGCATTTTGGGCATTCTGTTTTGCTGCCTCTAAAGTAAATGATCTACCTTCTACCGTACTCCTACCGTATACCCCTTATAGATCTTCGAATTGGGTGATACAGTATTTGTTCTTCTTCGTAAGAAACCATTGATCTTCCTTCATTGGTATCATCATGCAGTCGTTCTTGTCTATGTATGGCATTCAGGTGAGTCAATCCCTTCCCTTCCCTCTTCCATGAGTATAGTGCACACTGTTCTCTTTCTATCCATCAATCCCCCCTGAATCCCTTCCTTCTCTCCCTCATCCATCCCCCTCTTCCCCTCACATCCCCTTGTTGAGTTGTGATTCCATTCGTCAAAGGTCACTTCTCCCCTCTCTTCTCACTTCTCTATTTACTCTAACAGAAGCACTGTCTCTCTCTCATAATCAATCGATGTATCCCTCTATCTAACGAGACTAAATCAGTACATTCTTCATATTCATTGATAGATCATCTCGAGAGACCCTTGAAAGGTCTGTAGGATGGTAGATCGGGTTCATTGAGAGAGGAAGAGAGAGAGAGAGAGAGAGAGAGAGAAAGAGAGAGAGAGAGAGAGAGAGAGAGAGAGAGAGAGAGAGAGAGAGAGAGAGAGAGAGAGAGAGAGAGAGAGAGAGAGAGAGAGAGAGAGAGAGAGAGAGAGAGAGAGAGAGAGAGAGAGAGAGAGAGAGAGAGAGAGAGAGAGAGAGAGAGAGAGAGAGAGAGAGAGAGAGAGAGAGAGAGAGAGAGAGAGAGAGGAGAGAGAGAGAGAGATCATCCAGTCCCGTTCTAATCCCATCACCTTCCATCTTTCTTTTTTCTTCCTTAAATTGCACTGGATGTTGTGACCATCTCAGACTAGCCTAGCGATACTCTGTCCCTCCTCTCAATTGATGCATTCATCCTCTGTCCTCTCCATATTGACTCACCTTGTAGTGATAAGAAGCAATTGATAGGACGATGATAGGAAGAGACGAAAGGGGGAAAGAACGAGGGAGTGGAAGCAGATAGATAGCTAGAGAAGGAGGAGAGAAAAGGGAGGGGGGGGGGGGTAGATCAGTCTTTCCGTTCCACTACAAGAGAAAACAATGAGAAATTCTTGACAAAGAGAGTAAACATACGTGAATTTGGATATAATGATCAGATCTTACTGAGATAAGTAGATCGTCCGAGTTATCTATCACCTAGTGAGAAGGTTTACGAATTATCTGTGAATAAATGATAAATGATAATATCTTTCTCATCAGCATCTGAATTGGTAGCTGGTGGTCGATGGTTCATCTTTATGAACTATGGAGTTCATACTATTATGTATGCATACTACGCAATCACTGCAGGTAACATCCATTTTCATCATTATTTTCCCTGACAAATTTACCTTGATCTGATCACCATGCTATTTTGGTACTATGGAACACATCATAGATGAGTCTGAATCTATCACTTTTTTGATGTGTGACGAATTAGGCATAATTAGGATTGGAATCTCAATATCACATTTTTGAAATGTTCCGCGAGTAACGGATTCCAAAAAAATTAACCGCGCGGCAAAAGTGGGCGGAGCTTACCATTGTTTTGCGTTTTCCGCATATTTTCACTAATTTTTCTTAATCTTTAATGATAAAACTCGATTGCTGGTATGGTTTTACGTTGATTAAGCACAAATTATACAATTAAAGCTTAATTTTAAACGCGACGGTAATTTTTTTGGAATTCGTTACGCGCGGAACGAGAAACAACTTCATGTAAAAATGTGATAATAATCTGTAGTTCGCTAGAATGATGTACAATGTTGACGAATAGAGTCAATCTAATCTCAATTGAGCATCTCTTTCGAATATGAATTCTCCCTATTCGACAAATACAAAAATTGCATTGAACTGCACAATTTTGGAAGAGAAGATTAGAGAAAGAGAGAAATGACGAGATGACTATCATATTTGGAAAAGTTCGATAGAGCAAAAGATGAATCTTCTTCTTTTAATTGATCTTTGATCTTTATCAGCTGGATTCCGTCTTCCTCGTGTCCTCTCAATGATAATAACGACTCTTCAAACATCTCAAATGCTATTGGGAGTTGCCATTTCATTCATCGTCCTCTACTATAAACTACAAGGAAAAGTGAGTGCTTATTCCGTCCTTGTTTGATCACCTTTCTCTTTCTCTTTCTCTTGAACCACTTCATTCCCTCAGGGGATTCACTGTTGCATTGAATATCCCTCTGAGGGGATATCTATCGTACTCATCCTTACCTTTCCTCTCTTCAGTTGATGCAACAATCCTTCGAGAATCTCTCAATCTGCTTTGCCATTTATGCTTCATTCGCTGTTCTCTTCATGAATTTCTTCAACAAATCATATCTAACGAAGAAAGAGAAGAAGACGAAGACTCAATAATTCATTCCCTTCCCTTTCAATTCAATGCCTCCTTTCTTCCCTTTGATTGATCTCACTTTCCATTCATTTATCCCATTATTAGCCATATCGACAACCGTTGAATTGTGATCTATTCTCAATAACAATCGATATCTTCAGAATGGAGATTGAGACTGGCAATAAGAGTGTGAATGACATCTTCTTCTTTCATATCTTCATCTTCTTTCTCTCCTAATAATCTTCTAACTTCCATTCCAATATCAGTGTCTAATCTCCATCGGAGTAATTCTTGTCTCCATTTCCATTCCTGCCCTTCTTTCTCATCATCTTTCATCAATATCTCAATCATTTTCAATCCTTCCAATCTTGTTTCTCTATCTTCATCCATCAGAATATTCGATGCCATTCTATTCATTATCTCCTTCCATGGTCCTTCTCCTTCATTCAGTACTATTCTCGTTCCTTCCAATCTATAATATCTCTCTCTCTTCCTTCTCTTCCCTTCTCATAAACATACCTCACAAGATGATCATCATCCTTCAGTATAACATCTTCAATACAATCCAGTAATAGAAGTGGTTCACACTTGGAGATTATTCTAAGAGAGAGACTTCTGATGTAGGGAGAAGGATCAGATGAGATCAATGAGAGAAGAGTTGAATGAAGAGAAGAAGGAACTGAACACGAACAATCTTTACGACACAAAACTCATTCCCGTTCACTTTAATCTTTCCTCCCATAAAGGAAAGAGATCATTATAAGTGGAACTGATCTCTCGACGTTTACTTTGAAGATGAGAACGCCCTATCCCCTGATATTGAGAGAGAGAGAGAGAGAGAGAGAGAGAGAGAGAGAGGAAGGGGGGGGGGAGATCAACTGTGTTCCATTTGAGATGAGTAAAAGCATCATAAAAGGGAAAAAAGAATGCTCGAGATTTCAATTGAGAGAAAAGAATGGAAAGGGCAGGAATGAAAGGGAAAAGAAGCTTGAAGGGAAAGTGGTTTCCCCCTCTTCTATTGAGGATACCTGTTGGCATTATCTGAAGAAGTTCCAGTGACGAATCTCTCGTTTCCCATTCATTCGAAGTGACACAAGACTCTATTCGAGAGAGAAGTTCCTTATGAATATCAGGGAGTACGGTAGACCATTCATCAATCAATAGAAGAGTCTTCACCATTGGAGATGGATCTTTCTGTAAAAGATACTTTCCTTGAACTCAATGAGTAATCATTTCTGCTAAATCGTTCTCAGAGTATAAATGAACACTTCTTAGCTGATTGTTACGAAATAGAACGAAGTAAGGCGAAAAGTGAATAGTTCGAGAGATAGTTTACTGCCTATTGGACCAATTGAACTGACCATCACCAGAGGAAGATAGAAAGAATAGATTGGATGAAGAGATAAAGGATCAAAACGAGAGATCAACTGCAAAGATCAAAGATCATCAACAAGACTATTGGAGGATCAACTGAGAGTCAGTGACAATTATCTTCGATGATTATGACAACTTTGGATCTACAAATAAACAAACAAGTAATTGTGGTCACTTGTGAAAGTAGAGAAGTGAAGGACGAGACAGAAAATCGAGAAGATACGGAAATTGATGAGAAGAGATTGAAGAATTCCTGAATAAATGGATACATCAGTAAAAGAATTGAACAATAACTGACGATACCTCTTGAGATAGAGAAGGAAGAAGATTATCGAGTAGATCAATCGATGCTTCTTCCGATTCAATTATTGACGAAATTATCGATCGATCATTGAACCTTAGTCATGCATAGAAATAAGGTTACCAAAATCATGGATGTATTTCGAAAGTCGATGTACTTTCAAAAGTGAGATGTCAACTAATAAATACTTACTTCTTCGCAATAGCAATCATTACTTTCATTCTTCCAACAGATGAAATCCAATCGAAAGGAGTGCAAAGATGAGGAGAGAATGAACCCTCTCTGATAATATCTCATTTGATCTACCGTAATCATCTCTTCCACTTACCCGATTACAGTAAGCAGATCAATAAATGATTGAAGGAGTCTATAACATTTCTTCCCACTCTTCCAGATATTTTCCTTATCTTCTTCATTGAGGTTCCCATTGAAATGAGAAAGAAGGGTACAGTATGAATCGAGAACGAAGGAAGAAGGAGCAGAGTCCAGGTTATTGATTGATAAAGAAATGAAAGACTAAACATAGAGAATTGTGTATGGTACATACGGTTATCAATCGTACCTTAATTACATCTTCATCTTTCTCCATCTTAATAAATAGTACAATCTTTCTTCGTACAAATACACTGATATCATCAGTAGGAAGACGAGAGAGAATCCATTCACAAAGAACTATTATAATCAATCGTATCTTAATAACTCAGTCAATTGATCACCTTTCCACTCTTCCACTCCATTTGTTCTCATTTCAATAGCAAGGATCATCACTGCATCTTGTACGGAAGAAGAAGGGATTAACAAGAGAGATGGGAGTACGGTAGATATCGATTGACACTCTGTACGACTGAGAGCACCAGCAGACACTAAATGATATTTTAAGGAAAGGAGAGCTTAAAATCTCACCAATCTTGGCTGCAATCTTGAGGAGAATCGATAGCGAAACACTACCGTATTCTAACAAGTCATCCTCACTGAACAATTTTTTGACCATATCAACGAGTCCATTTTCTGAAAGAGACCATATTGGACTCCACAACAATGCATTCTTGAACAGTACCCGTTGTCTGAATACTGTCCATCAATCGATCGATAAGAGTATCATCAACTGAATGAGGAAGTTCATCCACTCCTTTCAATTCCCTAATCACCCCTTCTAGATTATTCACGATCGAAGACACTTCTTCCATCTAAATATATGGATATTTTGAATGTTCCTCGATGGAAAGTAGACTGAATGGTATATGCAACCAGTAACACACACTGTTCAGTTTCTTTACAATGTTTATTTATTATTAATCGGAATTAATATATACATTGTGGATACAGATAGATAGATTGAATATTACAACATGTGTAAGATGTAATGAATTCAGAGTTTAGCCGGTTCATCGAGTGCCTTCTCGATATCCTTGATGAATGATTTCGGTTCAGTTGTAGGACCATAACGGTTGATCACCTACAAATAATAAACATTACACACACGTCAGTAATCATGATAAGTCAAAACACAGTGTTTTGTTGCGAAAATGAAAATAAATATATGTTCAAGGCGCATGAATAATAAGCGGGCCGTATTTCTAAGGACATCAGAAGAACATACCTCTCCATTTCGGTTGGCCAAGAACTTGGTGAAACTGCAAAAGAATGGGATTAAGAGTGTATTTGAAGATGTAATCTTACTTCCACTTAATAGCATCAGTGAGAGTTCCTCCCTTTTCCTTCTTCAACCATTTCCAGAATGGATCTGCATCATTTCCATTCACATTCACTTTTCCGAATAGATCAGGCTCCATTGAGAACTTTGTCTTCACGAATGACATGATGTCGATCTCACATGATGGCTCCTACAAATTCCCGTTATAGATATTTCCCTCAATTCACTTCGATATCTTCACCTGTCCTCCGAATTGATTGCAAGGGAAGGCAGCAACAGCCAATCCTCTGCTCTCGTACTTGTCAAGAATCTCCTTTAAACAATTCCAATAGATTAAAATAAATAACTATACGATCGTCTGTTCAACATACATTTCATTTTCATTCATGAAAAGCGAGTAACGATCAAACCTACTAATACTGGCAATATCATGTTCTGATTACCTTCAATTGAGTGTAATTCGAGTTGGTGAGTCCACACTGAGAGGCCACATTCACAATGATGACAACCTTTCCCCTGTAATACATTCAATTACTCCATTTATTCCCACCACGCCAATTAGAATTCCCCTTCGAGTGTGAGATACGAACCAACATCATGAACTATCTCCTCATGATAGTACACAACTACATCTATTCCTATCCTATCCTCATTGCGTATGTTGTCATGACGATCACCTCTCTCTTAAGCAATCACACGTCTATCATAAGGTCTGTCTATACGAGTATAACAAGAGTGATGACATCATCACAATGGCTAGAATCATAAGGGAGTAAACAATCATACTTGTATTTCTCTCCGAGAGAAACTTCTTTGCCATCAGCGTCCTTCACCTACAATCAATCCATTACTCCCCCCTTCTCTCTTCTCTATTTCATACCTTGAATTCATAGATAGTCTTAGCCATGGCTGAGAATGGTCTAATCGATCGAGTAGATACTGAAATCATTCTTATTCCGAGACTACGAAGGAATGGACAATGATCAATTAATGGATCCATTAGGAATCGAGAGTGGATAGAACAACCAATTGGAACGAAATAACAAATGAAATATTTAATATCTTTATAGATCTAAGCAACGTGAATAACGACAGATTCAACAAAAACAGTGAGAAGACAACGGAAACAATAACAAGCGCGCGATTATTACCTCAATTCTGCAGAGGGAAAACCAACGAATAACAAATACGGAAAGAGGGAAGGGCGAGGGAGAGGGACGGGGAGGTAGACAAAGTATGGGGAAATAGGGTGAGAGAATATGAACCGAGAGTTGAAATAGAAAGGAGTGGCAACCAACTGAAAGTGAGGAGAGAGAGGTAGAAAGGGATGGTGATAATCCCTTCTTCTCAAGGAGGCGGAGACTACACTTATATCGTGATAATTTCTATTCTATCAAAAGAGGACAGGAGGAGAGGGTGATAAACGTAAGCGACTAATTTGAATGCAATACAACACGATAAGACGCGATGCAACTCTAATTGTAAAGAGTATCTCTCTCTCATACCACTTCCTATAACAATTCAACAACAAGGAATGGATTAACTTACAATCGGATGAATAAGTTATGTCGAGAGTGAAAGATACTTGGCAAGAGTCTTCTTTCCACTCTTTCCAACCTTCTTCTTGGCACCTCCATTCTCTTCCTTCTTCTCTCCCTTATCCTCCTTCTTCTTTTTCTCTCCTCCCTTCTTCTTATCTTTCTTCTGAAGGGAGCACAGTTTGGAACATAAACACTCGAACCTAACACACTACAAACTACGCGTGTACTCAAACGTAGTCTCCTGTATCCCTCCATCTTTCGTCAATGATCATTTTCACAAGCAGTGATTCAATATCACTATTATTTCTCATCCCAAATGGATCTACAGTACTCCCTCTCTCTCTATCGATTACCTTGGGAACTCTTGTTCTGATCTTAGCATTCATTCTCAATGGAAGTGGTTTCATTCCTGCCTTCATCATCTTCGATGTTGTCTTCGTGACCTGATATCGATTGATTACTACCGTATCCCCTCTCCATCTACCGTACCTCCTTGAGAACAGATGGATTCTCTCTCGTAACCTTTGCTGCGGCCTTCGCTCCCATTCGAGACTCACGCATTTTGAGAGCCTGTAGTAAATAGATTCATCTCCTACCGTAATCTATCCCATTGTATTACCTGGAGATTCTCAATAGAGAATTCGACGATAGGTCTTCTCTCATTAGTGAATGTGGTTGCATTGTTATTGAGTGCATGGAGACAAGCGAGAGCGGAAGAATGAGAAGAGAAGGCAACGAATCCATATCCACGAGAACGAGCTACTCCCTTAAATGATAAGGACCATTATATCGTGTATTGTTCTTCCCATACCTACCATCACATTTATATATCTGGAATAGCTCACCTTTTCATCGAGATTATTGAGATCTCTCCAGATTCTGCATTCCACTACACTCGCTCCCTCTCCAGCTGATTTCTGAATAGACCAAATGAGATTACCACAATTCATCCAACTAAACAAGGATGTGACGTTACGTACCTCACACAGTTCCCTCAATTTGTCATCAGTGAGTGTGAATGGAAGATTGTGAATAGCCAAACGAGTGGGGGAAATAAACCTGCAAACAAGAACATTTGACACGTATCAATTTGAAAGAATAGTGAAATAAATAAGAGTGTGATAACTTACATGTGTAGATTCTCCAATTTCTTCCTCATAGATTGAACTTGTTTCTTTCTCTTTTCAGCATCTCCCTTACTCATTCCATTAGCAGCAGCCGTTCCCTCTCTGATTACTCCCACTCGAGCAAGAAGAAGATTACGTTTGTCTTTCGTTGACTAAATGTTATACAATTATTAATAAACATTTCTTTTACACAAAGAGTCAATTTGCTGCTTCAAAATATTATGATGACATACAGTAGCGTGTTTCTCCTTATCCAACTTTGTCGCTTCTTCCTTTGGCAGTGCGAGAGAAGCATTGATTGATCTTCCATCAATCGATAATTCTCCTCCATTGGCAGCATAGATTGCCTTATTCGCTTCATCGGGAGTTTCGAAGTGAACGAATCCCGTTCCCTTACTGTGACCAGAATCACCGAATCTGAAACAATCAATTATTAGGATAACGAAACATAGCCGAGAAGGGTTTCAAATTTACATTAAAAATATAAACTGACTTGCATACGATGGCCAATTTGACACTACCGTATTCCTCCATCGCTTCCTTCAGAGATTCGTCAGTCGTTTGGAAGCTCAGATTACTGTAATTGATTCACTATGAATGTGATATAACTATCATCTCATAAATTGTAATGACTAAATCAACAAACCGTAAGAAGATAACTCTCTTCTCAACAACAGCCGTATCTTCCTTCCTTGGTGGTCTCTTCCCCTTCCCTTCTTCATCCTCATCATCACTCTTTTCTTCATCTTCCTCATCTTCATCAGATTTCTCCTACAATTCTCTTCCCTTATCTCTCCCTCTCTATCATCTCTCACCTCATCATCATTTTCACTATCATCATGATCCTTCTCCATCTCCATATCCTCATCCTTATCCTCCTCTGCATCACTATCATCATCAACTTCCATTTTCTTCTCATCCTTCGTCTTTCCCTTTTTCTCATTCTTCTTTTCATCTTCATCAGTCTTCTCCACCTTCACTTTCTTCTCAAGTTCTTCCTTCTCTTAATATCAATAATTAGGATAGACAAGAGACTAATAGCGTCAACCTTCATGTTTGGCAGTTTCATAAGTATCTTTCGGCATAGTCCAATCAGCAGCGATCCTCCTTCCATGAATCTTCGATTCGTTCAGACCCTTCTGCAATTGATAAAATAATATATTTCGACTTTTTAATGAATGTTCTACAATAACGAAGAAAACTTGTTAACGAAAGAAAAAATAAAAAGTTTGACTGACCAATGCTTTATCCGCATCTTCTTCTGTTTTGTACTGCACGAACCCGAATCCCGCACATGATTTGGGGAATTTCTTGTCTTTGCACTTGGGAAGAACCACCTTGAACATATTGATCTCATAATAATACTAATACGAAATGTAAAATATAACGAGGAAGAATCAACGAACCTCAGTGAATTCTCCGAAGGGAGTACACGCCTTCTCGAGATCTTCTTTCGTTGTCTTAATTTATAGTGTCGCAACTATACCAATACATATGTACGAGAACAGCTTGTGCATACCGGATATTATTCTGTGCACACTGTGAAATAAATAAAATGAAACCTGGAAGGGTAGATTCCTGATGATGATTCTCCAGTGTCTCAGATTCACATTCACCCATCTCATCAATTTCTTCTTTGGTTCAGACTGTTCCTCTTCCACTGCTTCTTCTTCCTCATTCCAATTCTGAATTAATAAATATACGATATTATCTTTATTACGATTCTATGAACTAACCCTTCTCCTTCGTGGGAATGATCTTCCTTCCTCTCCATTATCTTCACTTCTATCTCCCCAATTACTTCTTCCACCTCTTCCACCACCGAATCCTCCTTCTTCTCCATTATCCTCCCTTCTATCTCCCCGATTTCTCCTTCCACCACCAAATCCTCCTCCTTCTCCATTATCTTCTCTATTTTCTCCCCAACTTCTTCTTCCTCCTCTTCCACCAGAGAAACCACCTCGTGGTTCATAGTTGGAGTTACTGTTTCTCTGCCAGGGCTGAACTTATTAAATTTATTTATAGGACCACATAAGTTATCATACTGTTTAAGTATAGCTTCAGCAATCATATCACAAATTAAAATAATGATCGAACCTTTCTTTGATATCCGTAACTATTCATCTCAACAGTTCCTTCGTATAACTTCTTCTTTTCTTCCGATTGAGGTTCACCAGCAGATTCATCGTCAAATTTTTTGTGGAACTGAAATTATCACCGTGTCGATGGGTCAATACACGTTATAACCTTCTTCGGAGGGGCTCCATCGCCGTCTTGATTGAAATATCGCTTGGCAGGACCATCCGAGCTTCGAAAATAAGACAAATACATTGTCGTGAAGGGGGAAGGACACCAACCTGTTTTCTCTGAAACCACCACTTCCTCTTTGTCGATCAGGGAAGGTTCGAGCACCAAAGGAAGAAGGACCTCCTTCCACTGTGTTACCTTCGTCATCGAAGAACTTTTTACCCATCTGATAGATACTTATGAATAAATATTTTAAAGACGGGAAAAGTTAGGAATGGCACAGGGACATAGCCCGTAATAAGTTCGAAATTTACTATTTGAAGGTGAAATATTTATTCAAATGTACATCAGCATGCGAGATCAGTGAACCGGTAGTCAACAACCAGGTGTGAACAATGGAGAATTAAGGAGTAGTGAAGGATCCTTCCCTGGGTGGAATCATGTCCTCCTCCGGCATAGACTCATTTTTAACATGTTTCCCTTTTTGACGACGCTCTTCAACGCCTTCCATGTTCTCCACGTTGCACTCCTTCTTCAAAATACGATAAAGAAGAGAGCAAAATACGATAAAGAAAACAGCAACAAAAATAAAAAACTGACTCGAAGTAGAGTGGCCTTCAGTTCATCGACGTCGTCCTGTTTGAGTTCAATTTCAGAGAGAGGACGACGAAGCATATCTGAATTACTAAGTACATATTACAAAATCAAAATCAAACTTAAAAAGGGATAAAAGCAAAATTGCCATGAAATGTGCACAACAAAAATTCAACCTAATGTACTGTAACTAAGTTTACCATCAAAAACTGAGTTATTTCAGCCGGCACACCGGAGCGCCTGCGCGATACATCGCGCGATATGTATAAATACATCGCTTGAACGTTTCATTTCAAAATTGGATAACTCTCCACAGTACTCAATATTTATTTCATAATGTTGAATCTAACATCATATGGCATTTTCGTCATTACAAAAGACCATCTTCTCGACGAGTAGATTAAAAAAAACTCTATCTAGATTACAGAGTCTCGATATTCATTTATAAAATATTTCAAAGAAAAATTATAAATGTGACATCAGAAATTTTAAATACAGCTGGTATTTCTATCAATTTTTTTTAAAATCTCTACATCCAGGAAGTATCTATTTTACTTCACAGAATATGACTTCTTCCCTATGATTATCTCTTTCCAGTCTATTTCTTCTAATCTCCATTTTACCTAACAATTATTTGTTTGCCACAGTACATATTATGATTTCGTTGAAAAATTCTTACATCCACATACGAGAAAGCACCTGATGAATTCCAACCTCACTAGTAATGATAATGAATTTCAATTATTTCCTCTTTTCTGCTATTACCTCAAGATAATCTCGGCAGTATACGTAATTATAATTACTCTCGCATTTGATTATATCGTGTGTGTTGTAAAGGTAAGATTGATCTTTGATCTCTCTGTATGTTCCAAATTTCTCCAGGTTTTTCACCCAAATCTCCGTTTTATTCTTCTCTCATTTCCATGGTGTTATCTAGGACTCTTCATTTCCTCACTCATCAAAGATTTTTTTGAAAAAGCCTTTCCGTGCGATAATAAAATTGCTCGTTTCTTCGATCATCTTCTTCTCATCTGTTCGTATTTCTTTCAACCCTCACCAAATCAATTGATTTCAGGTCTCGTATCAATATGTTTCAATCTTTTCATCTTTGTCTTGGAGCGAATATTCGCTCTAATTTATGTAAATACATATGAATCTCAGACTACTCCATTTCTTAGTATCGCACTATTTATATGTCAGGTGAGAACGTCAAAAATATCACAATTCAAACTGCAATAATAAAATCGTAATGCAGTATGCAATGAGCGCCGTTCTTATTGTCTTTACTCATGGTATCGTATCAATTATTCTTATATTCACTTCAGTTGTCGCTTCTGGAATTGTTCAGATTGATCACTGATCTTAATTGGAACAAATAATTAAGATACTCATTCGTTTTCCTTCAATCTCTCGTGATTCTCATACTAAACATCTCTCAACTTCTCATGGGAATATATCCATTCGATATCAATCAGTTGAGAATCTTAAAGCAGCAAGGGTTTGCAATCACAACTTCACTAGTTCAATTAATATTTGTTCCTAGCTTCTTCGATATCTCTTTATCTATCTCATCCCTGCTGAGCCTCTCATCCCAATTATTTTTGCAATCATATTTTTCATAGTTCCGAAAGTAAATCGAGATCCATTCTTCGATCTTCTACATGTATTCATCGCAATTCATGTATTTCCATCTTCCACTATTTATCCATTCTTATCTTTTTTTTCAGTTGTCAATTGCTCTGTGTATCATAATACGATTGAACGATTCGTATTTCTCTCAAGTTCGTCGTATCTTTCGAATGGAAGAAAGAAAGAGAGGAAGTGTTCAATCGGTAACAGGGAAGAATCTCAATATTGCCCTTACTCTTCATTCTACTACTCACTTTCAAATGATAAACAATTCATGGAAATGATAAATCATTCGGTCATTTTTCTCTTTTCGCTGGGATATCTAATCATATTTTCCCGTTTTGATAAGATACGTTTTTCTCCCTACAATGTCTATCCATTATTCAGTCCTTTTCTCCTTCTTTCCCTCTTCCCTCTACACATGGGAATCTACCTTCTCTTTTCCCTCCATTCTCAGAGAGTAACTAACCCTTCCCTTTTCTCTCTTCTCTCCATCAAACCCTTCTCTGAACATCGATCGTCCTTCATATGATTACTCTTTTCCTCTCTCTTTCTCTCTTTTCCCTCTCTCCACCTCCAACTTTTGTAGCCATAACCCTCTGCAACCGTGTTTCCATTCCACTCCATTGACCAATTTCGACTCTTATCTCTCTTTTATCTCCCTTTTTCTTTCACAAATTCAGTTTAGACTCGAACATTCCATGCTTGGAGTCGAAGACTTTCTGCTAGTTCTTCTTTACTCATTTACGTGTATTTTTCACCCTAGGAGACTGTATTCCATTCTTTGATCCGTTGATTCCTCTCCATTCTAGTCCTTATCTAATCTGAACTCTACTCTTATCCATGAATTCTCCCTCGTTCACATCACTCTTTCCTCTCCTCTCCTCTCTTCTCCTCTCCATTCCTTCATCTATTCTCTTCTCATTCAGATGCCATCAGTTATTGTCTATGGAGGAAGAGGGGCTCTTGGCCACGCAATCGTGCTCCATTTCAAGGCCAAAGGATACGTGAGTTATCTCATTCATTGCATACCCATTTACTATTACAACCGCATAATCGCAAATGATATTCGTAAAAATAGCTCGACTCTCTTGAGTGATTTATCTCTTCCTGGTCTTTTCTTAGCCCTGCGTTCTTTCCCACCCTTTGAAAGGAGAAGAAGAACATCTTTCTGTCTGTCTCTTCTCTCCTCTATTCTTCTTGTCTCTGATGTATCATCTTCACTTTCCAATAAAACGAAAGGGAAATTTCGAGATCGAACAAACTTCATTCTTCACTAGTTCACTTCTTGAGTGCGATTCGGGTAATTGAAAGGGGAGAAGGAGGGAATCAAATGAATATTCCTTCTATTCTTCAGAAAGTGATCAGTATCGATGTGCATGCGAATGATGATTCGGATGTATCTATTCTAGTAGATGTGAATGCAGCATGGACTGAACAAGAGAAGAATATCCTCGAAGGGTAAGTGAAGTATCCCTTCTTCTAATCAAACTTGCCCATCTTCCGCCTACTTTTTTGTTCTCTTTCTCGCCTCGCTAAGATAAGATTAATCTTTCCTTCCCTTATCTCAATAAATTCCAGTTAGCGTGATAGGTGCGAGAGCTTAGACAACGGAGCGCGAAGGGGAAGAACGTTCGATAGGAGAAGAGTAGAGAAAGGAAAGGAAGAAGAAAGGGAAGAAAAAGAGGAGAAAAAGGAAAGCCTGATTGATGGCATCATCTATTGGTCCCTTTTGCACGATTCATACTCATTTGCACAAGGAATGAAGGGAATGAATGAAGGACACGGAAGGGATGGGAAGGGGATGGGGAAGGGAAGGAAGAGAGGTCGAAATTAGCCCTGATCATTCTTCTTTACTAAAAAGCATGGGATATCCACGTAAAAACTGTCTAATCGGTGCAGCATTCCGTGAAGGAAGGGGAGATAATTCGTTGATTAGGAATCAATACTCGATATCCATTTCCCATCTCTTCTCCATTCTAATTAGTAGTCCACTCCATCTCACATAATCAAATGAGACGTTCCGAAACAATTGCACTAATCAAATGAGTGAAGAATGATGAGTGATAATGAGTGATTGTATGCTTATTGGAAGTGAAAATAGATTGAGTGTAGTTTGATCAACAACTTTCCTCTTCTCAGATGTGTATTGTAATAATGTAATTGCAGTGTTGTATCGAATGGAGTGGAAGAGGTAGAGGGAATATTCTGTGTGGCAGGAGGATGGTCTGGTTAGAACATTATACATTACAATCTCTATTCAATGAGTAATTCAGGTGGAAATGCTTCTTCCTCTGATATGATCTCTAATGCTGATCTCATGTGGAAACAATCAGTATTCTCATCAACAATCGCTGCTAAAATCGCAGTGAAACATCTGAAGAAGGGAGGAATTCTCACTCTCACTGGAGCTGAGGCTGTTAGTTAATCTTTTTTCATAGAAATCAGTTATATTACCAGTACGGAATTATAATTATTTATGCTAATCTTTCTCTGCTCTTAGGCTCGCAATGGAACAGCTGGTATGATTGGATACGGAATGGCAAAGGCTGCCGTTCATCAATTGACCAAATCTCTCGCTGAGAAGGTACGGTAGATTGAATGGCCAATGATAGATTTTCGTTGTAGGATTCCGGTCTCCCTGAGGGGGTTACTGTAGTTGCCATTCTCCCTGTCACTCTCGATACTCCGATGAATAGAAAATGGATGCCCGATGCAGATCATTCGAGGTAAGAGAGAGAGAAAAGAAGGAGAGAAAGGAGAAATGAAGCGGATAGAAAATCAATAATAGATATCAATATTTTCAGTTGGACTCCTCTCTCATTCATCGCTGATAAGTTCCATTCGTGGACAGAGATTTTTAATTCTCGTCCTCCCAATGGAACTCTTCTCTCTATCAAGACTGCCGGTGGAGTCACCACTGAGGAGAAACACTGAGAAAATATGTAATGTTGTGTATCATTCACCGTGATAAACATTTTATGTAAGTATGTGCTGATCACAACATTACTTTCATATTTTTAACAAATAAAAACAGAGAAACGCGTAGCTGAAAATTGTCACAAATAGTTTGACAATGGATTACCGGCCTAAATGTTTCAAGTTTAAACGGCTCCCATGAATAAATATGAAATTCCACTGACTCAATGATTTAGACGATGATTTTTTCAAATCATGTTGTCGATGAGAAATAATTATTGGTTTTCTGAGATGGCAGTCGTCCAGAACGGATTCGTCACAAGTGGTCTACCATCGCCGTTTGAGATGCGTTGATTACAACATTGCATGTTGGGATGCCGGCGACTGGTATCTATTTCGAGACTGAAGAACCATCGATTAATCACTTCCGAGAGCTTGATAAAAGAACTGAGAGTATGCCATCTCAGTGCCCCTCCCCTGCACAATTCAATATCGATTCTCTAAATTACGACAGTTCCCATTAATTTAAATTAGAAACCATCGAGACAAATATTCTAATTTTACTGAGGGATATATCTCTTAGACAAAGAAAATAATTTACTTCACTCTATTGCAAAAAGTTATAATCGCTTGAGTTCACAATGAGAAATAAATTAATAGATAAATCAAAGGGAAGAAGCCAAAGGAAAGATATAATGGGGGAATTTGATGATAGAGAGAACCCGAAATGTACGTGAGAAGAGAAGGAAAAGTGAAGGGAATGAAGAGATGAATGAAGAGAAGGTGAGGGAACTGAATACCGTTCCAATGAAGTCAATAATGATGATGAAGTTCAGGATATTCAACAATTGCCTTCACATCGTAACTCTACAATGTATTATATTCATTCGAATAACATTATACTCTACAGTACTGTATCGTCACCACTATCAAACTCATTATTGACAAATTTTGGTCCAAAAAGATCAAAATGGTGTGATTGGATGGAAACATCTCTTTCGTGCAAAAGGAGGTGGATCAGTTCCTCTTCAATTCAGGATTTCTTCACTTCATCTCAATGAATGGGAGGAGTCTAAGAGGGTACCGTAAGAGTACATTAGCCCATTGATCCTCTTCCATTCTCCATTGTTCTCATCTTTCCCCTCTTGCAATGAGATGGATTCTCCCCATTACAGTCCTTATCTCAGGTCAGTTCACATTTCCCACTTCTCACATTTCCGCAACCAAAAATTGTCTTATCTTTGTTATTTTTTGTAACTAAAGTATTTTCCGTCTCATGTTCCGATATTCCACAGTTGTTCTTTGTATTCATCTTCATAAATCATGTTTCTTGTAGGTGTTCAATGTATTTCTCGAGTCGAACAAATCTTCGATTCGTCGATTCCTCGTGAGAATCTCACACTAATGAATGAAGATAATCCCCGTCCATATCACGATGGAAAGGCTCTTCATGTACCATTGAATGAGACTGCTTCGGTCGAATTATTCGAACATTGGCTCCAACAGGCATTCTCCGGTCTTCTTGCTGCTGTCGCCAGTAACAAGTAAGATCTTCTCTCAAAGTTATTCATCCATCAAAAAAATACAAGTGAAAGTGTCATGTACAGAATTCACTTATACTAATTAGAAAGTGAATTCACTTCCTTTCTAGCTTGATCTATCTAGATACTAATTAGGGTACTAAAGTGGGATCTTGATCATTTTGCGCAAAAAGCCATTAGGGCAGATATGGATCTGAGAAAATCGGTGAGGCAGAGTCTCCTACCGTTCGAATTTGAGATGGAAGCTCTTATCGCAAGAAACCATCGAATGTATTGGTAGGTGCCATAGTCAATGGTAGTAATATCCTACAGTATGGTAATCAATCGATATCAGACTGGATACGGTAGACGAGGACGTTCGTGAGGAATTGGCTGCATGTTCGAAAGACGCTCATACGGTGCCAGCCCATGCTAGATGCGTCAAGAAACTTCTGAAGGCGTCAAAGGAGAGTGGAGAAGTGATGGTGAAAGGTGAGTTCGTACGAACTTGATTAGACCTGACAGAGGAGACAAAAGGATCGAAATCTTCTAAGATCATCCAGATTTTTTCCCTTTTCATCTCTTTCGTTGTCATTGAAATGAAAATGATAACGGATCAGTCATCAAAATTTATCAAATCCAAAACGATGTAAAATCATCAGAATTCTAACAAAAATTAAGGGTTCGAAGTTGATTAGCGAAACCTAGCGCACCGTAGAAATGTTTCATCCTATTTTTTCGGAACTTCTTCGGTTTTTGGCTCAGGCAACAACCGCTCCGAGTGTGGAGGAAGTGGGGAATAAGAATGGTAGGGAGGGAATACTCTATGAGAAATGGCTGGGCCAAAAATCGAAGAAGTGCCATTTTTTCTTCAGCTGGCGGGGGGGGGGATGGGGACAAGCCTTCTCATTATGGAGAGTCTCTTTTCAACAGTTTTTGCACAGGTCTCATAACTGGCCGCGTCTGATTGTAAGATAAATCAAGGGAATCACTACAAAAAGTGATAGATCTCTTTCATCTCAACCTGCCCCTTTCCCTTCCCTCTCTCTCTCCTCTCCAAGAATGTGTGAACGTGCATGAACCTATCCGTACGGCACTCTCCTCCCCTCTCTCCCTCACACCTCCCCTCCTCCAACTCCGCTCTCCCTCCTCCTACCCGGTTCTCCTCATCCTCACTGAAAATTATCCCCTTTCTCTCTATCTCTCTAATTGAATCAATCTCTCTGCCGAGGCAAAAAGAGGAAGCAAATGAGCGAAACAAAATATTAGAGAAAGGGAAGAGAATGGAAGAAGGAAAGCCATTCGGGATGGGATCGTGACGATATGAGATCAGTGAGAACTGTGAATGAAGTGGGCACTTAGAGATTGAGGATATGAGGGAAGAAAGGGATCGAGACAACTCTCAACGATAGTTCATTTACAGACACAGCTGAATCTCATCTGAAGTACAAACCATCGAAGAAGAATGAGAAGAGAATAACAGTGGATGAGGATGAAGGAGAAGTTGAATGGACTGGAGGATTCGGTCAAGCAAGAGAAAAGAGAAGTGTTCACACAGTTAAGAAGGTTAGAATCATTTACTCTTATTCTGATGATAATCATAACTCTATAGGTAATCCGTACTGATTCGTATTCTCTTCGTTCTGATGCTGAACAAACTCCCTTCGCTCAAGTTGCCAAACTATTGACTAAGACTGTGAGAGCTGTCAAGAATAAGAAGGATACTGAGACGTAAGCCCCTTACCTTTTTCTAGGTAGTCCAATTATAATGAACGGAGTAATATGTTTTTAGTTGGCGCGAGACTCTAATCAAAGTGAAGAAAACTGCTGAAGAAGAGAAGGAAGCAAAGAAGGCGAAAGACGCGTTGAAGAAAAGACTGAAGAAAATGATTGATAATACTCCTGAAGATTTCGCTGATCCGAGAAGACCTCTTGCTATGAAGAAATTAGAGATGGAAGATGAAGAATTAGAAGCAGCCAAGAAAATGGTTAAGGAAGGAAAGGATGAAATGAGAATTCCACTCAATCTTATGAGGTAAAATAGTCTCTCCCCTTATTGAATATTCATATTATTCGTTCAGAGAGGCCGTCAAATTGGGAATGTCTCTGGGTGGTAAGAATGTATCTGACTTCGATAACAAGACGCTCAAATTGGTGTCTCCGCGATTCATGAGTGTAGTGGAGGATGATGCTGAGGATGGAGATACGGTTGGAATATGATCAATCACTGAATTAAATATTGATTATAGATCAATCTTCTTTCTCCTTCTCTCTTTTCTCTTCATGAGGATGGAAAGGGATTGGAAGCACTCACTTCGCTTCCTGCTATACTCAAGAAACTGAAGAACAACGATCAAGTAAGACTGGAAGACGGGAGAAATAGTATGATGGTTTCTCTCAGGAAGCATGGATGGACTTTATCATCGAAGCTTCGGGAGTTTCCGATGCTGTCGATAAAGCAACTGAACAGAGAAAGAAGAACAAAGATAAGGTAAGGAAGCGTCCTTATCTTCTCTGTTCAGTGTCATTACTTATAATCTTTAACCTTTTAAGGAAATGCGTGGATCAAATGGAGAACCTCTTTACTTCACTAAGCAGAATGTGACTGATAATCTGGGATACGAAGAGGCTAAGAAAGTCGAAGTATTCGAGACACTCGATAAGACTTACAGCGAGGAACAGGTAACAGTTACCTTCCTAAAAGAATTTATTCAAATTATTAATTGAATAAAATAAGAATCAATAACTAAATTGATTTATTAAGCGTAAGGAACTGGACACTCGCGGATATTTGTTCATGAGACCCGATCAAGTTGAAATTCTGTATGGAAAGGATTCAGCTTACCACGATGAGGTACAAAATTGAAGAAATGAATACAACGAACGCTGATTATTGTAGGCTCTGTACGAGAGATACATGAATATGACCAAGACCATCCCTGAACATGAGAAACATGAAATTCTCGAGAATGAGTGAGTTAATGAATCCGATTGGATGAATTGAAATGATTCTCTCTTTCAGTATCCACTTCCTCTCCGAAATGAATTCATTCAAACTGCATAGACGATCTCATAATTCTCGTTCAAAGAGAGGAGCACCTATTATCAATTCTCCCGTTCTCTTCACTCCTCTAGTCGAAGCTTCAGCTGCTCTGTCTAATACATGGATTGTTCAATCTCCCATTGTATTCAGTCCAATTGTTCTTTCTCCTGCTGCACTTGGACCTATTATTCTCTCTCCTTGGGTAAGCATTATCATCTATCCTAGTCTAATCTTTCTTTTAGTACGATTGCACCGATCAGTTATACCATAGGGATCACGATATACTCCCCGCTAATAATAGCTTGTGACGCAGTTAGATTCCAATTAGTCTTCGTCACGAGACCAATAACTGAGGGGAAACACTGAGATACAAGGGAATTTCGTGGACATAATCGCTTCCCGCATGAAAGTGATACGTATGGGATGAAAGGGTTACTCGATCAGATTGGATCCCTCTCTTATCTCTCTTTATAGAGTATGACACTAGACAACGAATAATGTCCTATCCTTGATCTCATAATCCTCAATAGTCAATAATTTAGGTCTTCGTTCCTCTTATTCTTTCTCCTCGTGTTCTCTCTCCACTCATCGTCAATCCTCGTTCGTTTATTTTTTTTTAATTGCACATAATTTCATAAAAAATTATGTGGCCTGTTATTTGATCGAAAATTGCCTAATTGTAACTGATTTCAGTGATCTTCTCTCCAATTGTTCTCTCTCCTTTGGTCCTCCATCCTCTCATTCTCGTCCCCGGTAAGAATACGATTAAAATTATAAGAATATTGTGATCGGAAGTGATCAACTTTCGACTCCATAGATCAGTCTTCGATACATCTTATATGGACACATTGACATACATGAGCACATCCGCTACATGCCCACTTGTGTCTATATAAGATGTAGAGTGGACCGTCGGATGCTTATCACTTTCCATTGCTTTGATAATTCCTATTCAAGGTATATTCAATCCTATAATCTTGTCTCCCTTGGTCCTCTCTCCCTTCATTCTCTCTCCTCAAGTTTTCACTCCTCTTATTCTGTCTCCATTCGTGCTCAATCCGGTAAGTTCTCTCATAATTATCTTGTATCTTCTATCAATTAATTCCTCATTCTCAGTTGATCCTCACTCCTATGGTCGGATCTCCCCTCATTCTCTCTCCATTCGTCCTATCTCCAATCATTCTCTCTCCTCAAGCTCTCTTCGCTGTTGTTCTATCCCCTTATGCCCTCAGTCCATTGATAGAATCCAAATTGATTGCATCCGAAGTTGTTCTATCCCCCTCATGGCTCTCTTAAATGTATCCATCATTTTCTCTAATCTCCATCCATTCTTATCATTGGTGTGCAATACTCCTCGTTCATATTATTCCATCATTGATTCTCTTTCCCAATCAGGGCCATTTATTCCCTTCTGTCACATCTCTTCTCTTTCTACTTGTATCCTTTCCCTTTCCTGCTGTCAAAACTCCGAATCTGTCGATTCAGCTAATAAATGTGTCTTATCCCTTTATTGGTGTCCATTCCATGTACGATACTTATCCTTCCTTCATCAAATCTCTGGAAGGAAAACGAAATTAGTCTACATACCAGAATAGGTCCAAAATCAAGAAATTTTTTAAATGTTATTTAGCTTTGATGTGATGTGCTTGTATCAGTTGATATCACCATCTATGGCTATAGTCATTGATACAAGAGTGAAGACACAATATGTTCAGTGCTTCGAAAATGATTTCGAACAATCATTGCTCGACGACTTCCTCGAAAAAAAAGATACAGTGAACACAAATTGAGCCCATTGACGCACTATTTTACATGTCCGTTCCCTCTGAAGATCTAGTTAAAAGAGTGAACATCCATGCATCTTCTTCATTAATCTTCCTCCTCTAAAGGGAATTGTGTGTCTAACGAGTATTCGCCCTTTTCCTCCTTCTGTTGATGTCAATTCCATTTCTCTCATCAGCTAAACATAAATCTTCATCATAAGATAGTGAATGAGTGGGAATGAGGAAACGTGCCATCTTCCTTACTTTTCTATCCAAATTAACGCATCATTCCATCATCTGAGTACTCTTCAGTAAACTTTCCATCGAACATTCACGGCACTATTATCGATCTCTCAATGAATAATAATCTTCTTTGCATCAATTTCCTTCTCTCGATTCACTCAATCCTTCACTATTCCACTATCTTCACCCTCCCATTTCTTCTCTTTACACCTTTATTCAATCATCGTTTAAAAAGCAGGAAAACAACTACAAAATGAGTTCCCTAAATAGAGTTGTCTTTCTTGTTCCTTCCAGCAATGCGAGAATGGTTCTATACCAATTGAAGTCTCGTCATTCTTTTCTAATCTTCATGTTGGATGGAAGAATGAGAATTCACTCCAACAATGAATATTGTCTCCCCTCTGTTCGAAGACCATACAAAATAGTGAGAAGAAGAAGGAAAGAGAAGGGTGAGTGAATGGATAATGATAGACCTTCTTCATCCCTCACTTCCCTTCTCCCCTTCCTCCTCTTCTTCCGACAACTTCTCTTACCTATCCTCTTGAGAGTATCATCGTACGTGAATAGTAAAGGAACGTCCTTCTCTTTTCTCTTCCTTTCCCCATGTGTCAATTAGTCCCTTCTATTAGTCTGACTATCCCAAGGGAGAATCCCTTCCCTCCCTTCCCTCTCTCTCTCTCTCTCTCTCTCTTGTCTATTCCATCGTGATCTACCTTCTCTTCTCCACTCTCATAGATTACTCGAGTGAACAATCCTCCTCTTTCTCTTTCTCTTCTTCTTCTTCTAATCTTCTTTCTATAGTTGTCGTCTATCAGTCTTCTTTCTCTTTTCTTCTTTCTCTCTATCATTGTCCATTCAATTATCATCCCTTCTCATCACATTCTCTTTTCTACCTTCATATTCACATTTTTCAATTTCTTCTTCCTTGTCTTTGATCTCTGATCACATGCACAGTTTACCTCCCTCCTTTCCCCTCTTCATCTCCCTCTAATGAGTCTTCATTCATTTCTAGAACATCACTGACGTATTACTCCAATTTACCTTCTCTTCACTATTTTCTCTTTCCTTTTTCATAACAAACCGAATCATTCCGAGGATTGATCCTCGTAAATGCCCATTTATTGCAATCTCCCAGTTGAATCGTGAATACCATTCTCTGACCATTCCTTGTTTTCGCCAATCTTCCTTCCATTTCTCTCTATTTCGCATCTTTTTCCTCTCAACTGAAAAAAAACTTTAGACTTATCAAAACTGAGGCGACAAATTTTGTGCACTAATTGAGATAATCAGTTATTCCTCCCTCTCCTCACATAATCACCCTTGTCTATAATCACTCTTCTTCTCACCTCAAATTGAACTTTTCTCTAGTTCATACGTCGATTTTCCTTGATTACAGTCTACAGTATCACTGTAATCAGTATCTTCTTCTCCTCCTTCATCCATCCATCCATTCATTCATTCTTCCCTCCTCCCTCCTCCTCACTCCTCCCTTCTCTCCTTCGATGGAAGCTTCATCATCTCTTCAGATGTCTTGTCACTCATCTAAACTCTCTCGAACTCCATCGTGTTCTTATTCTGAAGATTCAATCCAAAAGGGTGAAGAAATGGATGAACAACGACCTTCAACTTCAAGTTCAAACAATTCAAGGTATTCCACTTTTGAACTTCAAACTAGCGAATTATTTATACCGACAAAAAAGACCTTCTGAAATTCTTGCAAATGATTATTCGAAATCATTATATACTAAGAGTAGGACAGGGAATAATATCATTTCTAATATGGATATGATCCATTTAATCCCCTTATGACGTATGAGAATCCATCTCGATCCTCTTCTCTCCTTCACTCTTCTATCCACTCCAAGTCTCTCTCTCCCTATCATCCTTTAGTCTCATTAGGAAAAGTGTTTATCACCATTTCTCTTCAAATGTTTTCATCCTTTAGACGTCAATCGACAACGGTGATCAAAGTTGTTTCGAGGAATCAAACGGCGACTTCTCCTGTAATGATCGATGTACAGAGATTAGAACAATTACAAGCTGAACAGAAGAAGAAAAGAACGGTAACTTATCCCTCCTCCTTCTCTTCATTTCATCTTTCACATCACTTTTGTCATCGAACAGGGAATAGTCTCCCTGAACAGTACTCAACAGAGATCCCTCAAGGGACTCTTTTCCCTTTTAGTAATCATTCTTTCTCTTCAGGTCACATTCTCTGATAAACCACCAGAGAAACACTCAGCAGCTCCCTATGAGGGAGAGAATGAACCTCCTGCTAAACGTATGTTTAGTATCTATCTGCATACGGTTATAGAGATACTAAAGAAGTCGATAATAATAAAAATATATAAAAACATTTCAGTTGGAATTCGTGATCGAATTCTTCTTCTTTTCCGTCGTCTTTTCGTTCTTTTTATTCTCGTTTCACTCGTCGGATTCATCGTTTTCCTTGCTGTTCAAAGTTATGAGAACGGGAAGAAAACACAGAATGAAGTAGATCGATAGACTTCTCAATTCCATCTCCATTGTATTTCTGTATTTATCTGTGATTCTCTTGTCTTCTCCATTTCCTTCACTGGTTCGATTCCTCCTTTATTCCCCGTATGATTCCCCTTCATATCTTCTTCATCCGGTGATTTTCTTTCTCACTTGCCATGATAAACAGACGTTTGTTTTGCATAACGTGAATGGTGATAATCAGTTGCCATTGAGAGAATGGAGTAATCAGAAGCATCACGAGTTAATCATAAGACGTTCGAGTGGATGAATAGACACATTACAGAGATAATGAGCTCATTATTAAGATGACTTCATTTAGATCCCGAGTTTCTATTGTGAAAGAAGGATTGGGATTGATAATGCATGAGTGATTTGAAGGGACTCTACCATTGATCACTTATATACTCCCCTTTCCCTCATTCTCGTCTTCACTCTTCCATTCCGGACCTGCAAGTGCTAATAAGTGCAACGGATTGAGCAGATGAGTGGGTATGAAATCTGATCAGATCAGAAGAACACTGAGAGAAGGAAGAGGAGGAACATAATGATTGAAAGGCAGATTGAATATGTCTAGTCTAAATGACTTCCCATTACATTTGTCTGTAGACAGTTCTCTTTTCTTTTTGTGTCCTTTCGGTTGAATTGAAAGTGAAGGAACTAATGTAACGGGACTCACTAGCTCCATCCATCAACTAGTGTAGGCGGTTCTTTCTAGATCTTCTCAATATTCCAGTTTGATCATTTCTTCATTCCTCTTCTACAATAGTACTCATTCTGTCCCTTTCTCGAACTGAATATCCACTTTATCCCTCTGATGAGATTATCATCCTTTCAGAGACCTCAATCGTTTCTCTCAATTAGCTCAGAGAAACAAAAGAAGAGGATTACCGTAGGGAAAGGGAGGAAGGATCAGACCAATCCTCCTATCCATCCATTCCATCCAATATGGTCACTAGGGAACTCACCACTTCTGGTATGGCTCTACATATACTGTATTCCTGATATTCACAATAACCCCATTCTAGTTATTCTCATATTCTGTTTTCTCCTTCCTTGTCAATGTAGACAACCTCTTGACGTTGCTGCAATTCCAACTGATGATGGGAAAGCGTTAAAGGTCTTTCCTTTTCTGTTTTTCCTTCAATTCTATAAATGTCTTCAGATCGATTTGAATGCAGATCACAGTTCTATTCTTCTTCAACATTGGTTGGATCAAGCAATGAGTGGATTAATGGCTGCTGTTGCGACGAACAAGTAAACAACAATTATTTATTATTACAGCTTATGTATCTAGCTCGTACTTTTTCAAAGAGATCGCATTAATTACTCATTACAATTACTATTCCTTATTTATCTATTTTATCTATTTCAAGTCTCAGTGAAAGTTGAATGTGCCTTCTTCACACTTGGCCAGACAGAAAAGTAGCCCTCACAAGAAGATTTACCTAATTATGCACGAGAGATATTCAAGCTATTCTCAATGTTTCCACCTCACGAATCTCCATTAACGAGAAATTCTTACTTGCTGTAGGAAAGAATTCCCAGATCGGATAATTATTTAGATTTGCAATAAAATGAAAAGATTCCCTTCGTGATTAAAGGAGGAGTAACAGGAAAGAGTGCTAGAGACTCTCACACGGAAAACTCGGGACTTGCAAGACACCGTAGTCAAATGGAGGGGAGGGAGGGGAGGAAGACAGGCGTATGTAAATCAAAAGCGCACGCTTAATCAAATCCTCTGTTCAAATTCCCCGCCCTTGCCTGGACTCAGGGGAATTCTGGAACTATGCCAAATCGCTATAACTCGGTTCATTGATGTCGTAGAGACATAGGAGTTTCAGATCTCTGATATGGTTATGGATTGCTATAATCTGACGTTGACAGATTGGTCACGAAAATATTCATGTTACTCCTCCTTTAATTTTCTATCTAGATAACACTTTTTGGATTTTTTAAATGAGATGTCGCGTCATGTGAGGAGTGTACGTGTCATGTGAAGAGGTCTCTATCACTTGAGAAACACTTCATAATTATCTAAGTCTAGACTCATAATTATCTAAGTCTAGACAAAAAATCCTAGACGTTTGAACTTGGTATCTTTCAAAGCACGAGAAGAACAGAATTTTAAAAACAAATGAACTTAATATTATAAATTTGCAGGATGGATCGAGTATCAAATCGAACGAAAGATAAACACGAAATCTGTTCAAAGAATGCAACTACTGTCACGGTGCGCTTGCTTGAAATATTTTAAAAATTAGTTTGTTAATTATTTCATATTTGAGGCGCATGCGAAATGCGTAGTAGATTTAATGGATGATGAGAGGATGGAAGGGAGAAGAAAGGAAGTGAAAAAGGGAGCGAAAATTATTAGTAAGAATTTAAGTGAATAAGGAGGAAATGAACTGTCTATTACAGAACTGAATAGGGAAATACGAAGGAAACCATTGAAGAAACATAAGAAGAGGAAAGGAATGAAGAAAACAGGGAAAGGAAAGAAACATCTGAAGAGAAAAATGATTAGAAGAAAGAAAACAAAAACTACGACTGTGGAACCTCCAAAGGGTCAGTTGGGTGGTTTAATCTTGCAAGGGATTTTCAATTTCAGAGAAGGATGAATCAATTCGAGTTCGTCGATCAGTAATCTCAGCTTATTCTTATTCACTGAAATCGAATGATAGAATGACTCCTTTCTCTGGATTGGCAAGAAGTCTAACGAAGACTATGAGACAATTCAAACACAAAGATGATGGGAATAGCAAAGAGTACGGTCGATTGATTATGGAGAACCGAACAATGATGGAATGATTTCAGTTGGAGAGAGATAATCGATGAAGTACAAGAAGTATCGAAAAAGATCAAAGCGAGAGCGACAATTAAGAAAATGTTTGCGAAGAGAATTGCGATGATTGAAGAAGGAACTGCTGAAGGAAGAATTGATGAGAGAAGACCATTGGCTATGAAGGTATGAAAGAGATTGAGATATTGTTATTAGATACTAATGATTCGTGTAGGAATTGGATGATCTCGATGAGAGTGATCCACAATCTCTATTGAAAGAAGCGAGAAAAGCTGAGATGAAATTATCAAAGAAGGACAGTGTATTGAGACAACCGTTGCATCTCATTAGAGAAGGTAGAAGAGAAGGACTTGTTCAATTCAATCGATTCCATTGCAGCCGTCAAATTGGGAATGATGGTTAGTGGGAAGAATATAAGTGGATTTGATGATAAAACTCTCAAATTGTTCTCTCCTCGATTGATGAGTGTGCTGCCTGATGAAGATGGAGATGAAACACAGGTGAGATCGAATCAATTACTTCCTCACTCATTGAGTATTCGTTGAGGTCAATGTATTATCTCCATCCCTCTTTTCTCTTCATTCGGAAGGGGAAGGAATCGAAAGGGCAACTTCTCTATCGGACGGATTCGGATTTGCAAAGGGAAGAGAACATGAAGAATGGCTTAATTTTGTGATGGAAGCTGCAGGAGTAAGCGATGTTGTGCAATATTTGAAGGTAGAAGGAGACGAGGAAAGGGGATAGAGGGAGATGGAGAATGATTACAGGATGAAAAGTTGAAGAAGACTACTGGAATAGGAATGGAAGAAGAAGAAATGAGATCTCCCTCTGGTCAACCACTCTATTTCACAAGAGGAAATGTGACGGATTTGTATGGAAAGAATGAAACGGATAAAATCGACGTATTCGAGAGACTTCAGAGAACTTACACTCAGGAACAGGTATTTATCCCTTTTTAATACTTTGTTCCGTTTCGATATCACTTGCAATTCAGATCGATGAACAGAAACGTAATGGATACTTCATAATGACAGCTGATCAATTGAATATAATCTATGGTCCATCATCTCCATATCACAATGAAGAGAGATTATCAACTCTCTCTTCAATTCCTTCTTCTTCACTTCCCCATCACATTGAAGAGAATATTCGAGTTGTATCTCGAATGAATTCATTCGATATTCGACAGAAAGATGTCGTTCTATCTCCAGTTATCAATACTCCTCTCATATTCCAATCGACTCTTCTATCTCAACCGATCATTCTTTCTCCTTTAGTCTTTAGTCCTTCCATTCTTTCTCCTGCCATATTCGGACCCGTGGTAAGTTTTTATTAATAGAAATCCTTGAAAAATAATAATTGTATGCAGGTTCTCGGTCCATGGGTTTTCGTGCCTGTTATTCTCTCACCTCGAGCTTTCTCTCCACTTATTCTCAATCCGTGAGTGCAAAAACTGTCAATCACAGTTACAGGGAAATGTATGACGATAATTTAAAAAATAATATAATTGCAGTTTAATCTTTTCTCCGGTTGTTCTCAGTCCTCTTCTCGCCCATCCCTTTATTCTCTCACCTGGTTAGACTAAGTTCATATGTCACTAATTTTCCTGAACCAGTAATGAGCAGATGTAAAAGCAGTAACAACTACCTTTTCGTTTGAAATAAGATTTTTAAAAAAACTTGCATTCAAGGCATATTCAATCCTTTCGTCCTATCTCCTCTTCTCCTTTCTCCCTTCATTCTTTCTCCTCAAGTTTTCACTCCACTAATTCTTTCTCCATTTGCTCTCAATCCGGTAAGTCCTCGTTTCAGCACAATCACCATTAGCCAATGTGGAATGTAATATAGTTTCATTTTTCAAATTCTAATTTTTCAGCTCATTCTAAATCCGATGGTTGGTTCTCCCCTCATCCTTTCACCCTTCGTATTGAGTCCAATTATTTTATCTCCTCAAGTTCTCTTCGCTGTAGTTCTCAGTCCCTATGCACTTAGTCCCTTGATCGAATCGAAATTGATTGCATCCGAAGTAGTTTTATCACCTTCATGGCTTTCTTAGAGAGTCTTTTTCACTTATAAATAAACTTAGTGGTTCTTTCATTATTCCCTTCCAATCTCCTTTTATGTCTTTCCATCCATTCGCTCTCATTTACAAATTTCAAACGTGCAATTGTTTATTGAGCTGTCAATGCCAGAATAAATATCGGTTATGTTCAAGAGGAAAACCCGATGAGAAAAAAGAAAGGGAATTTACAAGTTAGTTCGATACGAACGAAGATACTTATTACATAGTAGTAAATATTACTTGTAATTGGATTACATGATAGTACATTGTTCATACTTATCTCTTGGAAGTGTTTCTCCTACTATCTCTTCGATTCTTCCCACTGTAATATCGTCTTCTTCACTTGGTCTCCATATTCTTTCATCTTCTGTGAATAGCCTTCTTAGAGAGGAAAATGGAGAAAATCGTCGACGATTGATCAAACTGCAATCAGACATCATTCTATATCTAAAATGAGGGATAGACTGACATAGCGTATATAATCTCAAAGGTGAATAGGAGTAATGAAGCAGCGTCAGCGATGAAAAGACCAATGAAGACAATGGAGACACGAGAAAGAGTGACGGGAGTATTACCGATCTGAACGAAACATTATGGAACGAGGAGGAAACAAGGCCAGTCACCTCAACGAAAGATCTAATTTTCTTCATTGGTCGATTAGTCCACCGTCTCCAATGAACACTGTAGATCTGAGAGATGATATTATGGATATATTGATTGATCTTCACTCACCGTGTCATAATCGTACAGTTTCAAAATTATCTCATTGAATTTCTCAGCGTGTCTCCGATTGAATTTCTTCTTGTGAAAGTAGAATACAAATGGTTGTTCTTCTTTGATTGAATCGGCTGTTTTCAGATTGGGAGGCGCAACAGAAGCATCAACTCTCAAATGGGAAGAACACTATTGATTTTTTAACTGAACTAACTCAACATAATCACATGGAGGTCTGAATGGTTTAGAAGGATCGACAGTAGAGAGACGATAATCAGGAACATATGCAATTACTCTCTCATCATCACAAACTTTCACTGCCATCTTTTCGTAGTTTGGCTCGATCTGAAATCGAAGTCAAATCGGTTGTGAAATTGTCTCAGTGTCGTTTCCTTTTGTGCCTACTTCGTTATCAAGTAAACATTAAATAATATATGAGAAAACTCTCGTTTCTTCCTAAGTTTCCGCAAGAAACATGTGACTGAATTCTCTTGAGAGGATCCCTCGTGACTTTCTTCACTTTTCACAATATCACAAGTTCCTTGAAAGAGTACTCACTTGTAATCTGAATGAATCATTTCGTACATTCGTTCCATACAATTCCATCATTTGTTCATCATATATAAGAGAAGGAGAAGTGACCATCAATGCCTTACTACCTGAGTTAAGAGCGGAAACGAGATCCGTTAGGAGACTGAAAGAGATGAAAGAGATATTCAGTAGAAAGAAGAAGAAGAGCTTACGTTCTTTTGAATACAATCACATTCGAGTTTCCTCTAAACTCCGCGTTATAAGTATTGATAATAACAACCATCGCAAGGAGATAAAAAGAGAAGGAAGTGAGTGGAACCTGTAATATGTAGTAGATAATGAATAGAGGGGAGAATAATGATTCCAACCGATCGTGGCTCGAAGAAGGATGTGATGGACGGTTTGAGGAAGATATAATCTTGCCAGAAGTACAGAATTCTAAACAAATTTATATCAAGATTGTTATTCTCAACCTTTTCAAGTGTCTTGAACTCAATACTTCATTTTCCAATTTCTCGCTGTTCTCCTTTTATTCATAATTTCCAATCGAAGAATGAATAGAAATCTCTCAATGAGTGTGACAATAATCATTGAGACGACGAAGAGAATGAGGATTAGAACAGGAAAGACAACGAAATCAATGGACATTGATCCATCTTCGATTGAACGAGCATCGAAAAATGTATCCTCAAGAAGGAAGATGATGGAAGGGAAGGAAGAAGAGAGATCGTACCTTACTGTAGAGAACAGGAAGAGAACTACGAAAAGCCGAATATCTACCAGGTCGATACGAATATTTATCAAGAGTTCCATTGATTGTTCCATTTGCAATCAGTCCGAGTACTCCAGCCCATCCATTCGGACCACCATTCCATCCTCCTGTTCATACGCATTCATCTCAAGCTCTTATTGATAAAAGGAACTCTACCATATCCATCTCCTTGGACGAATGTCAATTGATATCCCTCTGCTTTTGCCCAAGTCTTCCACATTTCCACGTATATTCCAGTGAGATTTCCATCCGTATCCTTAAAAATACTCTCGTCCTTCCTAATCTTGAAAACTATGAAACCTTGAATATAACAGGGAAGTCTTCGTTGACCCAACCGAGTGTTAGAATGGGAAGAGAAGGAGATATTGAAGAAGATTCATTGACTCCACTTGAGATTTCATCCTTATTCATCACTCATTTCTGATATATGAAGATTATGATTGTTGAATAATCTGCAAGCAGGAAATGCATAAATATAAGGGAAATGAAAAGGAGAGGACTAGAGAGAAAGCAGTGAAGTCAAAGAGGTGAATGACAATGTGTCAACGGAAATGAATTCAGTCTCTTTCGGAGGTTGAAATGAAATCTGAGATTCTTCGAGGAGCGAAAGAATCGAATGGCGAATAATGCTGTTCTCAGTAAGCTCAAGTTTAGTTGTTTTTGGAAGAATGTACCAAACATAAAACTAGAGTTCAATTGGAAGAGAATAAGGAAAGAGGTGAGATATTGGCCGTATAGGTATGTTATCCACCTTCTGTTTCTACTTGAGTATCCATTACAAAAGAAGGATGGAGAAGTACGTAATTCTCCTCCTTCTTTCCCACAATTATCACATTTCATCGTCATCTCTCATGAAGATGTTCATCAAAACAATTGATTGAATGAACGAAGATGTGTTTATCGAAATGGTATGTAAGATAAACCCGGCCATGGCATCGAATCAAGGAATAGAATGGAAGATGGAACCCGAGGAGAAGGTGGAAGAGAGAGGGGAAGACTCAATTGATACACGATCGTTCCTCATCCGGATAACGAATGGCCATATTGAGAACAGATGCATTGAAGATCTTAAAGAAAATTTGTTATATCTCGATCTATAATGATCTGTATCGTACATCGCTCCCATTACCGAACAAACGGCCTTTTCTACCTTTTTGGCCTTTTTTCCCTTTAAGCGAATTCACGCTCAATATTCTTGTTTTTTGTTTCATATTTTTATCCACCCCCATAACTGGACGAATACAAAAATTGGCCGGTGAAATATTATTTTAAATAGGTGAAAAATGAGAGCCGTTGCCTCTATTTTCAATTAAAATACGGCTCTACCGTAATCTCCACGTCATCACAAATTTTCCGTAAATTTTCTGTATTACGTCTGTAATTTTTCACCCATTTAAAATAATATTTCACCGGCCAATTTTTGTATTCGTCCAGTTATGGGGGTGGATAAAAAATATGAAACAAAAAACAAGAATATTAAGCGTGAATTCGCTTAAAGGGAAAAAGGCCAAAAAGGTAGAAAAGGCCGTTTGTTCGGTAATGGGAGCGATGTACGATAAATAATAATAATCTGTGTTACCAGTGCAGGAGTTGATGATCGAGAGACAAAACTATCGGGAATTTGGAAGGAGACTTTTCGTTGACAAGGCTGGAATTACAGATAAACCTCAACTTAACATTTTCATTCCTTACCTTGATACTGTCTTCACAGTCATGATAAATCTTGAGGAAGACATTCATCTTGAAAACTCCATTCGTTCCTTGCAATTGGAAATTTCCATTGATATCAGTGACTCCCTCTGCCAATAAATCATCTTGACCTGTAATGAACATAGATAATCACAAATATATTGATAAATGAAAATATGGCTATCATTGACGTTTATATTTTGATAAGAAGAATTTAATCATGATTCGATCACTTCTCACCCAATCGGTTCTTATCCCACAATTTGACTTTTGCCCCAGCGAGATTGTGATTTCCACAGAGAAGTTTTCCCTTTACGGCGACAGATTGTTGAAGGAACGCATTAGAAGATATGAAGAATAGAAAGAGAGAAAGAAGAATTCGCATCTGAAGAGAAAGAGGAATGGTCAATGGCAGGTATGGGATTGACAATGATAATGTAAGGATCAGCTTGGAGAGCAAACTCGGAAAGAATGTCGAAATGGGACGTAGAAACTCGTAAATTGTGAGAATGATAGGATTAATGTTTTGGCCGTGAATGGGAATATGAGAAATGGATGTGAATAGAAGGGTGAGTCATTCGAAGGAGCGAAAGGGAGAGAGAAGGTAAAGGGGATAGGGGAGGGAGAGGGGGTGCCCCTTGAGCTATGAAGAATGAACTATGTGCAACTCGTACTCGTTTGTAGAGACAGAGAGAGAGAAATGAGTTAGAATGAAAGAGTGAAAGGATCGAATAGTAGATAGATCAATGAGATTGTAGAGGAGATTACTCTAGGACTACTCACAACCCAGTAGTTTACATCACGACAATACTGTCACTGTCTATAGGATAGAGAAGAGAGGAATGAAGAGAGGGCAGAGAAAAAGAGAAGTAGAGATCATAATGATTATTGTGCAAATAGAGGAGAGCAGTGATATCACAAGAGTTCAAGTAATTTCCACGTGGAGATAATTGAAGAAATATGGAGAATAGTAAAAACACAAATTTTAAATTAAAAAGAAGAACTCTTTCAAAAAGATTCTAAGTTTAAGAGTAAATAACATTTTCTCAACAAGTAAAGTTGACGCGAGAATATCACAAATTCACACTCCAATTCAAAAAAGAGAGACGAATGTGGTTTCCTACTGTAGAAGAGGAAAGTCAAAGCCGACTTTGTTTGAAGAAGAAGATAAACGAAAACTGTGCAAATTGCGGGAAGCATTTCCCATCCAACGGACGAAAGAAATCGAATGGGAAAAGTGTGACGGAAGATCAGTTAAACAACTAGATACTTTACATTCACTCCAAGTTAGTAATCGGATAAATGGAATTATCGAGAAAGCCAAACATACAGATAGTACGTTTTCATGCATAGAATGGACACACAAATACCTTGCAATATGCCGACATATCGCGTAATTCTGTCACTCACCAGTTCTGTGTTGCTCACTCTGTCACTCATCACTTTTCACTCTCTGTTCTGTTGATCTCACACCTAATCCATTCACATTTGTGGTAATCCATCCCATTCGCTTCATTCCATGTGTCCATTAGTCGACAATTAACAGAAACAAACGGCAATGCGCAAAAAATACTTGAGAAATTGGAAAAATTCCTCAATTTAAAAAACATCAATTTTGTCGATCACTTGAATTAGATGAGTTTCTTTTCATTCTTGCAATTCCTTTTCTTCTATTAGCAGCAGCAATATCAACTCCTCCGAGAGGGCCGAGAGTAGGAGATCCCAATCGAGACAGATATGTAAAGGCACCAAATGTACCAGGAGTTGAGTGAGAATGAGATCTGAAACGAATGGTATCGAGCGAGTAAATAATCTATAATCAACCTTAGTCTGGCCTCTTCACTCAATGCTCGAACACTTCGAGGAGCTACTGGCTCTTCAGGAATCTACGAGGAAAATATTTCTTGACTGAGAAACCAGCAGACTACAAAACAATTTCACCTGCGGTAAATTGATCGAGAAGGATCTTTCTTCAACTCCGAGAGAATGAATAGAAGCTCGTTTCAAGTTTGGTTCAGTGAATGTGATCGATGAGAGGTTATTATTTAGAGGAAGAGAGAATTCAGTGGAAGGGAACGATAAAGAAAGAGTTGAAAAAACTGGAGAAAGCTTCTGGAAGTATTCATAGTTGATAAGAATGTGAATCGTTGTTTGATTAAAACCTTAAATAGTTTGTGCCCACTGGTCTCATAAGCATCAGCATGAATTGCATCCAAAGTTCCTTCCATTGCCATTACTCCCTCAATAACATATTCATTGACATGGGTTGGAAAGAAAGGAAAAACCTACCGTGTAGAATGAATCATAAAGTTGAGAATACACAGAAGAGTTTATAATAGAAAGAAGTACTAGTCCGAAGAGAAATGCAAGAGAGGTCAGTGGATTGTACTGGAGAGAAGATAATCCATAAATTAGATAAGGAGGAAAGAACCTGAGCTGAATTGGGCATAACATCACCGAATCCAGTTGTCGTTATGGAGATAAATACGAAATAGAATGATGCAGCAAGTGAAAAATCTGAACTAGAGGATAAGGAAGAGAAGGGAAGGAAGAGAGAAAACCTGTCTGTTGAGGTGCCATCTGATCACCTAGCCAGATTCCAACTGAGACGAAACAAAGATATATCAATAACATCGAAACTGCAATCCATACAGGAAGAATTCGTTCACTCTCTTCATCATCATCATCTTCTTCTTCTTTCCCTTTATTCTCCACATCTTCGACGTTTTTCTTCCGACAGCAACTGAAATTGTTCTTGAGAATATTCTGTTATTTGTTTCTCATCTCACCTAATTTTCAATTCAACCCAAGTGAGTAATTTGCACATCATTCTCTGTAGAACTTCTCCTAGGTCTCCGATGGTCAATAACATGAGGGGTATTCCAATACACGCGTAGACGATGGAGATATACCTCCCAGCCCATGTATAACACGATATCGAACCTGCAAAAGAAATAATCTCCACAGATCTACGTTAGTTTCGAAAGTGTTTCGATAGTCTCCCTTTGTAGTTAGATGGGTCTGATGCTCAAATGAATCACTCTTTTCAAAGCTTATTCATAGTTTTACAATTCGTGTGCTTCTCTAGTTCTTCACTTACCGTATCCGATGGTTGAGAATAGAGTGAATGCATAGAACATAGCAGGGAGAACAGTCCATTGAATATTGAGATCGAGATCTTCAGCTTTGTGCCATGCCGATCCGAGATATCGATCCTCTGTTAACAACATATTCGTGTAGAATTTCTAAAGAGATTTGATAAGCGTATTACTCTCAAGCTCTCAATTGACCTTAGATGCCCTTGCTAATATTTCAGTTCTTTCAGTTTCATTTGTTTGAGTGAAAGTAACATTGACAACAAAATCGACGAAGTCACTGATGACCATGTTCATATCGTGAACTGTCTCGGCAACTAACTGAAAGAGGAGATTGAATAATGAAAGGAGGGAGGGGAGGAGAGGGTAACCTGCTTCTCATTCCCTGATTCCAGCGCTTCGAACATGAATCCACCCAGAATAGCATAAAGTGCCATCATCAAAACTAAGAGAATATGCCGTATTCCAAATTTGTGATGGATATATGCAGTGAATGCAAGCCATCGAGTGATATCTGAAGAAAAAATGAAGAATGGGAGGATGGAAGAGGAAGGGGCTCACTTTCTCTTCTCTTTCTTTCCTTATTTTCCTCGTATTTGGCACTATCAAATTCAAAATGGAAACCAAATGGATTAACTCCTTTTTCTCCATTCACATGAGTGTCCATGCGAAGAACGATGCAATTATTCCTTTCCTGAATCATTTTTAATCTTATCTTCTATAAAAAAAAGATTTCTTGAAATGTTCTCACTTTGAAAGCATTTTGAACGATTCTTAACCTTGCTTGAAGCTCGGATTCTTTGGCTGAAATTGAAAGTGAAATAAATAAAGATAAAAAGACTGCACCGATTGAGATTTGAACAGCCATGGAGATGATTAGAATGGAAAAGATTGAAGAGACTTTGATAGACAGATAAAAAGATAAGAAAGAATCTTCATTATTCCACACCCTTCCTCCTTCCTTATCATTATCTAATTACTGAATGGGTGGCGAATTCAATCTCATTTAATGATTCCAATGGACCTATCTGCTAATCATTGTTCGGCGTTCGTATCTATGTCCCAATTATTGGCGACTGTAATCAAACATATCTGGCTACTGTGTAATCATCCATTTTATCTTGAATTCATGTTTATCATTTATTAGAAGTTCTCAGTTAATTCTAATAAAATATGATGTTTTATTTCGTTATGTAACTGTGGATGAACATGGATGGAGAGTGAGTAGGTTCCTTTGATCTTCCGACTTCCCATTCCTTCTTTTTATGGTTCGATGCCGAAAGGTGTGAAGAGAATAGAAGAGAGTTGAATGTAAGTGAGGAAGGATCGACGACCCATAGAGGACGAAACATCGACGATTCTTCAATCAAAGAATTCATCATCTCATATCTGATTAGAATCTGACATCTGACAGAGGGAACTTAATCAGCATTAAAATATTCCCCTTCCATCACATCTTTTTGATTGTCATCCACTATAATTTTTGCTGCTTACTCTTCACAGAATGTAGTTAATTTGCAAACAATTTGATTAGATAAAATATAGAATTTTAAAAAAAACTAGTTCGCAATTGATTATACAATTGTTTCTAAAATATGGCTAGAATAAATTTTACGGCTCTGCCTCACTCAAATCTAGATCCCGTCCTGTTTCGCCCCTCCCTAGAGCTTACCGTAATTTTTTGGTAAGTACCGGCTCCGAATATTTCAGATTTCCCGGCTCTGCTCTATTATCCCATCTCGATCTGATTTTGTAGACAATTTGATCGAGTATTTATTTTTAATTGAGAGTTGTAATTAATACATTTTATTTAATGTAACTTAATTATTTTATTTAATGATTACTTTTTAAATTGCATTTTTATTCCTAAATAATGTTTATTTTTATGAATAGTCAGCTGATACAATAAACGTTTTGTTTGTGGTCTACCGGCTTATGAAAGTGCTTCGGTTGATTAGTCTACATAGTAATCACCTTCTTAGAATCATCTGAGAGCATCATCTGATGCATCATCTGAATCATCTGATGATGTCCTTAGCAGTCGACTAGTATTGGTGGGCAGGCTTGGGTGCAAACTAGGAAAGTTCCTGTCTGCCAACTACTTGGTATATCTATATTTCTATTTTCTCTTTCACTGTCTGTCAATTCTAAACATAAGAGCAGCACACAACATATCACAAGGGTGAAAGAGTAAGTCACCGAGTCGGTTGGCGGATAAAGGCGTTTTGTCTCTCAATCATTCCGTCTTCTCTAAGTAGAGCGACCTCTGAATGACTTGCAATTTTGTTAAAAATCAACATTAAATAAAAATAATATAATCAAGTTACATTAATTAAAATGATTTAATAAATATATTGATTAAAATATAAAAAATTCAGAATTAAAAATAAATACTCGATAAATACTCGATCAAATTGTCTGCAAAAATCAGATCGAGATGGGAGAATAGAGTAGAGCCGGGAAATCTGGAAAATTCGGAGCCGGCATTTACAAAAAAATTACGGTAAGCTCTAGGGAGGGGCGAAACAGGACGGGATCTAGATTTGAGTCTCTGCCTCAGGTGGTCGATATTTTGTAAGTTCAGTTTGGCGTTTCCATTTATTGATTTAACATGCTCCCCCTTCCTTGCTTTGCTATATCAGTACTACACATGATTTTGCAGTTTCACGATACACGCTATGAATCATCATGCTGATTTGTTTATGCATTCATCCATGTCATTTCGATGTTCTTGATTGTCTAGTCGTCGTTCTCCATTTTATGAGTGAAAGAAGTTTCCGTGGGATGGAGTAAATCCTCTTGCACGCATGTTTGGGGACACGTTACTTCCTCTCTTTCACTAATCGATCGAACGGAGTAATAGGGCGCCCGTCCGCTTAGCTCGTATTCATAACACTGTTTGTTGTCGTTTCTTCCTTTCTCTTTCTCTCTCCGCACTTGACTGCTCTTCCTTGCGCAAATTAGACGATTCTACTTCTATTTTTAAAGTATATTAATCTATTTCTTCACCTATTTTTACGTATATAAATTTTAGGAATGGTCCGATGGGCTTTTCCTCTGAAAAGATGCTCAGCTCACCCTAAAAAGCTGGGATTACTCGTTGCCGTTTTCACACTCGGGTACATCTGCATCGATCGAAATATATTCTTCCTTGATCGGTTAGTCATCCTTGATGGTGATTGTACTTATCTGTACTCATTTAAGGGTGAGTAGTAAACTTCCCCGTGATATTCTCTCAGTGGACAGTAAGTATGTCGGAGGATCTGCCAAGAATGCTGATCAGAAGGTCGACCTCTACCATAAGTGAGCATACCATTTATGTTATCTTTTAAGAAGTCCGTTTAACTAGAGTACATCAATTATATAAATACATGCATTTTTATATAAATGCATGCATTTTTATATAAATACATGCACAAATGAGAATTATATAAATACATGCACAAATGAGAATTATATAAATACATGCACAAATGAGATTTCCTTTAGCTGAGACACCGTTATTTCAGTGGAGCAGATGAATTGCATCTCTCGGATCTCTCAAAGGGAGTCACCGAAAAAGAAGTGGAGAATATGAAGCAGACAGTACAATATCTCACACTGGATGATATCAAGGATGGAAAAGTCGAATCCAATACCAAGTTTGTTTTTTTCTTAATATTCTTTCTTTCTGAAAAAAATAACTACTATAGTAGATTCTTCTATTTTTGTGTGAAATCGGCAACAAAATGAACGGTTGAAATTTATTTGTGATCAAATGCAATTTTTGTAGGAAATTCGATGGTTCTTCGATGTGTCCCGAAGTTGAGGACAATCCGAATATGAAGGGACCAATCCCTCAAGCAGTACTACTAATAGATAATCTGAAGGAGTCCGAAGTAGCTTCCATTCATCCCGAATTGGCACCTGGAGGACAATGGGCTCCTGATGATTGCAAACCGAGACACAAGGTAATCTATACTACTGCCACGAATGATAGCTTCATTATTTTGTGACTGTGATTATACATATGAAAATATTTAGTTATCAATCATTATGTTATTATATTTCCTATATTTCTCTTCATTCAGGTAGCAATAATAATTCCATATCGTGATCGTCAATCTCATCTCACTCGTCTTCTCTATTTCCTCATTCCCATTCTTAAGAGACAGAAATTGGACTTCCGATTCATTGTTACTGAGCAGGTATCTCTTCCTCCCTCTTCCCTTCTCATTCAATCGATTGATTTCAGTGGGGTAACGATCTGTTCAACAAGGGTCGTATTATGAATGCAGCCTTTCGATTGGCTGAGAGATTGGGAACTGATTGTGTTATCTTCCATGATGTAGACATGTTCCCTCAAGTCAGTCCAATTCTCTTTGTCTTATTTTGTTTGAAAAAAGGTAAAGTCATCCCGATAATCTATGCACTTGCGTCCTGTGGGAGATTACTTCTAGGCCAGTGATTATTTGCGAAAACAATACTATGTGAAAAAATGTGAACATGTACGGTAGATCAATGTGTTTACTTCTTCATCTCAGGACGATCGTAATCCATATTCGTGTCCTCCGTCTCCTCGTCATTTGGGTGCTTTCGTCTCTAATCTAGGATACCAGTCAGTTTATTCTTTCCTTTCATATTCATAAGGAATATATCTCTCATTTTATGCAATAAGTGTAAGTTCACTTTTTCAGATTGTGGTACAAGGAGATAGTGGGCGGAGCATTGGCCATTTCAATGGCTGATTATCGAACTGTAAATGGATATTCGAATATGTATTGGGCATGGGGAGGTGAAGACGATGATATGGGAAAGAGAATATTGTCACTCAATTACACTATCGAGAGACCGAATCCAGTGACTGGAAGGTGAGATGAAGGTTACACTCTATTGTAGACGGGGCAGACACATAATGTTGATTCTGAATATTGAAATAATGTGTATTCATTCAGATATTCGATGTTGAAACACGTGAAGAGGAAGAGAACTGCACCCAAATTGATCTACAAGTTATTGGAGATTGCAGAGCAGAGAGTGGCTACTGATGGATTGAATGAAACTGATAAATGGAATGTTGTCAAGGTGAGAACAATAAGTAGAGAAAATCAAATGTTGTGGACATGATATTATATTCATTTTTTTATATTTTCGAACTACACAATTATCTTGAGGTATAAATACTGACCAAAGTTATAGTTTGTATTGTAGATGATGCAACGTCCCTTGTATTATCATATCTTTGTGGATGTTGGAGAAGTACCTCAAGAATGGAGAGGAAATGGGAAGGATTCATGAGATTGCCCCTCCCCCCCCCCTATCCCCCCTCCCTCTCCTCCCTCCCTCCTTCCTCCCTTCTCTCCTTCCCTTCGTAGAGTATGCATATGGGTTCTTGCCACACTTCTTTCCTCTTCTGAACATGCTTTATCCCTCTTCTTCCCATTGCAATTGACTTCCCTGATGACATTGTGACCTCATTCTTGTCTCATTACATTGGTAAATAATTCCGACTCACTAAACATTCTTTTCCCCATTCCCTTATCGAGATGACTAACCTCCCCTCTAACTCTCTTGTCAAACATGATGAAGTAGCTATCGTAGATTAAGTTACGGCTTGTAAATATCAGTCATTTAATTGCATTATTAGAAGGATACTATATCCAAATGAGCAAACGTTACGAAGTTTATCAAATTCTCAAAATTTTACAAAAAAGTGATAAAGATATTCTGGCAATGAAAGAATGAGTAAGGCACGCGAGATTGATTTGATTATGTAAGAGGCTGACTATGACTATGATTCTAGAGCTAATGGAGACGGAAAGATGATCTAGAAGAGGAAAGCAAAGAGAATAATTCCAATGATGAATACAAGAGGGAAGAGAACTCTTCCAATTGAATCAACTGGAGAACGAGCGGCTGTGCATGAAGTGTTCGTTGCATCACCAATCTGAGATGAAGATGGATGAGGGATGGGGGGATAGGACAGACTGACCGCATTGGTGACCTGTTGAGCCTTATGAGCTGCATCCTCCGTGTAATTAGGAAGACGAGTCTCTCTGAGATGGAATATAGTAGAGACGAAGGAGAGGAGATCACTGACCTTCTCACTCCACAGCACAGAATGATAAAGTATTCCAGAAGAGAAAGGAAAGTGAGAAGAAGACAGAAGATGAGCCAACACGATTCATGAGGTTTAGGAGAATGGAAGAGCTAAGAGAGAGAGAAGAGAGTACAGTAGGTCGATGGGGATACGGTACTCACGAAGATAAGGGCGAAGATTGTGAATGGGATAACTGCAGAGAAGGAACGAGGTACAGACCATGAAGGATGAAGCCACATATGAAGGAAAGAGAAAATTATCTGAAAATGTTTATGTTAATCTGCCGTATCTCTAGACTATCGAAGTCGATATCTATGAATTATGCCGTACCAGGAGGGTGGTAGGAAGGAAGAATCGTCCGAATGAATTCCAGAAGGAAGCCTTGAAAGTGACAACAACATCGATACACGAATAGGATCCTGAAACGAATATTGATTGAACGAGGAAGACTACTGTAGATTGAGAAGGAAGGTGCGATAGATATCTGACCAGTGGTGTAGTTGCCCACACAATCACCAGCCACAGCGTGCTCGAATTGAAGAGGTCCTTCGAGAAGGGAAGAAGAGACCTTGATACGGTAGGGATTCGGTAGATTGAGAGATCATTGACTAACTTCGACGGGAGATACGAGAGGAGGGGAATTGGCCCAGAGATAGACAACATCTTCCAGAGGATATTTGTATGATGAGATACGAATAGTGAGAGTACGAGTAGGAGAGAAGGGAGATGAAGAGGAAGTTGAAGGAGTGATCATTACTACTCGTCTGAAATCAAATAAATTGTGTATGGTACTCAGAATTGATTGTTCCTAGCTATTTATTATATGAGATGGATATATTGAAAATAAATCTAAATTAACTTACTCTTCACTGCTCCTCACGTGTCCGGTTGGTTCGACGATAATTCTTCTACGAGATTCATCCACTTCCTTTTCCCTGAGATTGATTAATTACAGGGGATAGAGACAATGGAGATGATTGTTGATCAAGTGATACCTTCCAGTAGTGATGAAGGTATCCGGCACCCAGATCTCAGTTGAATCAGGAAGTGTTATCTGCAATGAATGATGTTGATATCAATACTTCTACACTATTTATAATATGAGCGCATGATCTCTCTTCATTATGTATTTTTTTTCGACTTTTCCATGCAAAAGATTTCCATGTTCGAAGAAGTAATGATCAATGATTGTTTGTTTTTCTTTCTCTCGAATGGAATAACGATACCTCATCAAGATCTTCCCTTGGATCGACATCGTAAGAGAGACGAGAATCCTCCCATTGCTGTCTCAGATACAGATCAACCTCCTGCAATACATTCAATTATCTTTCTATCCATTCGTAGTACTCTCGGTGTAGCATGGAAGGGAGGGAAGGGGATGGGAAGGGAGGAAGGGAGTATTGGCATTACACGACCCCCTCAGTGACAACTGACGCCCCGTAGCTATCATGAATGCAAAAAGCGAACGACGTGAGATGAAATCAATCGATGGAAGGGAAGAAGGAGGGAAGGGGGAGGAGGGGAGTGACTTACAGCTCCCTTAGGAGTATCCCATTCGATACGATTGATGAAGATAGAAGTAAGAACAACGATTGAAGAATGATCAGCAGAATCTAAATGGACTAATGAAGAAGGTTAAGGGGAAGAGATTAGGAAAGAATAAGGACACACAAAGGGGGGGGGGGGAATAAGCAGTGGGTTAGAGCATAAGTGGATAGGGAAGGTATGATCGCATGATCTATTGTCATGATATTCCCTTTCCACTCTTATTATCACCTTTTAAACATATAATGAATGGAGATTGCCCTGCACAACCTCGAACGGGGGGACGAGTATCGGGAGAGGCACGAGTTGATAGAGTCTTTATCACTTGAGATGATGCTCCCAATCGACGAGCATGAACTGCCTTCTGTTGACATGAGACACTGAAGAAATTACGGTAGATGGAATACGGTAGAGGATTGAATATTGATTAGGGTTCACTTTTTTGGGTAGGTCACCTGAAATTCCAAAAACTTCCAAAAATCATTTCAGTTGATTTCCATCATTCTGAGCGGTTCAAATTTTTATAGGGTATTATTTAGGTTCACTCTAAATTATCTATTAGTCAAATTCGCCTCATGAAGTCCTAGTCACGCGCTACAAATCAGGTCACCTGAAAATAAAAGTCACCTGAAAAGGAAAAATGCCTAAAAAAGTGAACTCTAATATTGATTAGATCAGTGGAGATGATCGAATACAAGATGCTGATAACTTACAATGATACGAGAAGTAGTAAGATCAAGAGAAGTCTCATGGCAGATCGAAGAAATGAGAGAGAAGACTTCTAACCTCTACCTCTCTCTTCCCCTGCCTCCCTTCCTTCCTCCCTCCCTCCTCCCTCTCCCCCTCATATCTTCTCTTTCTTCACTTAGCACACTGAAAAGACGAAGAGTAGAAAGAATTAGTGGGATAAGGACAGAAGAGAACACTTGAAAGAATGGAAGAGGGGAGGAGGATTCCCATTTGAGGAGAAGAGAAGAAGTCTCATTCTTATCCTTCTTCTCCCTTCGTCGTCTTCTTCTCTTGATCATCATTCTCAATCGATATCTTCTTCCAGTCTCCTTCCTTCATTCTGCAACTTCTTCCTCCTCCTTCTTCTTCCTCTTCATTCCTTCTTTAGATCTCTAATGGATGGTGACAAGGAGTAAGAGTGGTATGGAAGGGAGGTTGGGGGAGGGGACAAAGGTCCTTCCTTCTCCTCTCTTCCTATGAGTTCTATTCGAAGTACCAAGTGTTGTTTCTTCCATTCTCTTCCAATCAGAAGTCGATCAATGGATCGAACAAAGAGAAGAACAAAGAGAACGGAATCAGCACGTAAGATCATTCTCCCCTCTCACTCCTTCATCTTCCGTACTCTAGAACCTCATCTGTCTCCTCATTTCTCTCATCGTCTAGTGGGAGCTATCGCCGTATGGCATGATATACATGCTAATCTCCTACGAGTTCCAATAGGTGAGTCTCCCCCTCCCTCTCCCTCTCCCTCCCCCCCCCCCCTTCCTCATTCCCCCTTTCCTTCCCTCGCATAACTATTGGCTTCGCTGAACAAAGTGCACGCTTTTGTGAGTAGATTAGATGAATGAGCAAGAATATAAGACATTATCACTATATTTCACGATAATAGAGGTAGTTCACGATATAAATGAGAGGATATAACGAGCGAAGGTAGTGCATAGTTCAATGACGAGAAGAGGGGATTAGTGAGTCTCTACGAGTTGAGTCGCACGTAATAAAATTGCATTCGGAGTAGGTGGAGTCACGAAGCAAAATGGAAAACAGTCTAGTAAAGAGAAGGAAGGATGAACGAACTTAGAGTACCAGTTGTTCTAACCTATCTCCTTTATGGAATTTGGTGTGACTCTGATGTTATCTGTGGTCGAAAGAGAGGGGGGGGGGGATCTTCTTCCTAATCCTTCTTTCCCTTCAGATAATCTTTCTCTTTTCGATGATCGAAGAGTTTCATTGGCAGATCTTCTCCATTCAGGTATACAATCATTCTACCGTATCCCTACCGTAATCTTCTCTTCCAGATTGGTCTTCCTCTGATGATATTGATGACGAAAGAGTCGATAGATCTCCTGCTCCATTACGGTATCATCTAATCAATATTCCTTATCTACCGTATTCCTTCAGTTCTCGTGGTGAGACTCCGTCTAATCTCCGATCAATGGCAAAGATGTCACTATCCAATCCAGAGATTGCTTCATCTCAAATCTCAGAGTTTTATCCTAAACTCTCTCAACATTGGAGGTAAGAAAGTGGTAGGTCAATGAGATCTCTCTCTCTTTCATTCAACCAATTTGATCGTCATCAATTTCATCTCTTTCCTCTCTCTTTCTCATTGCTCTATAAGTTGTGATATCTCTCTAGCCTTAAAATGGGCGGAGTCACTGTCTCTTTCCCCTCTCTTCTCTCTCTCCTTCTCCATCTAGGAATCCGTATTCGGATAGAGATAGAGTCTTCCTCCCATCATCCCATCTCCCCCATATCCTACCCTCCCCATCCCTCCATCCCCCCCCCCCCCCCCCTCTTCATGAGTACCAAACTTCGGAAGTTATCACAAGGAATGCGTCTACCATTGAAGAGTGGTCCGAAGACAGTAGTGGAAAGGGAGAAACGACCTCTATGGAGTACTCTGTCATGGGATAGTGAAAGGAGAAGTCGATCACCATCAATGAATAGTAGGACAAGACTTCATTCTGATGGAGATACTGAAGAAGATCGAAGTGAATCTAATTCAAGACGATCAAGTAGAAAAGGAAGGGATAAAGATGAAGAGGAGAAGGATATCGAATATTATTGTACTCATTGTTATCTATTAGGAGAACATCGTCGAAGAGTTCTCAAAGTAGAAATAGAGAGTGCAGTTAGTCGATTAGCACGTCGATTAGGAGGAACGAAAGGATCGAAGAAAGATGATGAAGGAAGAAAAGTGAATACTCCTGATATTGTCGTCTCTTCTATTTCATCTGATGAAGAAAGTGCAACGACTCGAAATAATTCAAGTAGTGAACGAGCGAGTCTTCAGACTAGTGACAGGTTAGACATACTTACTCAATCTATATTACTTATTACTTAGTTAGGAGGTACTCCATACATTTCACTTCATTTCTTGTTTTGGAGGAGGATTTTCATGAAATGGTGTAGGATTTCCGTTTCTACAATTTCCATCGAGAAACTATCAACAATGAGTAGTAGTTTTTCTTGCCGTAGTTAAATTTGTGTTGATTAGTCATTTTGACTATTTTTTTACGATTATTCACCACTTTAACCTTTTCCTACTCTCTTCTACTAGATCCAATGATGATTTCACTAGAGAAAGGGAATAGAAATTGTGCAATGAAGGGAGTCATTGTAGCAGATACTGATTAGATTATTATGATAGGCAGATAGAGTAATGATGGCCTCTTCCTCTTCCTCCTTCTCCGTCTCCCTATTCATTCCTTCCAATTCCCATCCATCGGAATCCCTCTACATTATGCGAGTGTGTTAGTGTATGAAGGAAATTGGAAGGAAATGAAGAGAGAGAAGAAGAAGAGGACAGGTAGAAGGGAGTGAAACTATGTCACATTCAGATAGGACATAGATGAATTTCAGTTCTCGAGCGTCAACTATTCCATCTCCTATTATAATCGACCATGAAGAAGAATTAGAAGAAGCATTTGTACCTCCTTCTCCTGGATTGAATCGACCTATTCAATTATTATCCGTCTCGAGTGATAATCCCCCTCGATCCAATTCCGTCGATCTATCAACTCTTCAAAGGGAATTGGAATTATATTCCATATCCTCAGCTGATTCCTCTCCTCCAACACCAACAGAATCAGTGAGAACAGTTAGAAGTCGATCACATGATCCATCGGCTAATTCTCATCTACGACGACCATCAAGAATTGAACATCTTACACATCTATTCAGGTGATATCAACACAGTCCCCTTCCTGTTCCTCATAATCAGTCTCTCTCTCTCTCTCTTTTCTCCATTCTTCCTCATTCGTCTCAAATTATTTCAATAATATTAAATTTAGATCGTCTAATGCAACGTTCTTTCCTGATAAATCGATATTCATTGTAGACGCGCCCTCGCGAAGAGTCCCGCGAGGAAGAATACGGTATCCGACCGTACTCCGACTGACAAACATCGATCCGCTCGATTCTGGACTGATGACAAAGTAAGAGTAGAACTATTTAAGGAAGGAAGAGATGTTGCACGACAGAAATAGAGAAGAGATTAATGAGAGGGGAAAATGGGAATGAAACACGCGCAAGAATGAATATGACGAGAGAGAGGAAAGATTATAGAAGAATAGATCAAAGATTAATATTTAGATTGAATCAATGGAGCATATTTGGTTACCATGTTCTTCTTCTTCTGATGATTCCGAGTGTTATCTAGGAGATAGAGGAAAATGTGAGAGGTAAGAATTATTATGTAAGCGTCTTCAATTCGATATTTTTTTCAAAATGTACATTCATTTCTACATTTTGCCTACATTTTTTTTTATTTTTCGATCAATATGATGTTATTGTCAGGAGTGGTGACAAACTTCGTTGCACTGCTTGTCACGTGGTGGCCCATTCCGCCTGTCTCATTCATCTATCTCAGGTGAAATGAAGAAGATGAAGACTACAATTGAGAGAGAGAGAGAGAAAGATAGAATTGATTCAGGCATCGGTCCAATGTAAGACGACATTCAGAGAACCTCATCGAAAGGGAAGAGAAGCAATGGATGCATTGGGTGGACATCATTGGGTTCATAGGTAGAGAGACACATTCTGATAGGATGAACAATCTGATCATTGAGATGGAAGTACGAAGGGCGCTGCTCCGGTTGTGGAAAATCATTCCATCAGAAAATATTCTTCAAGGGAATTCAAGAGAAGAAAGTGAGATATTGTGAATATTATGGAGGACTAGAACTGGCTGGATGGTGTTAAAATAGTATAATTAAGGAGCCAGTGGCAGTAACGTGTTCATGGTGCAAGGAATCCTTCCACGTCAAGAATTGTTTCGATGACCACAAACTAAATGAGAAATGTGATAAGGGAGGCCTCCGGTGAGGGATTAAATCAGAAATTCATCTTCGACAAATTGATATAAGGCTCCTTTCAAATTTGGTGTTGAGCAATACACAAATGTTCATGTATAGAATCTTCTTCCTTGTTTGAATCAGTGAAACCTTTCTCATTCAGCGATTTAATCGTTCCTCCTCAATGGATCGTACGAGCTTCGAAGAAGCGAAAAGCTAATAGTCAAAATCCAAATCCAAAGGTGATTTCCTCTTTCCTTCCCTACCTTCTCTCAATATTCAATTTGAGTCGAAGACCTTTCTTGTTCGTCGTGCTGAGTCTTGGTTGGGATCTCCCTCTCAACCTCTTCTTGTATTCGTTAATCCAAAGAGTGGAGGAAATAAGGGAGCAAAAGCCCTGCAGGTAAAGAGAGACAATCTCCATCCCATTCCTTCCTTCTTTTCCTTCAGACATTCTGTTGGTTACTTAATCCTCGTCAAGTATTCGATATCACTTCACTCAAGGGACCCAAATTTGGGTGCGTTGTTGCAATCTTAAATTTAACATACTTTCGTTTTATTTGTATAATCAGTTATGCATATTCCAGGTTAGAATTGTATCGAAAAGTGTTGACTCATCTTCGAATTCTTGTATGTGGAGGAGATGGAACAGTGGGATGGGTATTGGCTACTCTCGATAAGGTGAGAGGAGATGGAACAGTGGGATGGGTATTGGCTACTCTCGATAAGGTGAGAGGAGATGGAACAGTGGGATGGGTATTGGCTACTCTCGATAAGGTGAGAGATATTGCCCATAATTAGAAGACTATTGTCCATAATCACTTATCATGCCTACCTCTCTTTCAGTTGAATTGGCCAGTGTATCCTCCCATTGCAATCATGCCATTCGGAACGGGAAATGATCTTAGCAGGTGAGATATCTCTTCTCTCTTCTCCCTCATCCTCATTCATTAAGATGCCTTGGATGGGGTGGATCATTCTCTGATGAACCTCTCTCTCAACTATTAAATTCAATCAGTCATGAGACTACGGTTACTCATCTGGATAGGTGAGACGAACGCGAGAGAATGGAGGGATGATAGATGAATTGTAGGTGGAAATTATCAGTGATGGCCAATGTGGATTGTCCCTGTGGAGAAGAAGAAGATGAAGAGGTACCCATTCTTTCTGTCCAAATTTGATGTTGTGCTCCACTTCAATAATTCTTTCATCAGGTTCAATCCGCTCTTCCTCTCACAGTAATGAACAATTATTTCTCTATCGGTGCTGATGCTCACGTTGCACTACAATTCCACCATTCCAGAAGTGAGTTCTCCCCTCTCCCTCTTCCTTCCCCTACCTCATCCCCCCTACCTACACCTCATCTCTTCACTCCTCCTTTCAGGTGCCAATCCACAAATGTTAAATAGCCGATTGAAGAATCGAATAGCCTATGGTGGATTGGGTACGATCGATTTATTCAAGAGAAGTTGGAAAGATCTATCTGAATTTGTACAATTGGAGGTTAATTTATCACTGTTGATCCCTTCCCATTCACGATTTTAGTGCGATGGAGTTGATTTGACTCCTAAGATCAAGGAATTAAAATTACATTGTATTCTCTTCCATAATATCACTTATTATGCTGGTGGAACGATTCCATGGGGACAGGAACAAGATGATTCAAATAGGGTACGGTAATTATAGAGTACGGTATGATAATCGATAAGTGAAGGCATCGTACTGCGATGGTCGAATAGAAGTTCTTGGTTTCACAACGGCAACTCTCGCTGCACTTCAAATGGGAGGAAGAGGAGAGAGAATCGCACAGTGCACCACTGCAAAGATGATGACTACCAAAGCTATTCCAATGCAGGTATACAACTCATTCTAATCCTAATCAGCTTAATGATTAAAGACATGATCTCTTTGCATCTCAATATGTTCAGGTGGATGGTGAACCATGTCTTCTCGCTCCTTCACTCATCACTCTTTCCTTCCATTCTAAAGTTCCTATGATGAGAAGAGAAAAGAAAGCAGTTTGTGCACCTCCATTGAGAGGGAAGAATAAGAGAAAGAAGGTGAGAAGAGGAACATATGGGATGAATATCACACTCATTCATTCATCTATTCGATAATCTCTTCTATTCTTCAGTCAGCAACTGATTCTCCCTCTTCTTCCACTTCTGTTATGGTTCAAATTCCCGTTCTCGTCGTTGGAAGACATGATTATGATACATTCAAGGATTCACTTGAGAGATTGAAGGATACTGGTAAGATATCAGAGATCAAAGATCATTCTTATCTTTCTCTTTCTAGCTTTTGAAATCGGTACAATCAAAGCAGAGACAGAGATGGAATTGATTCGAGCACGATTTATGATCGATAAACTCCTTGTCGATCATCCTTGTCTTCCATACGAATATTCAAGTGATTGGAGATTCCTCGATTGTGAGTCCATTTCCTTCCCCTCCTTCATCTTTCTCTCCTTGAGATGTATCGAATGCGGATGAGGGAACCTTCCGTGTTTCTCGTCAAGAGGAAAGTCTAATGGGAATATCCGATGCATCGAATACAGACGATTGTTTACTTATTCTTGATGATTCATTTCCTTCGATGACTGAGAGAAGCAAAGAAATCGTCACGAGTCATATTATGTTCATGCCCAGTAATGAGTAAGGACATTCATTTATCGCAATATACTCAATCTTTCCCTTTCAGATCTCCTTGGCAGTCTCACACTCATAATTCAAATCGACGAATTAGTGAAACATTGAGGATCGTTTTATCAGCAGATGCTCAAGAGACACATTTGTGACCCTTCCTCCCCATCCCTACATCCTCCCATTCTCCCTTCATCCCGGTTCATCGTTTAGGCCAATGTTCAATTCTAGAAACGAGAATGAGTAGAGTTATGGAAGAATCCATTCAATCCATTGAACGCTCAAATTAAAACAGGCCAATCAATCGATTCACTCCATGTGTATTTCTCTTTTAATCACTATTTTGTTATTTTTCTCGTTTTAAAATAAAGAGTAGACAAATGAGATGAAACGTTTGTGCACATTCTTTGAGTCTCTTCCACTTTCTTCATACTCAACAGAAGTCAGAAAGAGGTTGATAGATGTTCATACCTCTCTTTCTCTCTCCTTCCCTTTCTTCCTTCCTTCCCACTCTTTCTCTCACACATTGAATCTCTCACTTCAATCAGATGCACTTATCCTTCACTTCTCTCATCAGGTAGATCATCTATCCTCCTATCTCTCCTCTCTTCAGATCGTTCTCTCTATGGTAGAATGCCTCGAACAGCAGCTCTCATCACGAATGTTGTATTCGATAAGGAAGACGATAGAAGAAGAATGTTAGTGAGACAGGGGATTATGATTGAGGAATAATCTGATTACTGTTTCTGATAGATCGATGCTGAATCCATAAGCAGATCACTATCACTAATGTTTTCTTAACACCGAACAACTTGTAAATATTATCTAAAATGCTTGCAGATCGACAGTTTCGACTCATTACAGTGAAACGGAAGGAACTGATACAAAAACCGGAGAGGTAAACGAACTATTTAAATATTCACATTTATAATAAGTGAATCTTTAATCTAGATCATAAATATTATTCACGATGCAAATATGGACGGAGTGAGACATCTCAAGGATGGAAATCGATTTGTGAGGTATTATTCAATTGTGTTTTTCAACTGTTGACCACTTATTGGTTGTGGTCACCAGTTGGTGGGATCATAAAGTTGCTGAGGACGTCATTTTGAATGGATACTTCCCATGAGAGAGATCCCTCTTCACACCACCTGTTGAGAGTGAAGAGAAAGAGATTGCATTTGACTCATTGTCAGATGTCGTTATCAATCAAGAGTTAGTACGATCATGTAGAATAGAAAGAGAAGAGAAGGATAATGATCTATCTCTAAATGGTCTCATTCAGATATGCATGGGGAGCGGTTATTCTCACTTTCGTCATTCTCGCTCTACTTCAAATTTCACTACAGATTCAATTCTACTATAGGAATCCGATTGCAACGAATGTTGAGGTATGATCATTCCCCTTCGAAATCTCTTCAGTCAATCATCTCCTCATTTCAGGTTGAATATCCGAACAATATAACTTTTCCTGCAGTGGCCATTTGCAATAACAATCAGTTCCGGTAATATTTTCTTTGTGAATCCCAGTTGATCGTTTTCGCCAGATTGACTTATATAACGGGAGCATGGTTAATGAATAGAAACATGGCCAGAGAAGATCCCAACAGTACCATCAGTGTATTCGAAAGGGTACGGTAATTCGAATGAGTATCGATTGATCTCTTCTCATAGGTTCTACTGAATGCATGGGATATGGATGCAGTTGCATTTCTCAAGAAGGCTGCTCATACTAAATCAAGGATGATAATGGGGTGAATAGAGAGGAATATCATGAGTAATAATCAATTGAATTGAGATGTACATGGCCGAATGGATCATCATGTCATCTCTCAGACTTCAAACCAGTTTGGACAATGACTGGTTTGTGTTGGGCTATTAATACTAATCAAGAGAAACCATTCTCTGTCAGTGGAAGTGGTCAGTTTTCTTGTATTTGCTTATTGTTACATAGAGTATTATTTTGTATCTCAATAACAGTTAAGCAATGAAGGATAGATTGTTAGTTCCTCTTTTTTTTATATCGTCTCTCGTTGAGGACAAGAGTTTGAGATGAAAAAGAGAAAGAAACGAAGATAAATGTGATTGGAGGAAGTGAAGAAACGAAGGAGATGAAGTGAATTCTTCTCATCTTTTCATTCAGGACCAGGTCATGGTCTTCGTTTACTTCTCAATGTTGAATCATATGAGAGAATCGAAGCATGTTCAGAACAATTCAGAACCAATCGACTACCTGGTACGAGATAACTGATGAAATATCTAAATTGATTAGTGTGTCAATTGTAGGTCTGAAGATAGTAATCTTCAATCAGACGGATGTTGCAGAGACAAGTTTGAGTGGAGTGAATGTTCCTGCCGGTCACTCTATGGATATTCCATTCAAAATGCAACATGTTAGTACACATAAACACATATGAAAACGTAAATCTATTTTAAGAGACAGAAATTGGCAACGTCTTCATGTGTCGAAGAGACGGAAGTTGAAAAAGAAGCTGTCTCAAATTTCTCTTCTCTCTATAATATTCGGTATTTTAAATATTTCTTGCAATCTAATTATAATTAAACATCCTTAGAACATGTGCAATTCGTAAATATCTGGAAGAAATTGAACGAGTATGTCAATGTTCATTCATTCGATTATTCGACCAACGAGCATCCCATGGTCAGTTTCGATCTTATTCCCTCTTCCAATCCATTCCCTTTCAGATACTCCACTTTGTACAGTGGGAGACTACTTCAAATGTGTCTCCTCTCTAATCGATAACGTGAGGGAATCAGGAACAGCGAGAAAATGGTGTCTTCCTCCTTGTGAGACTGTTCAATTCACTGCATGGCAGGTGAGAATAAGGAAGGAAGAGTTGGAATGGATGAATGATCCAGGATATGAATAGACTTCCACGCAATCTAATGCCTCCATTGATAGAAGAAGGAGAAGAAGAAGATGAGGGAGATGTCGAGGAGGAAGATATTGAGAATGAGGTCAACATTTTCATCACATCTTTACGCCTTATTTGCATTCACTTTCCAAGTATTATCACAATGCGTCCTCCCCTTTCCTAAACGCTTTCCCTCTCATCTGTCTTTCTCTCTCTCGCCTCTAGAGGGAGAGATGAGGAGAGCACACCAGTGCAGCGATGTCCGAGTGGTTAAGGAGTTAGACTTGAAATCTAATGGGCATTGCCCGCGTAGGTTCGAACCCTGCTCGCTGCGACATTTTTGCAAGATTTTTAGCGAGTAGCTATTACTATTTTTACATATTTTTGTTTTCAGTTTCGCACTAATGAGGCAGATCACATCACCTGCGATAGTAGTAACAATTTTCTTACTGACAAGCAGGTAAGAAACATTCTCATGTTTGCAGTTCATCTTTCAATGGATGCTATCCAGGTCGGTCGGATCAAACGAGAAGCTCATAGAGCATTCGAGAAGCAGAGTCGATTTCAAGAAGATGTAAGAGAACGAACGAAGAGAATGATTGAAAGATTGAAGAGAACCGTGGCTAAGTAAGAGAGGGGAAGGGGAGGGGAATCGAGACAATAAGTGTAATTGAGAGTGAAGAATGAACAATGGGGATGGCATCCTGATGATCTACTCACTCCTTATGAAAGATTGATGAATGAAAGTGAATGTTTCGCACGATTGGCAAGTAGAGTAAGTCAGATGAGGGAACGGGACTACTCTTAGGACTGTGTAAATGAATGAACTGTTCAGGAAGAGTCAATATTCACTCAGATGAATAGACCATCGAGAAACAATGAAGAATCGACAACAAAAAATATTTATTCAGTGAGTGATCTCTGATCTTTCGAGTAATGATAACGTCTATTCAGTTGGTTGATCCTTCTTCGTATGAGAGACAACCTGATCGATTCAAGACAATTGGAGGATTGAAAGAATATTATGGACAGAAAGTGGAAGATGTATTGAGAGAAGGAAATTATGTTAGTTTAGAGAAAGAATAGGCGATATAAATGGATCGTTGTAGATCATCTCAACAATGGAGAAATTGTGGTCTATCTTCGATGCTTCTTCTTATTCTTCCACGATAACGGCTGATCTATCGAGAATGGATCGAATATTCGAACTGATGAATCAAGTCAGTCAAATATTGTTATTTCTTTGACTGATTATAATACAGTACGAGAATGGAGGATTACAACGACGAGTTTGGGCTGAGAAGATGGAAAGTCGACAGATGAGGCATTTCTTCCCTGAAGAATTTATGGATGTAAGATAACCAGTCGATATTCATCGAATTGAATATTATTCCATAGGGTTGGTCTTTCCCCATTCTAAGAGATCTCGAGAAAGTCCTACACAAGACGATCTCTGAATTGGAATCAGTCGAATGGGTCGCTGTGAATAGGAGTATTCAATCAGGAAATGCAGGAAAGGTCAGCCACTCCTAATCTTTCTATCAGGTAACTATTATAAATATCACGCCGAAAAAAGTTTTTCACTTCTCCACTGCGTGCAGTTGCATAACAAAATTTTCCCGATTACTATCTATTGACTTTTGTATAGACGATCAAACTAAAACATGACTATCCCCTGTCATATTCTATTATCTTTTAGAGATATTTGAGAATGTATATCTAATATAGTATCTCTAACTTTTCAATTTATACTCGAGAAGAATATGACAATTCGTTCTCAGATGGGCGCTACTCTATTCTTCTCTTCGTCAGAAAATGAAAAGGCTGAGGAATTTGAAAAGTTGAGATAGGCAGGCAAAATGGTCATAAAATATGTATGATACAGATTGATTCTTGATATGTACGAGTGTGCAACTGGAGAAGTCAAGGAAGAAAGCAAGAAAATGCTCATCGAGTTCAAGAAAACTATGAGAGAACTTCAAGTAAATGCACCCAAATTGATTGCGATCAGCATCTCATTTTTCAGTCTGCATACAATAATCTATTCAAGAAGGAACTTCCGGAATATCTCGAACTGTATGAGTTCGGCGATAAATTTGAGAGGTTTATTTTACTCGGTAGCATTATTTTATAAAATCTCAATTGCAGAGAAAATTTCGCGATGGTGAACATTTTTATGCACGAGATACATTTGGAGCATTGGAGACAATATGAGACGTATTCATTCTGGAGTCTTGCTTGTTAGTACTCTACCATCATTCTATCATACTCTCTATATTTCAGGTGACGTTGGAGGAGCACTCGGATTATTCGTCGGAGCTTCCCTTCTCACCATCATTGAAATGATCTATCTATGCATCAAACACGGAATTTGTTCCCGGAAAACAGCAAATGATGCTATTTCTTGGTATTATACTCAAATCAACCAGACGAAAGGCAGATATTATTAAGGGTACGGCATGCTTCAATGAAGAGAAAGGGAAGACGAGTAGTGAGAGAAGTTGATGAATCGAATGATGATGACCTTGCTAATGAGAAAAAGAAAAGTATTTGGGGGACGCCTCCAAAGATAACTTCAATTCCTGAAGAGACAAGTCTTCTATCTCAAGTAAGCAACCGAAAAAAAAATCATTAATTGTTTGTCATAATTCCGACGGCGAGCTTCTTTCTTGCGAGATGTCATAACGATAATAATTACAGGATGATCCTCTCACTGAATCGATTTCTGATTCTTCTGCACAACCATTATTCGCAGGAAAAGAAGAGAGACATACAATTCTGTAGTCTCTCCATCTCATAGTCTCTCGTGATATCCCCATCATTCCGAATTATATATATCATTCACTTTTTAGACAAACTTTAAATCACCAAATAAAATTTTAAGGAAGCTTTGAATATTACAAGTTCAATCATGATGGCAAGTACAATTACACTCACACAGAATGCTAAATCAGAGTTGTCTCTGCATTTCACAATCTACTGAATAAGGGCTAACAAAGAACAACATGAAGATTCGATTCCCTTTCATTTTCGAGGCGATATTTTTTTTCTTTGGTTTATTTGACAATCAAGTGAAAGAGATTATGCAGGAAAGAATATATAGCACCTACAGCAAAAACATAAAATAAAAATCGGAAGAAACCGGTAAAATTAATCAGAATCGATTATATGAAATAGTTAAAATAATACTAACTTAGTATTGAAATTTTTTCCTCTTAATTTCTCGTTTCCTCAATCCTTTCGTTCTCTCCTTCTCCGTTCTCTTCTTCATCCTCTTCCTCGCTATCTAAAGACGCAAATGCATTTCATCAAAACATACAAATATTTCTTTAATAAGCCGATAAGAATGAAATCAACGCACCACTCTCAAAAGTAACATTTGGTTTGATCCCATTCAACTCCATCTGCTCCCTTAAATCAATTCATTATGGATTTCATAATATCTTACAGTAAATGGTGGCTCACTTATAGTCGAAAAGACAATGTCCTTGTCTCTGGATGGATCCAAGAAATCGATTAAGGCTTCCACATGTGCATTTCATATTCGTTCGAGACAGCCGATTCTGGAAAAAGCCTTCTAACTGATAATAATGTAAGATCTACAGTCCTGGCGATTCCCCCAATGAAAACAGGGCGCCCGGGGCGTCCCGGGGCGTCCCCCAGTGTCCCCCCGCTTCTGTCGTCTACAGACCTTTTTCAAATTGGGCCCAATTTGTGTTTATCGTATTCAGCGTTCGATTCTGCGTCGATTCATAATAAAAAATCAATTAAAATTTTTAATTATTATTTATATTTTGATTTTCAAAAAAGTGGCGAATAAAACGATTCGTGCATCGAAGAGTACACCTTGCGGTATTTATCCACTGCTGCTGCAGAATGTTTTGCTAAGTACCGTAGGATGTACTCCTTGATGCACGAATCGTTTTATTCGCCACTTTTTGAAAATCTAGGTACCACCACGCAAATTTTCAAACTTCTTCTAAAATTCCAATTTTTCTTGTAATTGGGTATTATGCGGTGTAGAATCATGATAGCACTTCTAAATTTTCAAAACAATTCAATTTAAACCAGTATAAGTTGAAGAGTTTGGTGTTTTCACGCGTCGCGGTCGGAGCGTCGCGTTTTTCCACGGAGCACATCCTCCACCTCCTTTTGTGAACAATTTTTCTTTGCATTTTGAGACAAGGGAGTTTTGATTTTTTGCATTTTTGAAATAATAGAGGATTTCTCCATTGATTCCAGAGCGATTAATTACTGCACAGTGAGAAAACCAATACATGACAAGGTACGGTAGCCACGATGACCAGGACGTTTCACTCCATCTCACATATTTTCGCTACTACAGATTTCGCTGAATTTTTGCAGGGACGTCTATTCAGCCTCAGCCAACTTCATAATTAGGATTCTGGACAGGGGCATCTTGAGCATTATTCATACGCTATATAAAACTGTAAAAATCGAAAAATCTCGAAATTTGAATTCGAATTGTATAAAACCGCTACTACAGATTTTTAGTATTTTTGAAATATATACTCTACTCGACCATGCCTTCATTTCAATATAAAACTGTGAGTGCGCACTTCCTAATATTCTGGAAATCCGTGAAAAATCAAATTAACGTTAAGATTTGAATTCCCGGGCGATTCCGACTAGTTGCACCTTTCCCCGGCTTTCAAAACTGAAATTCCCGGATGAGGGTCCCTATTGAAAATCAAAATATAAATAATAATTAAAAATTTTAATTGATTTTTTAATATGAATCGACGCAGAATCGAACGCTGAATACGACAAACACAAATTGGGCCCAATTTGAAAAAGGTCTGTAGACGCCAGAAGCGGGGGGACACAGGGACGCCCCGGGCGCCCTATTTTCATTGGGGGAATCGCCAGGACTGTAAACTTCCAGAAAGGGCATCACAATATTTAATTGATATTGAAGAAAAATAGGAATACAGAGAATGAAGTGGTAAACTCACAACTGCGCATTGATAGTGAAGAAAAGAATCACAGCAGTTTAAATAGAATATTTTCCCACGAATCGGCCATCTAAGAGAAATCACTCTTTATTTACTACGTATCTAAATGGTACTTCAAACCTCGAAACAGCTTTCTTGCATTCTTGACATATATCGAACGTATTAGGAGATTGAGAAGAATGAAATTTTCTACGAGTGAGTTCATTCGCCTCGTCTAAGATTCCTCGATGAAGTTGAGAGCAGTAAAGGCTAAATGGAATAATTGAACTCATAATTGAGTAGATTGCCAATCTCAACTCACACTTTATCTACAAAGTCAATTTCACAATTCTGACTCTTGAGTGCGCAGTTCCAATGGAAGCTATTGCTACAGAATGAATCGGAGCAATTTAGTAATTTATTCTGTCTCTTAGTCTGGTAATCCTCGCCTTCTTTACAGTCGAAACACGTCTGGAAAGAGATAATTATATCTTCGAATTTCCTTTGAAAACTCCAATTTTGATAGCCATCAATAACAGAGAACATTGTTGTTAAGGATAAAAAATTTTTATAATGGATCAGATTTCCATAAAGAAATAAGAAACGGAAATTCGTTACCCGGTTAGTTTCGAAGACGCACCACTGCTCGATCAATTTCTTGTTCTCCCTATTCAATAGCAATGATTTCATTTTTGCTAGAACCTGAAATGTCTCAGGATTTTTTCAAAATGATCCATTTAAATATTGCATTATTTTTATGGATATTTGTGCTTCCGTGATCTCATAATCTTTATATTAAATGAAGATAAACTCACAACGTCCTTTCTTTGTGCAATTGAAGAAAAACAAACGTCGTGCAGTACAAATGCACTCGTTTTTGAACTCTTCCGACGTTTGAAGACCTACAATTTATCTTTCAAAAACATCGATTTGGGAAAAAACTGACACCAATGGGATGATCAATAGCAAGTACTTCGCAGAGGCAAACTATACAAATGTATTTTCTGAAAAAAATATGTTGGATAATTAAAATAAGAATAAAAAAGAACTAACTCCCTCCCTGCGACCCAGAGTTCCTTCAATCTCTCTTTGTTGTCCGGGATAATCTATAATTAAGTCCATATAAAAAGAAAAGAGTGGAACTGTAGATAAACACTCCGCGATCTGACGTAGAAATTGAAAACGATATGTCTCATCATAAATATATATTATCTCTTAACTGTTTTATCGAGCATATCGAAGAGAGGTTCGAGTCCCTGAAGGATAAATTCATGGTCGCACACTTCGATATCCATCGGACAAAATTCATGGAGATGAAGAACTTCCCTGGATAGAATATTGTTTGGAAAGATAATAGACAGGAGTGGGGCTACCATTCTGAACAAGGATTGATGGAGGGTGATTCAAGAGAGAAACCAGCGCCTTTTGAACATGAAGCCATCTGTAACTTCATTATATACTAATATTAGTGAATGAATGAATGATTTCAAAAAAATATTAGAGACGCAAGGTGCATTTTATCGAATCAGAGCTGTAATATCGCTCATTCAATATTGGATCCATGACATTATATTTATTTCTAACCGACTCGAGCAAGAAAGAGCAGATTTAAATATTCCAAATTTACTATTGAACATAAGTTTAAAAAATGTATGAAGGTCGAAGAAGCCACGGTTTAAAATGGAAAAAATTTACCCGCTCGACGATTGTGCTTACTGTATATCAAATCGAGAAATGTCTTTTTTTATTTTAGATCTTTTCTAGACACATATGTAAATCATTGTTATATATACATATTCGTGATCGATAAGATCAATCTTCTTTTACTGGGGATTGACCGATGACATGAATAGATAACACATTTTTATTGTTTCTGTATGTGAGATTTGAAGAGAAAAATATCACACATCACATTTGAAGAATCCCGTTTGAAGAATGACATTAAGCATCCGATAAAATATGTATACTTTTCAATTACGAAATAAAATGCTTTAACTTTGGTTCATTGTCCCCACCCCCCCCCCTCCCCCCCCCCCCCACCCCCTTCCTTCTTCTCTCATCCTCTCTTCCCCTTTCCCCTCCTCCTTTCTGTTCTATCATTCGTTCTTTCTCTCCTTCATACACCACAACCTTCCATTCTCTCAGCATCGATAACTCATATTTGTTTACATTCTTCTGTTTGTTTGTTCAATTCAAAGATTTTTTCTCATTCCAGTAGTCTTCATTTAATGGATGCGATATTGGACTCGTATCGGACTCGTATCATCAATTCTCTTCTTATCACTCATATTAATTATCATCTTTCTTATTGATTCTAGAAATGATCTATCAAACGGTCAGGATGTTTTAATATTCGTTCTTTATAAATGTTCACTTTGTATTTTTCAGTTTCCATTGCACTGTTGCAAAGTAAATAGACAGGGGGCGAATGACAATTATCTTTCACAAACCGGATTTCTCTATCTCAATCGATAATTACAGATGAGGCAGCGTTAATTCTTCAATCATCTGAATCTTCTCCTAAACCTTCTACTGAACCAGCTCCTCTTGGAATTCTAATTGTCATTACCGTAATCTCAGTTGTGCTCGTTGTTTCGGGTAAGTGCTCACATATTCACCATACTTCAATTAGTATTATTAAAAGGATATTAACTTGAGAAGAAAAAAACCCTTCGAACTGCCTTCTAAATTTATTCGCTCATCAATTATACTCGCTACAAATGCAGACTGAAAATGAGATGCATAATTCAGGATTCATTATAATTGCCATGATTCTGGATCCATCAACTTCATTGGTTGAGGACGAAGTACAGGAGGAGGATACTCTGGTGAACTACTCTTTCCAAGCTTAAGCCCCAACCCCCTTTATCCAATCACTAATTACGGGATACTATTCATTTACGTGTTTCAATTTTTCTGTCTAAAAGATATCACAAGAAAGGTCACAAAACATTTGCAGACGTTCGAAGTTAAATAAAGTGTAATTTTGCTCCGGATTGTAGAATCTTGGGTACAGAAGAAAATATCAGCACAATCAAAGGATTGAAAATGAAGAGAATGAAGAGTGTGCATGTGTTAAAAAAATAGTATGGCACCGATTACGTTTATAAGGATACTGTATTCACACGGTAATAGCGTAAATGGAACCATTTGGCATGACTAGGATAACGATCGACAACGGATAGGATACTGCAGGATCAACTGGCGTTTTCTAAGACTCAATGACAAATTACACAATGAGAATAACATATAACAAAGTATCTCTCACGACATGATACTCTATAAGGAAGCGTATCTATGGACATAATCCGTATACCAAGATACAATACAACTCGTACATCAAAAGGCTAATCCAATTGAATCGATGGATTGAAGAAAGCGAGAGATATTACTACACAAAAATAATCAGTATGCTTATCGTTCCTATTTACGAGAGATTGGATTCAACTCTACTCTAAACTGGTAATAATCTATCTCTCTATAGAAAGGGAAAAGGGGGTTAATCCTATTCCCTTTCACTTTTTCACTACTTCGAATCGAGGAAGGAATAGGCCGAATTTGTGTTCGATTCCAGAGAAAGTCGCTGCAGCCAGACGATATCCTCCTATAAATGTATTGAATACGGTGATGATCCACTTACAGTAAAAGGAAAACAAGACGAGTTCTCTACGATACAATGAGAATATAAAAAAAGAACAAACCGATATGATCGGGATTAAGAGACGATTCATCGAGCATTGTCTTGTGAGTAGACACCTTCAAGAATCGTATTTATTATTATTACATATTTTTCACTAATTCGATTTCGTCAACGAATCTCTCACATTCTAGTGTTGGAATAAAGAAGCTCGAAGGGGAAATTGAATCACTCGGTATTTTGAAGTATCTCTCCCGTATTCAATCCTTTCTCTTCACACTCTTTCTTCTCTCTTCATACTATTTTCTCTTCTCATTGTAAATACCTCAGATCCACTCGGTCTCGTTCCTCCAAAGTCAACGTAGAACAATCGTTGAAGCACCTGATATTACTCCATTGGTATCCCATTTCCTCCCCCCCCCCTCCCGCTACTCACTTCATAAGTAAGTAGAGTGACTCCAAATTGTGGTGAGCTTCTGCATACTCTCGCTGCAGTTCCCTTCCAGAATGCCTTGAATCCTTCCTCTGCATACACTTTACGGGCACAGTCTAAAAACACCATGGCATTGATAAGGGAAGGGAGAGGGGGGACATACCAATAACTCCCGAGTAAGTAGTCTGTCCTGCTCTTGCAGCCACTTGCAATCTTGTCTTGATGACGTCAGCAGGTGTGACTAGACCAGCTGCAGGAACTCCTGCTATGAATGCAGCACAGAAGAGAGATCCAGGAGAATTGTGACCTGACAAGAGATTACGGTACTCGAGAAGGGAAAGATAGTGATAGAGTACCTTCATCATCAGCAAATGCCAATTTGGCATGTGCATAGGCAGGGAAATAAATGGCAGAGAAGGGAACATCACGAAGGAAGCACGCACGAGCACCCTACAAGAGGAAGAGATAGGAAAGGAGAGACAGGATTAGGATGGGCAATCATCCCCTTAAACCATCAAACAAGTGGATCACTAAAATAAATGAGAGAAAGCGAGGTTTCTTATTAAGAAATAAGCATGGCATAAGATGCGAGATTGGCGAAATGATAAATACCTTGTATAGTCCCAGGAAGCCCAGTTCGCGAATGATTGAAGTAACTCCAATCTGTAAAGGGATAATAGTAAAGAGATGGATATGAAGAGGGCATCACCTTATGACCAGGAGCCTGTATCTCTCCTGCCACTTGGAGTCTGATCTTCACTATCTCAAGGGGATTCGTAAATACAACTTGAGATGCTCCTCCACATGCACCAGCTATGATCTCACCGTAGAGGGGAATCTGGAGAGAGAAGGAGGGATATATGAGATGAGTAGGTGGAAGGAGAAAGGAGGAATGGGGACACTTACATGACCACCTTGTGTGAATTTATCTCTCATGAAATCGTTCATAGTCAATTTGATAGCCTTCTCGGGGGCAACTCCAACAATCTGAGGGAGAAGACCTCGATAGAGACCGAGAAGACCTGATAAGAGATAGAGTATTCATATACAATTGGAATTAGATGACTTACCTTCGAACTTGACCACTTTCCTGAAGCAATCCAGCGAATTTTTGTACATGACCTGGAAATATATGATAGAATGGAATATCATGCAAAATTGATCAAATGTTACTACACAACATCATTCGAATCGAAATGAAAGTAATATTGATATAATCTGACCTCTCCTACGAATGAACCTCCTCTCTGATTTTGCATTCTCGTCTTGACTAAATCGATGGGATAGACAGCAGTCGCTCCACAAGCACCAGCTATCGATCCAAGAGCGAATCGATACGCTGATTCGAGAACCTGAGGGGGTAGATTATGGAAGATACGGTACATACAATATACAGGGAGGTATACTCACAGCTGTTCCAACTCCTCGATCATCTTTCGATTGAACTGCCTTTATATTAGTGATTCGATTGAGATGGGAGGTTCTGTCAAAGAATAATTACATCGATTAAATGAATGAACTGTCTACCTTTTGAGTCTCTCAGGATCAATTCTTTCAATATCAGTAAGGGAAAGAGTCTTCACTCCAGGATGAGCCAATTCTGAGAGATGGAACAGAATTTCCACCTGCATTCATTTACAATTTAAGAACAATATAAATGAAAATAAGAATAATCAAACCTCATACGGAGTAATCTGTGCATAACTTTGAGTCGCTTGAAGGAATTCTTCCTTCGTCACCTCAAATCATATATTTATCATTATTCATATTGGCAATTTTGGAAACCTCGAGATCGAAATTTCCTCTAGTAAGTGATACGTAGACTCTTTTGATGAGCTCCATCTTTCCGAGGAGGGAATTGAATGCAGCATAGTAAGGGAATGTAACCTGGAATAGATAATAATTAAAGAGGATAGAAAAGATACACACAATATATTCAATATGAAGCGAAGCATTTCAACGGACTTGAGCAACACTGGAAATAAAATGGAGTGATTGAGTGAATTGAGTGATGGTGGGATTGAGAAAGAACAGGAAAGTGGATGGCGTGAAATACAGTGAGAATGAGGTATTCACAAACCACCAACTTGATTATGAGCGAAAGAAAACTGAAAGATGCACGATTACCTTCAAGAAAGGATACTGAAGCAACACAGTAATCACTATATTCTTACAAATACCCTTTCTTTGTCCAATTTACTCCATGGTAACTGATAAGATAATACAATCATCAAATATATTTTCCAAAAAAAGGGTGAGTACCTTGTGTCCACTTGCACCTCCTCCAGAGACAGCGATGAGATTGTGACGAACGAACGAAGTTAGAAGATGGCCTACCATTAACCAATTTAGTATTCAATATGCACAACTATCAACTATTGACCGAAGATGAATTCACTAACCTTTTACGGTAGTCATTATCTTCTGGAAGTCAAGTGACGATATGGAACCATCTCCACCATTATCGTATCTACAATATACATTTTGTTTTAATTTTTTATACTCAAAAGGTTTATATTACTGTATACCTTTTGAATGCTTGAACTCCTTGTTCCTCGTAGAAATCATGGAGAAGCTGACAGAATGCATGATATCCTATAGATCGTTTCTTATCTCTGCAATACATAACTTAAGATTCATAATAACAGAGAATACTGTAAGGACGGAATAGAATGAATGCCTTACTTTCCAAAATATCTGCGGATGAAATCGGAATCGAAGTCGAATGGCATATCATGAAGTGGTTGAGTGTGTCGAATAATCTGTTCGAATTCATCGCAAGTGATGCTATCAGATGAATTCTTATCGAAGATCTCGAAGGCAGTCAAGTAGAGGGCATCCGGACTATAGAAAGGAATCATTACATACAAACTCATATTTAGACTCCGCTCAAATTGAATTTCCTAAGTATGAAAAAGATACCTGCATAGAATAGCTTCGAAAGCACAGAATTCTTCAAATGAGATGTCTCCATCCTTGGTCGTGTCGGCTGCAGATGCAAGAATCTTCACTGATTCTTTGTTGTAGTTGTCTTCCGTGTACAGACCGAGATATCTGGATATTTGTCATTACTCAACTCACTAAATAAATAGACCACCCGGACAACCCTCTGCTATTTTCTCTACTCTGTTTTACCTTCCTTTGCACTAAATAGTTTCGTATGAACAGTTTAAACTATATTTCTAAGAAAAATTGACCTTCGAATGAAATCCTCCGAAGTCATAAACTTCTTTCCTTCACGTTCCTTCGATGCATATTGGTCGAAGATTGGGCTGAAATTACCAAATAATATCCATGAACCCATTATTCTATTCTGTAAGTTTATCTTTCAAATCAATCGATAATCATACCGTAAATGGTCAGGATTAGCCCTTGGGATAGCTTGTCTCGTTGCGAGTGCACTCTCTACATTGCAATCGGCACGACGGAACAACGGTATAGAGAAAGAGCCGAACTGAGAATGAGAAAGTGAATACAGCAAATATATGGAACTGCAATCTAATGAGACAACGTGTACTGTTCAGATCATGAGTAGGGTATAATGTAAACATCTAGAACAGGCAGGAAGATATCTTACAGGGTCATTCTTGGTTCCCAGAAGATCTCTTCTTCGCTGACTCGTGAGAAGATTATCGTAAGAGGGAGTCACTGTTTCCATGAAATTCGTCCCTGAATGAAAGAATTGAATCAATAGAGCACGATCAGACAACAGTCGAATTATTCTACTCTATTCTATTCTCGCGCCATAAACAAAGGAAGGACGATAAGAAAATGATGGAGGGAAAATGAACACTCAGGGGTAAACTCATCAATAGAACAGAGGGGAAGACAACTGATCGATCTTCCCGAGCCTCTTCCCACTCTCTCACTTCTTTTTCACGTATCTCTGCTCGGTCTAAACACGTGAAGGAGCGATGCAACGTATGGAATCAAAGGGAGCAAATAATCTTAGTACCACCTACGTAGAGAAGAGATCACTCTACAATGAGCATAGCACGCATGATTCACTGATAAGAGGGGAGGGTACTATGTGGTGTCAATGGAACATAATCAATTTAAACGTCGCATTCGTCATAGATAGGCATATCTTCAAATCAATTCAAGCAGAACAATGTGGATAGGAAATACATATTTTCCACATACAGAAACATTTGAAATACACATTCCAGGAGAAATTTTGAAACCTGAGAGATGAATACCAAAAATAAAAAAAGGTTTAATGAAAAAAACATATCGAAGAGACAATATACATAAATATCCATTACCAAGTAATGTTTCAAAGTTCACGAAAAACAAGAGCTGTAAAATATATGCTGTTAAATTTTGCACTAAACACCGTAGCGACTTGACTCGACTCGCCCTGTTTATGCTGTCATCTCGTTTCAGTACCACTTTTCTTTACATCCTGGCATTGTTATGAATTAATTGCCTTTTTCAGTGAATGTGGTAGATGGCTGCTACTATAAATTCGAGACCAAACGGAAGTCCCCAAGCATCCACGCTTGGCGAAAACGCTAAACCAAGTACGTTTCATACTGTTATCCCGTCACTCCTTTTTACCTTGGTAGATTTGCTGTATAAAATCGATGGGCATGTTGCGCGAGTGAATGGAATTCATCTTCTCAGTAAGGAGGAAGCTATATGGACAATATCAGATGATCGATCTGTGAGTATTTATGATTTCTCGCCTTTGATGTATATTTAGCTCGTTCTAATATTTCTTCATCATTGTTGTAATTTGATTCAGGTTCGGCTGTACATGAAGCGAGACAATGATCAGTTTTGGCCTTCTATCCATCATTTCATGCCAGTCCCACCAACTGCAGTTTCTTTCAATGAAGAGACAGACAAGTCAGGCTATCCTCAGGTCGTTGATTTCTCAATGCATTTTTTTAGGTTGCTTGTTGGTCTCCTCAACGGAACAGTCGTTGATTTTCAAGTCGCCGAGGACTGTAATTCGATGGAGGAAAAACGAAAGTGAGCATCAAATTAATAATTGTGCATATGGCTTCTCTTCTTAAGATGGCAACTGCATGCGGGTCCAGTTACTTCTGTTTTCCTTTCTTTGGCACAAGAATTAGTTTTCTCCTGTGCGAAAGATAAGCAAGTATTTTGGCATTGCTCCGAAACAGCTGTGAAGATGGGTATGAAATAATGAACGTTATATGCAACTAATCATTTAATTTGTAGGCTCATTCGTCGTAGAGCACAGTTGCACGTGTATGGTGGTTGATCTACCATTCGTGTTTATTGGAGATCAAGGGTATGTTTATGAGACAAAATCCAGTGTAATCCTTACATGACATGTACATGTAGATAAATACTATACTTATTCTCGCGTTTTGCGCGATTTATTTAAAATGAAACCTTTTTAGTGGGAACGTAAGTGTACTCCGATTGACTGGATCCGCTCCTCAGCTCATCTCGAAGTTATCTGCACATACTGGTATGCACTGTTCCTAGAACCTCTATTATTTTGACGAAATTAAATATGATTCACCCGATATGTTTTAACCATCACTAATTTACTCTTATGTGCATTATTTTGTCCATTTCAGGTTCGATCACTTCTCTTGCATGGGATGCAGCGAAGCAGCAATTATTCAGTGGGTCTGCTGACAATCTTGTCATTATGTGGGACATCGGAGGAAAGAGAGGACAGGCTTACGAACTAAAGTACGTCTTTTAAAAGTGTGTTACCGACCGCGAAAAGTATTCACGAATATAATAGGACTTCACATAATTGTTTTCAGCAGTCACAAAGTACGAGTGAATGGCGTTGCAGTTGCATCTGCAGCAAGGAGACTTTTCTCCGTCGATGACTCTGGAAGACTTGTTAGTTATTCAGATATTCATTCCTGTCCTATCCTAATCAACGACGAAAGATATACTATGGATCAATTATTATTGAAAGTTGATATCGTTATAATATGCGTAATAGGTGTGTTGGGACATGGATGCTCCTCGAATGGAAACTCCTGCATGGCAGACTTCTGATACTTGTCAAGAGTGTAATGCTCCCTTCTTCTGGAATGTATCTGCTATGTGGCAGATGAAGGTGTGTCCCTTCCCTCCCCCTTCCCTCATTCTCTTCTCCTTTCAGGTGGTTGGTCTCCGTCAACATCACTGTCGTACGTGTGGTCATGCTGTGTGCAATTCATGTTGCTCCCATCGAACGACATTCCCTCCAATGGGATTCGAATTACCTGTCAGGATATGCAAATCATGTCAGGCTAAGATGGCAGATGATCCTTCCAAGTTCGAGTCAGTTACTATCTCATTATATCGATGGTTCATGTCCATTTACCAGTCTTCTCATTGTAATCGTTCTCTTTCAGTCTGACCCCTCTCGCAGTCTCTCACGAAGTTCGAACTGGCGTCACTTCACTACATCTTCAGCAAATGCTCGGAAGACTGGCCACTGCTGGTCAGAACAGAATTGTATACATTTGGGATATTAAGAATCTCTTCTAATGCCCTCTCCTCTCTCCCCTCCATCCATCCATCCATTGATCTACCCGTGTGATAGACCATTGATTGAAATGGTAGTTTTACCAGTTTTGTACATGCATTCTAAACTCGCGTGTCTCTTCCAACCATTCACTAGACTATCCCCACTCTATACGAGTCTTACCTTCCCATTTGGGCTATTTGAGAAGTTCACTCTACATCGAATCAAATTATGTCAGTTATGGTAGGAGTGAACTTTGCCTGTGCCCATTACGCACCTTTCATCCCGGTGCATCCTCGTATTCACACTTTGTTAATAATCAAATTTAATTATAAACTATATTATGCTATTCGATTTGTTAATTTCCCGGCACTCTCAGCATATTGAACATGTTTGCTCACTTTGAATATTGATAAAATGTGCAAATCCTCCTCTGCTCTCCTCGTCATTCCATCGTCCATTCTCTTCTCGTGAACGGTTCTATCAAAGATGGGAGAATCTGTCGTCGTCAAGTTACTTCTCATGGCAACGGTAAGTCAGATTCCACTGTTCTATGATAGTGTTAGATTACAGACAGCATCATTCTGTGCCCTATTCCCTCATCTTTTTATATTGAACAGTACTGGAAAGAAAATATCATTCGTTTTCGCTGGTCTAAACGGTACAGCGAAATGTATTCCATGGTCGAACTTCCTCTCCTATAGAGATATGCCATCTCATTCATTATATTCTCACGATTAAATTGAAGAAACGTCACTTCATCATGGTAGGTGCTATTGGATTCACTAAATATTCTTTTTTTTTCTTAGGGAATGGTATTTTATGGAAGTTGTGCAAGTTGCGGACTTGTTGTGATCATATTTAATATTGTTTTCGTTGCTGACAATCAAGCGACTGGGTACGAAAAGGCAGCAGTTGCAATATGGTTATGTCTCGTGAGTCATTTGTCAATCGAATATCTCCAATCACCATAATATAGATCCAATCTTCCATTGTACTCGTTTTCGATCTTGTCTGCATTCTCATCGAAATACTGAAAAGAAGAGAGCAGAGAATCAGAGATGGTTTAGAGTTTGTTACATGAGATAAAGTATTCAATCGATATTCATTTACAGATCGAAATCGTCTAGTCAGAAAAGCCAGAAAAAGTCACCCGAAAAGGTGAGAATAGAAAAGTACGATTGATTGATTAGTTATTGATTCAGTTCGAGCAGAGAACGGATCTCCAAGAGAAAACACCGAAAACGAAGACACCAATGATTGATATTAAGAGTGATAGAAAGAAAAAGTATCGATCGCCATGAAATGGATTATGAATTGAAATAGATCTTATTGTAGAGAAGATGACAGTCCGAAAGATCTGAAGAAAAGTGATAGAGAGATGGAGAAAAAGGACCATAGCGAGAAGGATAGAAGAGAAAGAGAGTATGTTATCTATCTGAAGAATTGATCATAGGGGAATAATTACAGTAAGTCGAGAAGTGAGAAGAAGGATCGAGAAAGGGATAAAACGAAGAGTGGAAGATCAGAGAAGAAGGATGGAAAAAGTGGGAAATCGACTAAAGATAATAGCGAGAAATCTAAGGATAAGAGTCACAGGTATACTGTAGATGAGAATGAGAAGGATGAATGAAGTAATTACAGTAGAAGAAGCAGCAAGAAAGATGATGATAGAAGGAAGAGTGATAAGGATAGACGGAAGAAATCAAGCAAAAAGAGTTAGAAGAGTAATAATTGATGGATTTACCATCTTCAAAATGGTGATCAACTCGTTTATCACTATTGCAATAAATCCTTGAATCGCTTAAATGTAATCTTCTCGAAACATAACTCGTTTATCCCAATACTATGAAATCACATTAGAATGATGATACACGTAATGATAATTGATCCATAGAAAATACGATTACCTACATACAACCCATATAAATAGTCACATAAAGACAATGATAGAAAATAAGAATTAACAATCAAAAGATCAAAGATCATAATGCATGCTACCTCGAGCACTGAAAATTGAACTATCTTTGAGTAGAAAATGCTTAGAGAAGAGTTCATCTTTCGATAAAAATCCATCATTGTTTTCATCTGCATCCTCTAATATTTGACGTGCCTTCAAAAACAAAATGTATATTTGTCTCGCTGTTAACTATACTTCTCGTCTAGCATTATCCCCATTAGTTGTGTCCATATAAGAAAGCAATTCTTCCAAATCAGCCATTCCATCTTTATTTCGATCGATATCCTCAATAAACTCTCTCTTCCTGAATCAACATTTTTTTAAACATTATTATGTCCTCTCAAATAATTCTGACCTATCTAATTTCTCCTTCTCTTCAAATTCCTTCATCGAAGCTTCTATCTCTCCTGGTATTCCATTTACGAATTCCTTTTCACTTACGAATCCATCTTTATCTTTGTCTAAATGATCCCTCTTTAAAATCTTCAAAATATTTTACTAACCCATAAATTCAATGACATCGTTGGCCATTTTCCTCAGCATTTTCTTCGAATTTTCAGGATGAAGAAGCACTTTGAATTCATCTTCTAAACATAATAAATGAATTAGGGTAGTTGAGTGCTGATGGATACGTACCTTCTAATTGTCCATCGTCATTATCATCCGATCGATGGAATGACGTCTTCTCATCTTCGAATCGATGAGTATCTCAACACAATAAATACTCATCGTGGTTATGATCTCTATAACTCACTATCAGATCCGATTACGTTCCCTGATGCTTTATTAATATCCATTCCTTCTTTCTCTACAAACCACGTGGAATACTCGTCCCATGAGATCTACCATTACTTCATAGATCAAACAAACAAATAACTACGATACCTTTCCATTCTTATCCATATCTAGTTGTGCCATTAAATCCCTTGCTTCTTGTATACTTTCACCCATATGTTCATTCTTCTTCTCCTTTATTCTCATTTCAATTTCATCGACATTCAATTGTCCATCTTCATTCTTATCGCATCTCAAAAGATCACGACTATCTACAATCTCTTCAAACGATAAATGGCTCACTCTTTTAACATTTTATCTATCGCATTCTTAGTCTCCCCTTCATCCATATCTTCTCCTCCCAAAAGAATCTCTTGTCTGAACTTATCGTTCAACTCTCCGTTTTTATCAATTGGAAGACCTTCGATGTGTATCTAGAATGACTCAAGGTTTCCATTTTCATATGTTTAATATACCGTACTTTGTCTTCATCTTTCGTTATAGGAGCACTGAGAAGTGTTCCGATCAAATTATATATTAATAACAAGGTGCGCATCTCTTAAAAACATTCAGATGTTTCTCTGCAGTGAGTCCAGAAAACAAATATTATTGAGATGTGTAAACTCAGATTTATATGCACAAATGAGTAAAGTATAAATAGTTTATGAGGCAAGTAGGTGTGTGTGACTAGATGATAAAAATGTATGTCAATCGAATGATACAGTATAATATACATATAAACAATTCTTCAACTTCCAAGGGCTTTCATCATATTCTTAGCTGTATTCTTCTGATTCTTCTCCTTTTCTTTCCTCTTCTCAATGATTATTTTCCTCTCTGCCTCAATCATTTCTGCCATTGAAGGCGATACTTCCAATAATTTAGATAAATCTTCTTCTGCCTGAAGAGATAAAAGATCAAACGAGTAAGGAAGAAAGCTTTCTTTATTATTTTACCTCATCCAACTTCCATCTGGATATTCTCGCTTTCGCTCTTCTATACAATCCTTTCTCATTGTTCTCGTCTCGATCGATAACCTGAGAGTACAGTACTCTTCAGTTATCTTCCTCTTCTACAGTACCTCAGTCGCAGTCTGTTCGGCTTCCCACATTTCTCCCACTTTGAGATAACATTGTGATAGATTAAGATAGAGGGCGATATTCTGAGATCAGTTAATCATTCAATTTATTCTTTGATCTTTCCTTACCTTCTTATCCAATGCTTCCCATTCAACATCACCCGGTTTCTCTCTCAATAGAAGAGTTTCCAATCTCCCGAGGGCCTCTCGGTACTTATCGATAGCTTCCGTCAATTTTCCTTCTCTAATAAAGATATAAAATAATGTTTATTCCAATCGCCAATCTCACTTGAATAATTCATTTCCCGCTAATCGATAATCTTCAATGCTTTTCAACTTTTCATCAGCATTCAACTGCCAACTCTCTGCTTCATATCCACCAGGAGGAATCACCTAAAGAGGATGGAGATATACCATTTCAATCCCGTCTTCTCTGACTCACTCGAATCACTTCGAATATTATCCTGAGAGGAGCGGGATTCTTGAGTAGATCGTCCAATTCAGGATATCCCGTACTATAATCATTCATTCATTACTCGATAGTAATATCACTACCGTACCCTCCAGCCAATGCAGCTGCACACATATGTGATTCGTGATGATGTTCGTGATGATGATGAGGATCAGCCTGACGACCCCTTCGAATGATTACGGTAGAGAGAATGGGAAAATAAACTCACTTGGCGATATCTCTCAACTTCTTCGCTGTCATTGGGAAAGTGTAGAGTTCACTCGCATCCACATCAAATTGACTCCTCTTAAATATGAATACTGTATTCCATAAACTTATCATTTCTTTAAGAATAGTACGTCAGGATCTGATCTGAGGTTTCAAGACCATAAACTACCATAATACCGTAATCCCTCATAATTATGTTTCACTCACCTCTCCTTCTAACATACTTCTCAGACAATTCTCAAATACGACGAGGGCGAATTTCTTTCCGAATACGATTTCCATTGGGGCACCGTATCCATGAGGGAATGCACGACGAGACGAATCCACGTATGAATAATCGTCCCTGAGAAGAATGGATACGGTAACCAAATACTGTAGTCAATAGCGGATAATGAAAGAGAAGCTGACATATTCTTAAATGATACACACACCTATTTTTTGGCATTCCCTCCTTCCATTCATTTGGCTTCCAAACCTGAATAGGAAGTGTAATTTCTCACATCCCAATCTATCTCCACCGACCTCATAATGGAATATAGCTTTAGTACCATCCGAGTATTCAGGAATCTTTCCCCTCCCCGCATTCAGAGTCGTCTTTACCACCTTCGGCCCTCCCATCTACAAAAGATCAAAGATCAACTTTTCTTTCATCACTTTATAGGTACATTGTGCAGTCTTTACTGTGCTCACTGGACTATGCGAAAGATGGAAAAATAAGTATTTATCATAAATTCTCTGAGAACTCTATTTTTTATTATGGTATTGTATGTATGCAGATTGGCAAGTTGCCCCTATTATTACACAGATTATGAAGGGATTCAATGAATATAGCACTGAACTGAGAGCAGACTAGACAAAATTGTGATCACGTTTGTATGACCTATACATCGAGATATTGTAGATGAAAGAAATATACATACGAAATATATATAATAACGGTTAATTTCGAGTATCTGACGACAAAGGTACAAAATATTATTGAGGTTTAAAAAAAGATGGTATTTTACAAATGCGTATAAATGAAGGTGACAAGAGAGTGGGGAGGACTTTTGTTGTCATGGGGATTCAAGTGGATCCAGTTGACCATTGGGAGAGAGGTGGATGAGAAGATGAGATGAGAAATGAGGAAAGGAAAGAGAGAGAGAGAGAGAGAGAGAGAGAGGAGGAGGGGAGATGGAAAGGAAGATGTCTAGTGGAGATTGTCAGGCCATTCAGGAATGTAATATCTTGTGATGGATCCTTCGAGTAGTCGATCCAACCAATTGGGGAAGCCATTCAGAACATTCGACACACATGGACGAAAATGACGACGAGACTAAAATAGAATATACATTGTATTACTCCACTCATATCAATGAGAGTATTTCATATCGACTTCAATCTATTATGAATGTAATTATTAATAAGTAAACTGACCGTAGACCTGACTGGATCATCTAGAGGAGGACCAAAGACGGATTCTTCATGTGATCTACGGTCAAGAAAAGCCCCATTCAAGAAGACTACTTCGTGAGTTTACTCTTAACCACGCAAGCCAGGACTTCGGTGGCTGGATGATCTTCTTCTGGATTCAAACCATCGACTAAGCGCGACGGGCCACCGACAACAAAAAGCTAAAAAGATATCATCCCTTGACCCTTTTGATACTGAGTGCTAAGATCCCAATCCCCTCCCTAACGATGTTTCTTCCTGCAGGCCCAGTGCCTTGATATCAGGATAAAAAAAAATCTGTAAACTGACCGTAATATTTCCTTCTTTCTCAACATCATCTCCACTTTGATCACTTAATTCATCATCTGTCTCTCCATCATCATCGAATCTAAAGTTTAGATTCTATACATCACCATTTTATTTACAATACCGAAGCATATTCCATCGCTAACTACTCTACTCTCGTTTCAAATAGGGAATAAATACGTACCCGAGGAAGTTTTTCTTTCCAGTTGCTCCGTGCATTGGATGGTAGATACAGAAGTACAACTTCCATCCACACATCACAAGTACAGTACCCACTGTCTGCTTAGGATTTATTCCCTGTAAATATCCCCCATCAATATCAATCTCCATTAGGATAGTATACCTTGAGTCTTTCATACATACTGGGTGCAGTCTTATCCTCACTAGCAGGAAGAGTGTGTTCGAGCAGTTTACGGAAGAATGGAATATTCTTCTCCACCATTAGATATCCGAACGAGAACGTCTTGTTACTGAATGATTCATCATTAACAAACTTTACACAAATTAATATTGGAAGCACGGAACAGCACCATGGAAGTTTTTTTTAAAGAAAATTAAATATTTTTTCTTACATTCCCTCCATCCATAACCTAGTCGAAATAATGCCCCCCCCCCACGATTAGAATAAATCAAACTTACTTCCTCAAAGGATAGATGCACAGGGCGAAATGTTCCAATAGTGTCTCTTTGTGATCGGCATCCACAAGGATTATTATCGATCTGAAGAAGATATATCAATTAGTCTTCTGTCCATTTCCTCGTCTTCTCACCTGCATCCTGGTTTCAATAATCTAATCATTCCGAAATAACTCTCTGCTCTTAATTCATGGAGATGAGGAGACATGACAGAATAGGCTCTACAATCAATTTCTCCTCTCTATCCCTTTCTCCTTTCTCTCATACCTCTTCAGTCTTCTTCTCAATACCATTTCAGCCGTTTCCATCTCGGTTAGATTCTCTCCTTCTTCTCCTTCTCCTTCTTCCCTTGTCATCTTTGGATCTTCAGGATGCCATCCATTATCAGTCGATGGAGTTCTTCTTCCATTGAAAGGAGGACAATAAGGAGGTCGACGAGTTCCCTTATCTTCTCTCATTGAATGAGATACTCCGTATCCAATCATCTACAATCATTTAGCACTCCCTCTCTATACACACCATATTAGGATGATCACATATATAAATAGCAAAACAAAAGACGCACCATAATGAGTAGGAAGGCGAAAACAGCAGATATGACGGGATAAACTTCCTCCTGAACAAGAATATTCATAAAATCGAAGAATTATCGAGATACTGAATGTAGAATAATGACGAACCTTGCTCAATTCGAACCAAGCATTCTCGATAAGTCTCACGATTTTCTTAGAGATTCGAGAGAAAAGAGAAGGTTCATATTCATCCATCTGTAGAGATATTCAAATACATAAAAGATCAATTTTTCAGTGATAACCAACCATTTGTCCAAATACGATTCCTTTCTCCAATTTAATTCTTCCTGTCACTACTCCTTCCATATTCTTTATCAACACATTTCCTGATTCAACAGACTTATCTGTGTTCCATGCACCTGCAGAAAACGACATTAATCATTTTACAGTGGGATAGATATAAAATGAACATCCGATTAGACTAATGTAGATAACTAACCTTCGAACCACGAGAATCTTCCTCTCTGTGACTCACTTCTCCACACCATCACCACGTCTCGAGATGAATTCTGCAAGAAATATCACCAGTTGCAAATACATTCCAATTGAAATGAAAGTTCAGAAAAATAATGCGGGAATACTTACCTCAACTTCACTAGATCGTGAATCCATAAAAGGACGGAGGAATGCAGATTGAGCAGTGGCAGAGATATATGCAATTCGAACCTGAGAATGAGAGAAATGTACAATTATTACCGTTATTTGATAGAAAGTCTAGATTGCAAATGGAATAGACTAGCTTACATTCTTTTCGGATATCTCCTTATTGCGCTTGACGATGAAAGATCGGAATGAATCAACAGCAGGATCAGAAGAGGAAGTGACTACAAGCCATACACAGAGAACACGAGAGGAACGAGATGAAAGAGGACATAGAGCATCCAAGTATGAGGGTGATGAGATCTAAATTATGAGATTATAGTCATCCTTATCTACACCAAAAAAGGGTCTGCAATGATTAGGTATGACATATGAACTGACTCTTGGGAGAAGGAGGAATCGATGTTGATCGAGGATATTATTAAGTGTTTCCTTGTTCAAATCACTCGCTTTACTCATTGAGAGACGACCAATCGGACCATTCTAAACAGTGTGATATTTATGAAAACCAATAATTTCCAAGATGTTTGTAACCGCGGAGACTTGAAAATTGAAAGTAAAAGGGACTAATGAGAAGAAGAAAAAAGGAATAACAATTAAAATACCTCGGGGAATTCATTGAATACGAGTATATTTTCACATTGAGTGCACTTGATGGACATGGCCTCCTTCATGTGTCCCACCTACAAACAGACAAGAATCATTCACTCATCTCACATAAAAGGTAAAAGGTAAAGGTGAATCCACGTCAATTTTGCAGTCGTATGACAACGTTAGGTGGAACCCCCTAGTAAGGGATCTAACATATACCTTTTTATACATTTATTGCCGTATTAAACAGAAATAGGATACCTCGGGAGTGGCCTCTCCCAGATGAACATATGCGAATCGAGCAGTATCACTCAATCTCATTGCAGATAGAAGATATCTCATACGGGGTTCAGGAGAAGAACCGAGGATTAGAATTGACACCTGATTGTGAGATTATTGTTGAACAGAACAATGGTGAATCCGTATGACATCACTCAATTTACTAAGTCTCTCTTCTTAACTAACCTTATTCGTGATCTTTGCTTGGTCGAGGAATCTCTTCAGTTTATCATGAGTAGCAAGTTTGAGAATGAATGAATCTGGGATGACATCACGAGCAAATACTCTCAGGGATCTGCAATGGACAATCAATCGTTCATCTACAGTATTCGCAACTTACTTTGCAGTAGTGTACTGTGGTGATGATCGATAGTGAACAGTTCTTCCCTCGATAAGAACAAGGATAGTTGGGAGACGAGATACTCTCATTTTCTCCAGTAGATTACTGTCTGTCATCGCATTCACTGTTGCGATACCATACCCTACAATTAACGTCTCATTGTTAGGAAATAGTTCCGTTTGATGGAGCTTCAAACAACTAACCAAGTGGTTCGAGATCTTCAACAACAGATTGCCAGATTGATTCCATGGCAAAGCAAGATCGACAATATCCAGAGTATGCAAAGATTATGAATGGCTGAAGATTGAAGGTTTTAATCACACCAAATTATTTAATATTATTATAATGTAACTATGTATAATTGAACTGACCTGATGGTGGCTCTTCTCGAGAATAGTATTAGTATACTGTCTGATTCCAACTCGATGCTTCGAGAAGAACGAATTTCCATTATCGAATCCTCCAAATCCAAAGCCACCAAACTGAAAAAGGTTTTTATAGAGCCAAAGAATCTACTCGATATAATAACTAGAAAACATACGAATGGATCAAATCCGAAAGGATTTCCTCCTCCTCCTCGAGGTTCGTCATCTACTGTACCGAATTTGTCGTAGCTAAAAAAATGAAATTATTGCAAAAACCACAAAAACAACACATTTAAAAAAGGAAAATATACGTTGAGTGTAACAAGTGTGGGTAGTCTTGGATACTGACCGTTCTTTCTTCAGTGGATCATTCAACAGCTCATAAGCTTTGCTGATCTCCATGAATCTTTCCGCAGCTTGGGGAGAATCATTTTTGTCAGGATGCCTGAAAAAAGATAATATATTACACTAGCGGAAGGCTCCATACGTAAAATTCATTTAGTAATGCGAATTTTGACACTGTTATGAATGAATCGTGAGAAAGATACTGACCATTCTCTAACAAGACTCTTGTACGCTTTCTTTACATCCTTGATGTTCACTCCTTTCTTCAATCCAAGCACTGTGTAAGGATCGAGAGGGAGACTGGTGTACACCAGACAAGATAGAAGAACAAGGCAAGTTAGACCGATTAATCGCATGACACTCGATCGGCCAGGCTTACTACCCTGTAGAAAGAAGGGAAATGGCACGTGGTTCACAATAAACAAAAAAAGTGAAGTGGAAAAACGAGAGTGACACACTTTCTCGGGAAGAGAAAATCTTGAAGAGAATTGAAGAAGCGTGGTGCCAATCAATTTTGAGGAGAAAAGGCGCTTCTGAATTTACACTAAGTAGAGCACAACTGTGTTTATTTTTATTACTTTTATAAGCTTTTTTTTTTTTTAGTAGCATTTGATGCAGGCCTTCGGACACGGGATAATCAAACAAATCCGTGTGGTCTTGGCAGGAAGGGCAAACACAGACTAAGAAGGGAAATGATGCGTGAAAGTGTGGATTGCAGAGGCAGCCCCGTCCAGTGTGGTAGATGAAAACCGGTCGATGCATCATCACGCTATTATTCAATCATTCTAAGGACAATAAGAGTTCCGATTCTTCATGGATTACATTGAGGATGAACGAAGAGAGAGAAAGGGAGAGGAAAAATTCCAGTGAAAGCAGATATTTTCATTCAAACGAGAATGAATCCGAAGAGGATTATCCAGATCCGATGAAGAGATATTACATAACTCATTCAGCTGACCATCCACAGAGAGTTGACGCTTACTACAGACAAAAAATGAGAGATCCTGAAAAATCCGAAAAACCAGATCAAAAATTTAGTATCTCTTTAAAAATGCATCTCAAGGTTGAATTGTGCATCACGAGTTGGGTCTAAGAGGTTCCACATCTTTCCTTCTTCACTTGAAATTGAGAGATTAGATTGTTTCCTTCTCCTGACCTCCCCTCTCATTTACAATGTATCATCCCCCTCTAATCGCTCCTTCTCATTGCCAGAGTGTTCTCCATGCCGTGGGGGACTGAAATCCCTCCTCTCTCTAGACCGGCCCATTCTCAATCCCCTATAAAGGTACGCCTCTCCTCCCATAGTTACAATCATTCCAACCATGTCTGCCCTCCTTCTACTTCTAACCTCTCTTCCTACAGTAACATTTGCTGTGAGTCTTTCTTAGAATGCTATTCCCATTTATCTCATTCCTATCCCCCCCATGTATGGATCTATTATCCTATATTCAGTGTGTAGCATCTGGTATCTGTGGTGGAGGTCTTCCTGGATTGGGTCTTCCTCCTCCTCCTGGTGGTTGTTTCAATCCCATTCCTCCAGTTGCACCATCATGTATGGGAGGATTGGGAGGACTTGGATTGGGTGGAATGGGAGGATGTGGTGCAGGATATTCGTGTGGTCAGCTATCCACTCCTGTCCCTTCTTTATCAATGGTAATTTAATCAGGTGCATATGGATGTTATCAAGTTCGTCGTGCTCGTGCTCATTCAGCTCTTACTCTTCAATCTTCTCCTTCTCCATCTGAATCTCGTCTATCTCTATTCGGTAGTGATAGATTCGTCCAATCTCCTCCATCTGCACCCAAGTCTATCCCTTCGGTGAGATATCATTCCTCTTCCATAGGAATCATACCCTCTGACACAGTGTGAAATGTCTATCCTTCCCTTCGGCAGATCTGTGTCATAATCTGTCCCTTCTAGCATGGGATTACAGATTACTCAACTCTCTCTCCAACTAGTTTTCCTTCTCTATCCCTAAATGAGAACTTCGTCCTTGGTCTCTTCTACCATAATCCTTTAATCGTGGCAGGATCCGAATGCAGCCTTCATGGCTTGCTGTGAATCGAGAGGTCTTCCCGATGCATGTCTTCAAAAGTGCACGTATAACACTTACACAAAGGACGCTGTGAGTGATCTAGCGCTCGATTGATCTTTGATCTTTCTGTTATTACAGTTGACTCGAATGTACTTCAAACAAGACGCATGCCCTCTGGAAGCATCGGCAGAGATTCAATTCTGCGCTGCACAAGGAAGAGATCATAGAGACTGTTGTGCAAGGAATGGAGTATCACAGACGATATCGGGAGCCAAGTAATTTTTCCCTCCTTCCATCCACTTGCAATATCTTCCCATTCAGATGTCTCACCTTCTGTGATCAACGACCAGGAAACGTGACGATGCTCGATATGAGCTACATCGGATGTTACGATCGATTCGAGAATATGAAGAGGTACGGTACCCCCCCCCCTCCACTTAATCAATCAATAATATTCAGCTGTTTCTGGCATGATGTTGCATCTCGTCTCTCAGCTGGTCAATATTGAATGGATTAACTTTTCTTCCATCTCTCATTCTCTTCAGGGATTCCCACCCTAGCTTGTCTGTGTAAAAAGAATGGACAGATTCGAATATTTATCAAATGACCAAATCACAATTAGCCTAAATTACCGCCTGTCATGTCTGTACATTGCGAAATAAATTAAGTATCTAACTAAAAGCCTAGATAAAAAAGAAAGAGGAAGAGGCACCGGAAATAAAAGATCGATGATCTGGGGGTAGGAATGGGATGAGAAAGAATGATCTGACTTTTTGATTCACTATACATATATATTTGCAATGAGCTCCTATAAAGCAAAATCAGAAGACGGGAAGGGCTATCTAGACTAACTAATAAATAAATATCTGAGCTATATCATCAAACTCGTAGGTGCGTTTTGAAAATAAATCATTAACTCGGACACCAGAAATCGCCTGAATATGAATGTTTTCTTATTTCTTATAGAAACAAATTCAAATATTTGTATTCAATGACAATCATGACTTACCTGGAATCCGAGAGCAACCGGAAGCAAATTAATAGTGAACGATGAGGTTCCTTTTGGAGGAATCTGCCCCAATTTGATACCAGATGGAGAACAGAAAACGAGAGAAGGAGAAGCAAGAGGATCGAATGTAAGACGAAGATCGAGAGAATGATCACTGCAATCAATGAGATCAAGAATTTAATATAAAATATTCAGACCCAAATTCAAATAGTAAATTTGCAATATTTGCACATTCTTTATGTTTCTAGGAAAGGAAGACGACTGACCAGCAATTGTGGAGTGTACATTGAACGGGAAAGACCTTCTGTGATTCAAACGAAGAAGGCACACTTTCAATCTATAATTTATCATTCCACTCCAGTTAGTTATTATCTCATAATCCTCACCTTGAGAATAAGTTCACCCCTACCAGGTACCATTCTTTCTAGATGACTAGTCTGTAATCTTCCTCTCTCTCCCATTCTCGTCTTCCATTCCATATCTAATCTTCCAATCTTCGTTACTTCTCCTGGTACTTCATCCTTCACTTTCACACCGAATACAACCTGTATCATTTCTTTCTTACTCTCTCGATCCATCTCTCTCTCTATCTCCATACCTGTAGTGCATCTCGATGAGCTAATGTAGTGGGTACAGGTTGTGGTTGTAGTGGTTGAGAGGTATAAGGAGAAGCAGCATCCATCCAAACCTTCTCCATTCTCATATCCATTCCACTTGTATTCTCAATTTGAGCCTCCAGGAAGATATCGAACACCTATCATGGAACTTTATAACTCTAGTAAATAGTCTCGTCATATTTTCTTCTAATTTCAGATTGTTGTAATGTGCAGCAATAAAGTGAGCATCAAGTATAAAATAATCCTTACATCATTCTCCTCTGCATTATACAATTTCGTCTTCACATCCATTGGTTTTGTGACTGGGAATTTGAAAAATTTCCTCATAAAAAGATTCTCTCCCTTTTCAGTCTGGTACGTCACCGAGCACACAAGACTGAAATTAATAAAAAGTTATCTTTACTATCCTACCGTCCAACATTTATCACCTAATTCTAATCTACTGTGAATAATTTGAGAATCAACTACTTGTTTTGTTTAAAGAAGTCTCACATATGCTGTCCAGCCTCCTTCACTTCATGGGATATCACATCTGCTTGTGATGCCTGTGATTCCAGAGATGGAATCTGCAAGAAACAATCATACGAGTTCAACATTGCATGATACTAAAATCTCCCTTTACATTACTTTTTAACTTTCCAACAAGAGAATCTCCTCACAACTCACATTTAGACCACAGTTCAGTTGAATCCTCTGAGTTGCAGTCTGTAATTCCACCTTCACAGCTACTTCTTTCACTTTCTCTCCACTCTCATTGATACAGTTGACGAGGAAGGAGAATGTTTCTCCGAGAAAAATATTTCTGAAATTAACATAAGCAGCTCTTTTCCTTTACCCTACACTCATAAAAACTCACTCGAATTGTGTTGGAGCGAGAAGATATTCAGAGAGTGGCAGATGATGATTAGGATCAAATTGGAAGCTCTTTTCAATGGATTGGCTCATTATATCGAGAGGATCAAACGAAGGAGAGGTGTTGGATGCTAATCGGCCTCGAGAGAGCCGCATCACTACAAGTTCAATTATATATTTACTTCTATTCTAACGAGACGAGATCAACTTACCTTTCAGAGATATTAACTGTTCTTGATTCTGTGGATTAATCATTGAATTTGAAAGAGATAAGGGTTGACTAGCCATCTGAACAAAAAAAAAATGAACAAAATCTTCTGTTGTATAAATGTATATAAAATACGATTCTACGTGATGTGTCGAAACAATTAACGCTTACAAACACGGAAAAAACTTTTATCGTTAACGACGAATACGATCAACAAATTGAGATATCTGAGAACGAGTGTGTATCTCTATATCCGTCACTAAATCATCAGGTGATGGAAATGGAGATTGAGTTGTAAAGCATCTCTACTCAGGTAACTACGCCGGGACATAAAAATAAAAGGGATCGTCGTGGAGTGCATTAGGAAATATTAAATGAGATGTTACTCCTTCTTCTCTTCGTCCTTCGATGCTTCATCGAAGTCGCCAACAAGATCTATAAGCTTTGCTTACTTTTGCTTGTAATAGCATATTTTAAATCAGTAAGACATGAATTGTGCAACCAACTTATGTTGGTAACATTAAAAATGATAACATGGGGGGTTTCGAAATGATCATGGTATGCTCGTGAGTAGTGACCCACCACCACCTGCTACCTAGAATTCATCTAGCTAGACCTAGGCAGCTATTGATTACACACCCATTTAAAAAATTTTTTAAAACGGCTCAGTTATTATTCAGAAGGAACGGCCAATTGGCATCTGAACTCGGTATTCCGTTTCTGATGACGCAATTTCGATTGACGAACACTAACCGGGAATATCATCATCCTCTGATGCCTTGAACTGGGTAGTAACATTGTTGGCAAGCTTCTTCAGGTGAGTGAGAGACTCTGGGCCAAGCTGGTTGAGAATTCCCGGAAGCATCTCAGTGATCTCTGAAATCTTTCCCGTTTTAGCAATATATAAAATGAAGAATAAACTAACGTTTAATCTCAGCAGTTCCTGCGACAGAGAAGGTATTTGCCGGAACGGAAGCTTGCACCTTAGGGTTATTAAAGTGAATGACAGTTCCGTCCTCCTTGATCATGTTAACCTGAAAACTACATATCTCATATTCTGTTTTGGAAATTATCGACTGCGCGAACATAGCTGTTTTTTTAAATTACCTCCTCAATGCCGGGAATGTTGGTTGTTGAGAGCTTCTTCAAGCTGCTCTGGAGCTTCTTGTCATCGGTAGCAGCAGACTTATGAATAATCTTCTTCTTCCTTCTAGCAGTTCCCTAGAAAGTTTTTTATTCAAACAGTATTGCAAATTATCACATATTATGAAAAAATCGCCGATAATCGCAAGCGAAAAGATAGTTAAAGAACCACAATATTCACAATATTAAAAATATTGTTATACACGAACCTTTCCGCCGATACGAATTGTCTCGGCATTAGCTTGCAGTTTCTTAATTCTCTCAGCGACATCCATTGTCTCAAGACTCGGTGAAATAACCCTGTACATTTTTTTATATAACAATATCGTCAGCAATGAAATTTTTGCCAGCCGAAGCACGCACGTGTACACTTATTCACAACAGAACAGTGTAGTTCAGAAGACGCGAAAAATAGTATAATAATGAGTGAGTGAGCGAATTGAGGAAAGTTTATCAATGAGTTAGCGAGCGAGTTCGAGAAGTCACTCCCAAACTAGCCATCACTTTACGAGTGTGCGCGCGATTGCTTGCGCACTGGTGCGCACTATTCCAACAAGCTCCACCTCCTTTCCTTTACTTTCTCGTTCTAAGTTGAAAATCGCTCCTTCTTTTTAACTCAATAGAATCACTCTGGCAGGTGGTCGGGTATGGCGGAGTGAACCATTGAGAGATTCGTTGACCTTTGTAAGTCATTTCATCGATGGTCCATGGGTGTTTCGCTCTTCGGGTGTAAATGATCGAATTAGTAAGGAGAGATATACGACAGAAATCTGCAGCCCTTCTCCCCGTGCATGCATCGTATGGAGGTTAATTCCGACAAGAGATCGTTCCAACGCGCAATGAGTTGACTGCATGAAGGAGATGTTCGTATTCGAGGAGAGAGGGCAAGCCTTTGACGCATAGCAGAGGGCAAAGAGCACGTGAGTGTCGAAGAGAGATGGGATGGACGTAACATCGCTATCTTTCTCAATTTATATCTTTAAATTTTTATCTTTCTCGAAAATTATTGAGAGGGGATGGAAGAAAAGGTTCCATAAAATTGTACCGTACTCGCAAGCAGTCCACAACTACTCGCGGGCAGTGTTCATCGCCAAATAGCAAACACGTGCCCGAAAGTAGCCGAGAACTGCACTGCGTGTGCCGGCCTTGATGGTGATTGGGTAAGAAATGGGATATCTAACGCAGTCATGTCGAATGACTTACAAAGTGAAAGTATTACCTGTGCTACGGGACGGCAACTGCTAATGACGGGGGACGGAAGAATCAATGAGAAAGAGTATGGGGCAAGCTGATTACTAATGGTAATGTTGTTTAGTGATAAGCTCATGGAAATAGATAAGCGTACGGACACGAAACATAATATTTAGTGAGAACAAGCGAACGAACACCATAAAGCGAAGGTCGAGCACAAACATGCACGCTGCGCACGAATGGGCGCGCTTGCGAGCCGGCTTCAGTACAAATAACTTCATTTTCACGATACTTATAACGAAACTGTTTTTGCACACAATCTCTAACCCGATATAATATGGAAAGTGATTATGATAATGATATCCACTGGATCGAACGGTGACAGCGTGAGGCCATCCGCAAAATGACTGTTGGCATTCCTTCGGACACCCGCAAATAATCGCGCGCATTCGCAATTTCAAACTTATCATCTTTCCTAGCCCGCCAGTGATCAATGATACCAGCGATCAACAGTGTCATTGGCTAAGGTTATTGCGCCATTGCAAATGGTTATCGCGGCTGTACATATACATGAAATAGCTATTCGAAAGCTACCTGGAATTTGTAAACATAGCCCGCTTTCGAGGTTTCCATTAACAAGGCATGTAACCTGCGATTGATAAACATACCCGGCTTTCGGAGGATTTTGACACCTGCCTTTTTTTGGGACACTTGAGGGTGACTCTACTCGCTAACGTCCTCTCAAAAAAGGAAAGCTAACGGAAAGACTGATCGGGGAAAAAACATGGTCCCATGTGAACCATATATATATATATATATATATATATATATATATATATATATATATATATATATTATGTTATTTATATATATATGGTTCACATGGGACCATTTTTATACATACATGTGTATATATGCATTTTGTTAACCTTTATTGATGTCAGGTAAGGAACTGGCACTAGCCTCATAACCAAGTAAGATAGGAATGCTACTTCAACCATGTGAACCGTGACTTTCAATTTCGTGAAACAGTGGCATGTTTCAGGTCATTATCAAATGTTGACATACCTGAACGATGAAGCTGGCCCTTTCACAAACTCCGTCTCCTCTCACCTTCCTCGCTCACCCGAAACGTATAGAAAATTTCTATACAGAATCTCTGCAATTTGGGAAAATCGTGATCAGGTATGAGTATACGACCTATCATTTCCCTTTAAAGACTTTACAACGAAAGAAAGGGAGGGGAGGTAAGTCTTCAATATTATTCAATATCATTTTTTTAAAAAGGATCGATAGGGCTCCAGGGTGTGGCGAACGGTGTATCCACGTCAAGCGATTTTACGTCGTAAGACAACGCTAGGTGGGACCCACTGGTAAGGCCAGCTGTTAGACAGACTACATACTACGAATACTAGTCCAACTACATACTAGTCCAACTACAGGACTACGAATACATTTTTCTTTTAGTATTTTCCTTTTAAACTCTCTCGGATTAGGCTTGATCAAAAATGGGCCCAGTCGACCGAATTGTTGAATCTCAAGGTACCAATCCCGGACATTAGAATCCTTGACTTGAAGATAGTTTAAATTTGCCGTATTGAAAAATGTGTAGATTGGACAAAACTAGTTATGGAATGGACTCCCTACGATCCGACTACAAGACTACGAAAACTCCGACTACAAGACTACGAAAAGCTAGAGATCTGTTCATGCAAATCGGTGTCAATTGAGGACTCTGGAAAAACCGACCCCTTTACAATTAGATGGAATAATGTAATTGTCCAACTATTCTGAAGCTAAACATTTTTGATCTTCAAGTGAGCATACCCCCGTTGTCGAATTGAAACAAATGGTATTAAAACGAGTGTAACGTTAAACTGGCACATATATATGAAATATACATTTTTATCAACGACAACCAGCGGAGAACACAGATTTCCGTGAGTATCGTGTTAGAGTGGAACAAGAATTAACAGTTTTAACACTAAAGAAAACAAGATCCGTTCATCAAACAAAAAACAAAGGCAATCGGAGACAACAAAATGTACTCCACTTATCAACGATTTAAAGAGAACACGTATCTCAGTAGTAGATTCGAGAATATCATTCGGGAAAGATCTAAGATTTAATACTACCACCGAGAATGTAAATAAACGGTTCATACTATTCAGACTTTGTTCTCATCATTGTGGTGGTGATGGTGTCCATCACAATCCTTGTGCTCATGCTTCGACGCCTCTTCGAAATCGCCAACGAGGTCTGCAAGGAATAAAGAATGTTTCGTGTTATAAAAAAAGAAAAATAAAGAAGAAAAAAATTTAATTTAAAGTTACCCAACCAAGACAAATTATCGTTTGAATGCGCGCGAAATCGGAAACCGTAAAGTAGAGACCAACCAACGAATGACTTTATTTTTAAATGAATTATGTTTATTGATTAATTGTTGTTATATTTTTGAATCTGGGAAGACAAATCCGGAGTCGGTGAACCGCAGAAAGTGAAAGTGGGCGGAGTCACAGCGATAAATAATTAAGTCTCCCTATATTCCAGTTTGAATTGCGCGCGGTTGCCTGGCTCAGGGCCGGACCAGACCGGGTGTTCGAGGCCGCTTTTTAGGGTTATTATCGATTTTCTGACTTTTTTTAATGCGCGAGCAATATTATTTCGACCATGCTCTGTTCAATGGGCAAATAAAAAAAGGGGGGGTCAAAATCGTCCTTGTTGGGTAACTTTAACTGATATAGAAGATATTTTACCGGGAATATCATCGTCAACCCGTCCGAGGGATGATACATTAGCTAGCTTCTTCAAGTGGGTAAGAGACTCGGGGCCAAGTTGATTCAGAATGCCGGGGAGCATCTCAGTGATCTCTGTAGATAATCAAATAAGTATAACAGGCTGTTAGAGATGTACCAAAAACTCGTTACATAAAAGACTATATTGACATCGCTTACGCTTGATTTCTCCTCCACCGGAGACAGAGAAAGTGTTTGCGGGCACCGAAGCCTGCACTTTAGGGTTGGTGAAGTGAATAACGGTTCCATCTTCTTTGATCATGTTCACCTAAAAATTAGATAACCATAATACACTCACAATCGGGAACAAGTTTAATCGAGCAAAAATAGGATGTTCGCACTTCCTACGCCCACGGAAAGATCCGAGGAGAATACGAGAGAACAAGGGAGCGCAGAGAAAAAAGACGTCAGAAAATAACTCTCTCGAAGTGTAACGCTGTCTCGCGCGAGATCGCACTAAACGTAGGGAAAACAAAAAGGCGAACTATAGTATGCGAATACGCTTATTTAATTAAAAAGAGTATTTGCAAACGATAGATCTCATGATTATCGAATTTAATAGTTGGTTGCAGCAAATATCCGACAGCATAATACAGAACTATTGTCAAAAAAGCGCGCGCTACTGTGTTTAGGGCCTAAAAACTGTGATGGTGCTTGCGCTGCGATCTTTTTTATGTACTTGTCGAAGCGAAATTCACCTGCGCATCCTAATCGAATTCACCATTTTGTCTTATCGGATCCGTTCGTTCGCCCTCACAAAAGCAAAACCGACATCTTTGATGAGCATCAAGCCTGAGCCATAACCTAATCACAGCAACATCAGCGGTTCCTTCGCGGGGAAATTTTCGTGCGTCGCGGCTACAGTGATCGGCGCGTCGCGTTTTGGGCTAAATTTTCAAGCGCGTTTACCTAACATTTCAATGTTGTTCACCGATTGTTGAGCGCGCTCGATTTAGTGAAATAAAAATCAATTTCACTAAAACATCCCAGAATAATAGAAAAACACTCAAGTTTGGTGGGTCACATTCACGATTACAAAGTTATTGAAGGCGGACTTTGTCGCAAAAGTATCTCCTGGTTAGTTTTTATGCTTAAAAAATAGGTAATCTTTCAAATCTTACCCAGTCTAGAAAACATTTGAAAATACATCGATAAAAGGGTGAAAACGATCATATTAATGAATCCCCAACGTTAGGGTTTTTCTGGATTACGGTATAGTGGTTCATTCGGTGCGGGCTCCTACCACGATGAGCGTGAGCGTGCGGCGACCGCAGCGCGTCTGACCCTTGGAACCGTTTGACCCCTTTTGTGTCTGCTGTGCTAATATGCATGACCTTGGTGCTGATAACGTTAATCGACGTGCTTGCGGTCACGGTATGTAACTGACCGGAAAAGTAAAGCTGTCACAAGAGCATCATTGTTTTGGCCGACTACTGTCTTTCCTATTCACGAACTGACACAGGGTCGCGGATACGAATAAGTGGGGAAAGCAGCGAACGCATCATTGAGTAAAAATATAAAATAAACATAAAGATACCTCCTCAATTCCGGGGATGTTAGTAACAGAAAGCTTCTTCAAGCTGCTCTGCACTTTCTTATCATCAGTAGCAGCAGTCTTGTGGATGACCTTCTTCTTCCTTCTGGCGGTTCCCTGAATGAAGACCAAATACAAATAAAATCTCATCTGTCTCACAGCCTACAAAAAATAATATCAGCACTTACAAAATGCAAAAGGGTATACACGCTGAATGTTTTGACGTAGCATAATAAAAACCATGCATATTACCTTGCCTCCGACTCTCACGGCTTCAGCATTAGCCTGAAGCTTCTTGATCCTCTCCGCCAGCGTCTTGTCCATGTTTGAGAGTATACTTAAAAACGAGTTTGTATAGATTCGCCAATGGTGTTAAATTAAGCAGATTCTACGGCAATTCAAGTCGTAAAATCGATAAAAAAAAAAAAAAGAAAAGAGAAAAATTTCGAGAAAATTCGAGGGAAATTCGTGTAGGGACCCTTGTCCGGGAATTTAAAATTTGAGAGGCTGCGACAGAAATAGTAAACGTCGAAACGCCCGGGAATTCAAATTAGCCTGTGGCGGCCGCTATGCAGCCGACCGTATGCGGCCGGAAAATTGCTTGGGTGATCGCTAACTGGAATTTGCGGGAATTCAAATCTCACAGTATTATCTATACTTTGTATATCGAGTAGGGAGTAGGGGACACCCTCCGACGTTTTTCTTTCCAATCTACCGTAATCTTCTTTCAAATTTTATGCCTATTTTTATTTTGTCATTTAAAAATAAATATCACTTATTTTGTTCTATTTTATTTAGTGTAATTGATAAAGGATAATAAAAAGTGCATATTAAAAATGACAGGATATTTAAAGAGGCAAACAGGAAGTGGTACGATGCCGTGCAAAAAATGGAGTGTTTTCAAAACTAATATTTGTTTCATATTTCTATTGGTATTTATAGATTCAGATGCACAAAAAATGATTATGAAAACAGAAAAGAGGATAACACTAAAATTTAAGAGAATGAGGTCGGCAAAGTTCGGCAAATTAACGTTGTGTTTATGCATTTTATGGAATTTCTCAAAATCTGCCTAGAGATTATATATTATTTTTTATGATAGTTTTAGGATGACGGTTCGTAAATATTGTGAAAATATTGAAAATAATCTCTAGGCAGATTTTGAGTAAATGAATTTCGAAAATAAGTAACGTTCATGACACATCGCGAATACAGTAGTTAAGCCCTTGAGCTATGAACTTTAGCTTTGAGTACCTTTATCGATCGTCTGGAGGACATTTTCTGCCATGCCCTTCGACAAAAATGCGTCAATTGATGCGGGGAGAAGTAGGATCAAGGATTTGGCTGTTACAAAAGCTAAACATTAAAATACTTAATAAAATCAGTTCACGATTCCCACTCAGTTTGCGATAGATCTGTAATAAACATGACACGCGATGCGCTCCGCTTGAACTCAAAACGTCGGGTTTCGTACCTCCTTATTTTCCTGTTTTTCTCTTTATTTTGATATTATTTTTGAAAAACTAAATTGTAAACATGAAATGGGGTAAGGTAAGCTTCCGTTTGCACATAAACTTGTGAATTGTTTTGATCATCTGTAAACATCGTTGCCGTCCCTATTAAACTCGTATCTACGAGTCGTACGATCGAAATTGATCTAATATACATCAAGGAGATACAAGGCATAAGCATCACATTGCAAATATGCATTTAAAAAATCCTGCTACAAGAACCTTAAGGGAGGGGCAACATTTCGGATATTTTTTTGTTTTTGTGGAAAGGGATATGCTTTTCTTAAATTGCTGATAACATTAGCCTCAAATTATGGTATGCATAGGCTTGGAGTCATTTGAGAAAGCATGATACGGAGCTTTCAATTTTGGTGGTATATTTCAATTTCAATTTCAATTTGTTTATCCACCAGGATGAGTAGGGAGAGAGAATGACGTATATTCTTCGACATTATTCGGTGGAGGTCCGTCGTCTTGGTGGCGATTCGGTTTGGGGGGTGGGGCTTCGGGGAAAGCAGCAGGTAGGGTGTTTGCAAATTAGAGGCGTAAAAGAGAATCAGAAGAGAATGATATAGAGGGAAGAGAGAGGTGGGAGCGGAAATTGAAAGGCGAGCATATAGCATATTCATCAGAAAGCACGTTCCATTGATCAATGACTCTAGTTAAAAAAAATCTTGAATGAGACGTTGGCGGGTATTATCCAGTCTTTCTTCGCATTCGGTACTCAAACACCGAGCGTCGTGTGAAATACGATGGATCCACGAATACGGCGATCAGATAAATAATGGCGAGTGAACATAGTTGGTCACTCACAAGACTGACAAACTCACAAAACAGTGATACGATGTGACCACTAAGAATAACGATTATAATAGATTCGAATTTTTATCAACGACAACTGGGGGAGAACATGGATTTCCGAGAGTATCGTGTAAGAGTGGAACAAAGAGTAACATCAGTTTTAACACTAGAGAAAACAAGATCCGTTCATCAAACAAAAACAAAGTCAATCGGAGACAACAAACTGTACTCCATTTATTTAAAGAGAACACGTATCTCAGTAGTAGATTCGAGAAAGATCTTAGATTCCTACCACCGAGAATGCAACGAAACGGTTCATACTATTCAAGCTTTGTTCTCATCATGGTGGTGATGGTGTCCATCGCAATCCTTGTGCTCATGCTTCGACGCCTCTTCGAAATCGCCAACGAGGTCTACAATGAATAATGATGAATATATAGATGTTGCAATGAATATAAATGTTGCGACAATAAACTATCAAAAAATATTCACAAAAAAGTATATAGACAGCTTGGATTATCATCGTCCGAAATTACAAAATGCCGTAATTTTCGATCAGCTCAAACTAACCGGGGATATCGTCATCCTCGGAGGCCTTGAACTGGGAGGTGACATTGTTGGCAAGTTTCTTCAAGTGGGTAAGGGACTCGGGACCAAGCTGGTTCAGGATGCCGGGAAGCATCTCAGTGATCTCTGAAGAAAATCAAATGCTCGTTACATGTAGAGAGGAGTGTGATGTAAGACTATATTGACTGTGCTCACGCTTGATTTCTCCTCCGCCAGTGATGGAGAAGGTGTTTGCGGGCACAGAGGCCTGCACTTTAGGGTTGTTGAAGTGAATGACGGTTCCGTCTTCCTTGATCATGTTCACCTAAAAATTAGATGTACGTAAGCATATGATGCAAACTTTAGTGCTAAGATGTAGAAATGGAGTAATTTTGCGGCAGTGTTCGAAATAATGAATAAATGAACTAAACGATTTAGATATATAGTATGATTGTTAATAAAAATAGCTACGATTCGACAGCATTGAATATGCAAGTGTAAATGCTAAAACAAAGTTGATCATCAAATCCATATCGAGAACTTCTCCTCGTTTATAAGACACAAATCCGCAAAATGTTGCAAGCCATTGCTTGCTATCAATTAGCGTTGAAAAAATTAATAGACATTTGCCGATCCACTATTGCCTCATACAGCGGATGTTTCTTTTATGAGGAAGCTACATATTCGAGGTGTACCTCTATGCGGTGCAGGCAACTTCTGATCCGCTAACGGACAAATAAGAAGTATGAAACCCATGCAAGTGGTACATCAGCGAACATTTCCAGACAGCGTTATAAATATATTTATAGAAACGACGAAAGAAAAAGTATACCTCCTCAATTCCGGGAATGTTGGTAACAGAAAGCTTCTTCAAGCTGCTCTGTACTTTCTTATCATCAGTAGCGGCAGTCTTGTGAATGACCTTCTTCTTCCTTCTGGCGGTTCCCTGAAAAGCGAACGTCTTGAATAAACCGGATAATCATGGCGAAAACTCTTTCGTCTAACAGCATGAACACTTCAAGATATATAGCTAGGCTAATTTATTACCTTGCCTCCGACTCTCACGGCTTCAGCATTGGCCTGAAGCTTCTTAATTCTCTCCGCCAGAGTCTTGTCCATGTTTGAGAATACACTGAAAAAAAGAGACAGAGTGAGAAATTGTTCATCCAGTGGATTATGCGAAGAAGCGAGTCGTGATGAAACAGAATAAACATAAACAAAGTACTAAGAAAAAGCCTATTTTAGAAAAAATTTAGAGGGATTTGCACAGAATGCACGGGGCAGCTACACAAAATTCTGTTTTTATCTTTTTCAAAAATTCAAAAATTCAAATTATTCGATTTCTAATTCTAATTCAATCTAATTCAATCTAAATCAAATGCTGTAAAAAAAAAAATAATAAAAATCATAATCACAAATCACATCGACCACATTCCAAGAAAACGATCCGGGAGTCTGTAGAAGTTGACCTGATCCAGCAGGAAATTCCGTGTAAGGTAAAAATGTGCGTAATTTTCGGGAAATTTTAGATACTGTACTCTCAACGCCGGATTATCCAATTGAACAAAAAAGCAAAAAAAAGCAAAAGCGCGAAATTCAAATACTACAATAACCCCCTAAAGCGGGAATTTCAAATGCTACCGTAAGAATAAAAAGTTCAATAATTGAAGATTTTTTAAAGGTATTTATAGGTAGAAATTTCTGTACGAATTGAAATTCTTTCAGTTGATTTTGTATCATCATAGAAGCCCGACAAATCGATCAACGAGTTTATAATCTGAAGGAGAAACAATTGATCAAATTATTCGCCTCGGTATGCACTCTATCACAATCATGTTCAATATGTGAATCGTATTTAGATGTGGGATGAAAATGTACAAGATCTCACTGATTCGTACAATGAGAGTGGAGATGTCAGTGTGACATTGAGGAAAGTATTCAGTGAGAAGAAATTGAATAAAGTTGAAAAGAGCGATTGGAGCATTATGAAGGTATAGTTGAACTGTATACAAAAGAAAGTCATTGATGAATGATAGATCGATCGATGGCTCAATAAACTGGCCAATTTGAGTGGAGAGGCAGAACAGCTCAGTCATCTTCAATTCATTGTCAAGAGGTACGGTTGACTATCTGCTTATCGTTATATACCCATTTCAGAATCGGACCACTCGAACTACAGTATCTCCTTAGACTGATCAAGAAGGATCTACGAATCAATGCAGGAGTGAAGCACATTCTGGATGGTGAGTCAATCGATATCTGTATCTGTATTACGGTAGTGTTCCGTTTAGGAATGGATGCAGGGGCATACGATGCATTTCAATCATGTCGAGATCTAGAAGGGATTGTGAGTCATAAGGAAGGTAAGAGACAGACAATTTATAATAGTTTATTTGCATTGCTTCGTAAGCAATATCCACCGGCCAAGGACTCTTATTGGAGAGGAATGAAAGAGAGGATATAATTTGTTCTCACTTTTGGAATTCAGGAATCATTTCCAATAAGGAAACTCTACTAGTGATATCAACATTTTAATACTCATATGTTTAGTGTCAGAAATGTGCGCGAAAATACCGTTTGACTACTGTAAATATCTTCATCTAATGTTAATTGATGTGCATGTTGTCCATTCTCTCTCTCTCCTCACTGCGCACTTCTCCTTCTCTCGCTCTCTCAGTTCTTTACTCTCTCGCTCTTCCCTCTCGTATGAGTCACTTGTCGATTGTGATACCTCGCTTTATTCCGCCGTACGGCGCAGTACCGTGTACATAACCATGTCTTTGTTCTTTATTTTCTTTCGTCTCATTGTTCGCTTTTCTATTAGCTCAACTATTGCTGGTGAATGCATGTTAATCACATTTTTTCCAGCGGTCGTCATGAGTCTTTTTGGGAAGATTTTTGGTGGCAAGAAGCAGGAGGCAGTGCCGACCACTCAGGAGTCAATACAGAAGCTTCTCGATACCGAGGAACTTCTGATGAAGAAGCAAGCGTTTTTGGAAGCAAAAATCAAAGAAGTGGGTGCACAATCATTCACTTCTGGCCTTGTAAAAACATTTCATAATTTTACTTGTTTAGGAAGTTGCCACTGCGGTCAAGCATGGAACTAAGAACAAGAGAATGGCTCTTCATGCCCTGAACAGAAAGCGACAACACGAAAAGAATCTAAGCCATATCGACGGTGTCCTCCAGACTCTTGAATTTCAAAGACAGGTTCGAATTTGAAATTGAGTTGCTTTTGTTTTTTTTTCTCGATATCGATGTTATACTTAACCTGTGATTTCAGTCTCTGGAAAACGCAAGTACAAATGCGGAGGTGTTGAATGTGATGGGCGCTGCGAGCAAGGCACTCAAGGCTGCTCACAACAATATGGATATTGACAATGTAAAATATTTTTTTACAAATTCGGAATGTCTTATCGATTGTTTTTTTTTTATAGAAATACTGTTGTTTTACTCTCACAATCTTAATAAACTGTACAGGTGCATGATTTGATGGAGGATATCGCCGAGCAACAAGAAGTTGCAAATGAAATAGCCGAGGCCATCTCGAGCCCTATTGGTATTAATTCACAAGTTGACGACGACGATCTTCTTGCCGAACTGGAGGCTCTCGAGCAGGAAGAGCTCGACAAACAGCTTCTCGACGTATGTTTTGATAAGACTCATCGGTTGGTATGACTCATAGTTTAGCGGTGACTCGTCTTATGGAGGCTATCGGTGTCATGCAAATTTTTATAGGTCAAGCCTACTCCTGTCTCCCTTCCCGATGTTCCGTCGCGAGAGTTGCCCACTGCTGCAAAGGCCACTAAGAGCAAAGAACAGGACGATTTGGATGCCCTTTCCAACTGGGCTTCCGCTTAAGACATTCGAAACACCCTGGTCAGTCGGACATCTTTCTTTAATCCTTGCGAGTATCCCACCTTTATTCCCTTGTCCCGTCATCAGTACTCGTTTTCTATACAGATCTAATTACGTTACTTTATTGGTCCAAGTTCTTTGTAAATATAAGTAGACCTTATTTGACTATTCAAAAGATTGCTAAAGTTTGCTTTTGCCCACATTCGCCATTCATCTTACTGTAAAATAATGTACCAACGAAATGAAACGTTTACATACATACTTGTGTTCGCAATGCAGGATCTGTGAATATGGAAGGACATGGGAGGGGGGGGGGGTGGAGCAATGATAAAACCGAAAATTGAAAAGAGTCTGCCCCTAAATGTATGAACGTTCTGTGGAGAGGGGGTGTTCCAATTATGTTGATGAAAAAAGCTCATCAAGTTGTGCTAAATCGTGATTTATTAACGGATCATACAAAACATAATAAAGCATTTGACAAAACCGGAATGTAAAATGTGGTAAGTTTCACTTGTCAGGATGGAAGAACTCTTGACGGTGCTCTGGATTCTTACGATAACATCCTTTTCCGTACCTGGTCATATTAAACCGTCAATTGGTATTACACTGATAATAGTCATACTTGCATGGTGGCTTATCATCCTTCGCCGCAGTTTTCATTTTCTTAACATCAGTCAGTGATTTCCTGAGAGTATACATGATCAAGGGGACATAATTCATCATTAAAAACACTTATATAACGAGTGGCCAGGGAGATGACCCCACGATATATAGACAAGGATTGAAATGTAAGATGCTCACTCATCATCATCGCTCGATTCCACAATTTTCTTTCTTTTCTTGATCTCTTTGGAAGAAGTAGCTTCAACCTTCTTCTCAACACTATTCAATTTCTCTTTCTTTTCCTTCTTCGCATAAAGGGGAGTATCCTCCTCCTCTCCTTCATCCTCTTTGATATCACTCTTCTGCTTTGATGTCTCGTACAACTTCTGCAATCTAACTTTTAATTCCTATTTGTCATTATTAATCGACCTTCAATTCAGCGAGTGAGGTTGCAGTCTTATAGTCCTTGTCATTTCTGATCCTGGTAACTCGAGGGAATCGAATGGATATTCCATCTGCTGTATGATGACCAGTTCGAGAGAGCTCAGCTCCTAAATGATCTCTATTAACAGGAATCCAAGGGGGAGAAGAGTAACCAGTGATCTCCCATACTGGAGCCTTCTCCGGATCATCAATGATAAAGTCTGGGATATCTTTCTTGATTTCCAACCATGAGGGAACACTTTCACTTGCTCGATAGATCTTCTTCATCTGAGAGGGCAGAGGGGAGAGGTCATCTCATTGTTCCAAGTAGACAATCCATCTCATTACCTTATCTTTCAATTGTTTGTTAATCTTCTCGAGTGTTTCATCCGTGTGTCCATTTCCTACTTTAGTAACAGTGAGATATTTTCCCTTCTCATCTCTCACTCCCATCAGGAACACTGACATCAGACCACCTGCACATTCACTTATTCCTTACTCATTCACCTAATAGATGAAATACCCTTGCTTCCAGTTCCATAATAAGCTCCAAGTACAATGAGATCTGCCGTGTCTGCCATTGCTCCCTGATCATTCATTCTCATTATATATATGACTATTCATTCCTCTCTCTCTACCTCTTCTAGATAATCTTTCTTCACTTTCAGCCAATGTCTCTTTCCTGGCTCGTAAGTCGACAGCGAGTCCTCAAAGATATTATTGCCCCTTATATATGCTTGCTTGCTTTTAGCTTTTTAGCTTTAGCTTATAAGCTTTTTATATATGTATCCTTGCATTGATCAAATGTTAAATCTTGTGAAATTGTAAAAGAAATGTAAATGACATAATTCTTACTTTGATGACCAATCCTTCAAGTCCATCATCAATGGCGCTGTATATCATGCGACTTAGATGCTTCTTATCTCCGAGTCTAAATCAATCTTTTTGTTCACACTACTACAACAATATACAATCATACAACTTTTTTTTATAAACTAGATGCCCAACTTACTTGACTTCTTCATACTGAGAGAACTGCACTCGATTGGGAACTTCAGTCATGTGCTTCTTCAATAGTTTCTTTCTTTCACTCAGTTTTCTGAGAATTATTTACAATATTTGAGAACTGGACAAATACAAACTTGTCTAATAGACTTTCTCCATTGTAGAATAGAATATCGAATACGAAGAGACAAACGGAAGCCTCTTTGAATTGTTCCTTCTTGTGTTTTCCTGAGATCAAAGATCATTCCATCCTTACCTCCTCATGATTTCCAATCTAACTCACCGAGTGTTCCGAAAGGAAGTGGCTGAAAGAGCACAATAATTATATAATCTCCTTCTTTCTCCCCCTTACCTTTCCCGTTGAAGTGTCCACTAAGAGAACCTCAGAATCAAGAATGAGTTTATCTCCTCCAGGGAAAGCAAGAGGTATCACTTCATTCAGTTGATCCATCTTAACTTTCTTCATTACTGAAGAACGAAAGATCAAATATCACCTTGTACTCTTGGACAGGTTTGAGACTTCTCGAATAGAAATTGAACGAATCTCCATTCTTATGAACCTGTTAATATAGAATTTCCTTCTCTCCATCTTTCCTCCAATCTCTCCTTACCTGTACTCTCTCTCCATCATATTTAATCTCAGTAATGAGTATTCCCTTACACGATTGCATAGCCTGTTCCACTGACTTGCATGGTTCAGCCTGCAGTCATCATTTTATTAACTATACATATCCGAATATCGTTCACATAGTGTATCCATCATTGCGCGCACAATCTGCTCCCTCCTCTCCCTCTCCCCCTTTCACAATCCTCCCTCTCTCGCTCTGGCCAGTTCCTTGACCCTTCCTCTATCGCGTAGGGAGAGCCAGTTAGGTCACAAGATCGCTTATATCATGGCGGCAACAAGCGAAGCTCAATGTTTTCCAATATGTTCGGTATATTTGGAAGGAAAGCTGATGATACAACTACACAAGAATCGATACAAAAGCTTCTCGATATGGAGGCACTTCTGATGAAGAAACAAGCTTATCTGGAAGGGAAAATAAAAGAGGTAAGATATCTAAATGCTTTCTTTTTGGCGAACTCTCTAATTTAGTAATTGTAATATTATTCTTTTTAAGGAAGTAGTCACAGCAATGAAGAATGGAACACAAAATAAGAGATTGGCTCTACAAGCTCTCAATAGGAAAAGACAGCATCAGAAAGGTCTTGAACAAGTCGATAACATTCTATCAAATCTTGAATCTCAGAGATATGTAAGTTTCCAGACATTTTTGATGACTAATGCAAGCAAAGTATTAAAAGCAGCAAACAACAATGTCGATGCTAATCATGTAAGAAGAATTTAGAACTATGTTTACTCTCAATTACTCAATCAGGTGCATGATTTGATGGAGGATATAGCTGAGCAACAAGAAGTAGCGAATGAAATAGCCGAGACCATCTCGCGTCCTATGGGACTTAATTCTCAAATTGACGACGACGATCTTCTTGCCGAACTGGAGGCTCTCGAGCAGGAAGAGCTCGATAAACAACTCCTCGATGTAAGAATTCCACAAGGAGCTATGCTATTGTCCCCTTTCATTTCTATCAGGTCCATCCTATTGTCTCCCTTCCTGATGTTCCGTTCCGAAAAATGCCCACAACTACTACGACTGAGACCAAAGATCACGATGATTTGGATGCTCTGGCAAATTGGGCAATGAACTAATCTCAACAATCTACTGTATGGAATCGTCTTAAAGTCCTATCATCGCAGAAAATGTTTGATTGTAAATGATCATTATCAATTTCAGAGAAACACTATTTGCCATTGTTCACACTGCGACATTACTACACCATTGTGATAAATAATCAAAGTAATGGACTGAAATGTAGTTACCAGCATGGGTAGAATGGGAGTGGATAGAGATACTCCAGATGGCATAGCCTTCCCTTCTTCCTTATGACTCACAATCACTTCTAGATCTCGACACGTTTGGAATGCATCGTATGCCCCTGCATCCACTCCTAAACGGAATACTACCGTAATCGAGATACAGATATCGATTGACTCACCATCCAGAATGTGCTTCACTCCTGCATTGATTCGTAGATCCTTTTTGATCAATCTAAGGAGATATTGTAGTTCGAGTGGTCCGATCCTGAAAAAAAAGATTATCTAACGATAATCAGATAGTCAACCGTACCTCTTGACAATGAATTGAAGATGACTGAGCTGTTCTGCCTCTCCACTCAAATTGGCCAGTTTATTGAGCCATCGATCGATCTATCATTCATCAATGACTTTCTCTTGTATACAGTTCAACTATACCTTCATAATGCTCCAATCGCTCTTTTCAACTTTATTCAATTTCTTCTCACTGAATACTTTCCTCAATGTCACACTAACATCTCCACTCTCATTGTACGAATCAGTGAGATCTTGTACATTTTCATCCCACATCTAAATACGATTCACATATTGAACATGATTGTGATAGAGTGCATACCGAGGCGAATAATTTGATCAATTGTTTCTCCTTCAGATTATAAACTCGTTGATCGATAGAAGGAAGAAGAAGACGAAGAAGAGTGAGAAGATCACCATCGAATCCATCTTAATCAATCGATATTCAATGGAATACAGTGCTCTCTTACCTTTCCCAATGTACATCTTCACTGCGAGACTCTTATCCGTGTACTTGGATACCGTAGCGATTGTATCACACAGTTTGCAGAACTGAGAAAAAAACGTTTTAGTATCTGATAAATCAAATATCTCCTTCTATCTACTCCCTCCAATGACTTACTCTGAAGAACTGATTAAATTTTGAATCTTCTACTGGATCCTTTCTTTTCTTCTTTTCTCCCTCATTCTCTTCTTCGTTCTTTTCTTCCATAATGACCTTCTTCTTGGATACCTTCTCTTCACTTTTCTTATCTTTCGTCTACAATTAATCGATAACTTATCTCTCATCTACCGTATCCCTACCGATGTCTTGGGAGTTTTAGGAGCATTCTCTTCCTCTTCCTCATCATCATCGTCTTTCTTCTTAGCAGGAGTCTCAATCAGTATGATACAGTACTCCTCTCAATCCCTTCCTCACCTTCTTCCCTTTGGGAGTTTTCGATCCTTTCGCAGCTCTCATTTCTTCCAATTCCTCAATCAATTTCACGATAGAATCTTTATCGTCCTTCTCAAGATCTCCGAAACCTCAATTCATTTAATGATCTCTCTCATTCTTTCTCCATCATTAAAACCTTCAATATCTGATGGTTCATCAATAACTTTCGTTGTTACTCGAGCCTTCTCAAATGTTTCGAAGAGACATCTCAAATGGACTATTTGTCATAAATTGATCTTTGATCTCACTTGGGATGGAAGTATGCTTTCATATCGGGAGGAGGTCCTCCATCTGGATTCTGCACAAATGGATTGGGAGAGATCTTTGCGAGACGAGCAGTCTGTACAATACACTACAGTACTCATAATGTAATCGTATGAGATACCGTACCCCCTTGGGAATGGTCTGCTTGCATTTTTTGCATCCTGCCACTCGTTTGGCGATGTCGGCAGCGTATCGATTGGACGACATCTACAGTATCCACAGTATCATCCATTCAGCCACTCACTTCTCTCCTCTTCTCAATTCAGTACTTTAGGCGAAGAAAAGCGCCAAATACACTGTTACAAATTTTATATCTCATAAGCACTCTTTATCAATTATAATGGCAACATTGGCTAGTATACACGTAATATAGATCGAACAGACAGGGGCCGGGTTGTTAGTTATACACGGGGACTAGTAGGGACTACATACACTATGGAAACTAGTGGGAGAGAGTGAAGATATGATCATTACTTCTTATATTCCATAGAGAAGAATGATCTGACGAGACTATCTGCTGCTTGACCAGGAGTTATCTGAAATCATTATTATTCTTTATTTATTACCACCAATAAATTCAGCTGTAGTTATAGTTTGTGTGTTAGGTGGAATATTAATTAAATACCTCAGCCAGATTTACTTTCTTCTCCATTTCTTTCGTCATAGCTCTCAATTGAGGATGTTTCATGAAGAGAGACATTAATTGTTCATCCACATGACTCCACATACACCTAAATACTATATTCAATCCATATTCCTTCCTTTTTCTCACTTATTCATCTGATCATTTCTCCTTCTCATTAATGTTCCTGATTCTCCAATTGTCTTCCAATATTCTTCACATGAATCCCACACAGTAGACACAGAAGGAGCATCCATTATTGATGAACGGAGCACCTCAATATCGAATTGCGACAAATCCATCGATAGTGAGAGACTATCGTACCTTGGGTTTCCACTCGGGAGCACGCGGTCGCATGAACTTGAGAGCAGAGATATATTCTGCTTGTGCCATCTAAGACCATGATATGTCTTACAAATAGTGATAAGAATATGTTCTTACCCTGGCCTTTGCTTTGAGATCACCATCGTCCTTCGTAACAACAAGTAGATCACTCAATTCCATTATTCCTCGTTTTACTCCCTTCAATACTTTATTATTCTTAATTCAATTCTTCATCGATACCGTATCCTATACTCATCTCCGATTCTCCTCTTCCTATCCAATTCCCTTCCCTCTCCTCACCTGCAATTCATCTCCATGAGCGGGTGAGAGTAGTAAAGTGAGCATATCACACATATCAACTACAGCTGTCTCCGATTGGCCAACTCCTGAGAATTGACTATTATCAATTGAATAGTAGTCTATTTATCGTACCTACAGTCTCAATAATAACAACATCGTATCCAGCTCCTTCACAGAGAATAATCGCTTCGTGAATGCCTCGAGTGACCTACAATGGGCATACAGTAATCTACCGTAGCGTACAAGTAAACAAACTCCTCCAAGTGATCCACATGACGGAGATTGTCTGATGTACGCACGAGGATTAACTGATAGTTTCTGCATTCGAGTAAGATCTCCGAGAAGGGAACCTGAGGGGAGGTGACATGAGTGAGGAAGAAGAGTGAGGGAGAGAAGGGTGGAAAGGGGGGGGGGGGGGGGTGGGAGGAGGCAGTTACGTGTGCATACACGATTTGTACTCTATGAGTAACTAAGGCCACATTGTTGCCAACCAAGAAGGGAGGAGGTAAGAAGTGGAAATACATGTTTCTTTGAGTTTACAAGTTAGGTGTGTATCTCACCTCCAGTGACTTGTGAAGATGGATCGATAGTAAGAACAGCTACTTTCTTTCCTCTTTTCTCAGTTAATTCCTCTCCCAATGCCTCGATGAATGAACTCTTTCCCACTCCCGGACTACCTCAAATTACACTCAATTATAACTATTGGTAGAGATCAAAGATCAGGAAAGCACAATAAATAACTTACCTGATATAGCAACTCTGAATATGAGTGAATCCGTTCCCTTCTCTTCGAATCGTCTTTTCTCTTCCTTCAGCATTTCCTCAACTTTGATCATTCCATAAAAGATCTCACATCTCTTTGTCTTACTTGGAGTAATATATTTCCCTGTGCTCTCTTCTTAGGATGGGTTGATTCAACGAGAGTAATGGCTGATGCCAAAGAGGCTCTCTGACCAGATAGAATACCATCTCGAAGACGACAAACCTATAGAGAGACTAAGAAAGGAAGGGAAGAAGGAAGGAGATCATCTCAACTCACAGTTGGATCGTCTTTCGTAACAGTATCATCGAAGAATACTTTATTATACTCAGCTAGGAAATCATGTAGAGGGGCATCCTTAGTCACTCCTCCCACTGAAGGTATCGCCCAATTTGAACACGCTCTGTAATATACTTACAAGGAATTGAGATACTGTAGTCGATGAGAGTACTGTATCATACCTGATTATGGAAGGGAGCAAACGGGAACCCGTGGAGAGCATACTGTACAGAGATCAAAGATCGTATGAGGAAAGGATTGACTATCACAACATAGACATTGACAGGGAACAAGCCCTTCCTTCTACAATAAGTAAGCACCAAGTGTATCAATGAATAATTTATCATGTATTTAAACTAGACTGGACAAGTTAGCTAAGAAGTGGCATTCTACCCGTATTCACAAATAAAACAAAGCAAGCACAGAAACGGATTGAATTCATATACAAATGGAGATTATTGCGGCGGAAACTATATAAGATAAGTCAATTGTAATCATTGAAAACGTTTTGTTTTGGCTATACCTCAGATCTAATCTAATATTCTGGTTCCTCAAGAAACGATTCCTTTCGTATTATCAAGTAATTGATCCCAATCAATTGTCGTTCTCATTACTTCTCTCTCCATCCAAATCTCATACTTCTTCTTGAACTTATCTCCAAGCTCAATCTGAAAACAATCACTTTCTCATTTTACATTATGGGGAATAACAAGGAATGTCAATAAGTAACCTTTCTTCCAAGTAGAGATTGGCTCGAGTTGTCAACGGGTTCGAATTGAGAGATTGATCCGAGTGAGTCGTCATCCATTTCCCCCTCCTCCTTCTCAGAATCATCTACAAACAGGGTAGTTAATATGGGAAGAGTGGGGAGGGGTGTTCTTCCTCCCTCCTTTATCATTCTCACCGACAGCAAATGCGGGATACATCTTTCCATATCTTCTTGCATTGAACTTCTCAATGGCAGCCTTCAAATCCACTTCAATATTTCGATAATGCCACGATTTGGTTCGATTCTCGTTGGCGAATGCCCAATCGTCACCCAATCTGAATAGATTACTTCCCTTCCTTCCTCCCCTCCCTCTTCCACTCACGTATGTCTCAATTTGGAATAGATACTCGTAATCACATCCATATTGCATCTTCTCCATTGTCTACCCAGATAACGAGATTGCATCTTCAGAAGTTTAAGAACGTAGATTTGGAATATCGCCTGAAGAGGAGAAAGTAGAGTTGAGGGAGGAGAGAAGAGACAGACTAATCTAATCTTGAGACATCTCTTGAGGATAGGAGCAGATTTGAATACAACCAATAGCATTGTACGGGAGTGCTTCCATTTAGTTATCTGCAATTTAACCAGAAATAAAATTAAATGAATGATAATGCTCTTCCTAATTGAACAATAATAGACCTAACAAGATGAGATATTCTTGAACTATAAGTAACCTTATTGAGTATTCTGAGTAGATTAATGGATGAGAATACATTTCTCCACAATGAGTAACTCGTCCCTTCTGTATGAGATGAAAATACTTCCACATTCTCTGCATTCAATTCAGGCCATTCGTCTACAATTATTCATATTGAATAGGAATTTTCCAAGTTATCAACTCACTATTTCTAACATAATAGATGGCTGCTTGGGGGAAGTTATATGGATGGAGTTCGTGACGAGACTAAAAGAGAGAGTGGATGATACTGTATCTGCTCACTCTTCTTCTCACCTGCATATACTTGTGCATATTCTGATCGAGGAACTTGAGAATAAGAGGAACTCCATTTCCTAGAGAGACGTGTTGAGCAAGGAATTCAAATTGATAGATGTGATTGAGACGAAGATGTTTAAGAAGAAGAAGAAGAATGGAAGACGTCGCCTTCACCATCACCTATAATACACATATATCCTTATGAGACACTAATATGTTCTTATTCCATTCATTCCAATATACAGTGAAAACGCAGTTCACGCAGAAGGACAATTGCAATGACAATGAGCAGTGATACCTCCTTGTGTCTGTATATATCAATAGTGAGAGTGAGTGAGTCCTCTAATGGAGTATTCGTCGAATGATCGAGAGAGATCGAATTAGAGAGAACATCCGAACATTCCGTCTCCGGAGTCAACACATCACACAGAATATTGAGAGTATCGTTTTTAGCCTGCAACGAATTAATGACACAATTACATTGACATAGCAAAACAGTAAATGTATTCGATTGGTGGATAAACACACCTTATTAGAGGGAGCTGCAGCGAGAAGAACTTTGAGAAGAGCGACGACGTATTGAGAGAGATTGGGAAGCATCATTCTGAGAATGAAGAGATACGATTCTCTTCCCCATTCCCCCCCCTCTCTCTTTCTCACCTATACAATGCTTCCACTCTCGTCTCTTCCACTTCTTCCTTCATTGAGAATGGATACTTCTCCAGGATCTCTTCCTTTTCCATCTGCACAAGGGGAGGAATCAGTACTTGATTCAATCCAATCTATCATACCTGTATATCGGATAGACTGGTGTATAGATGTTTCCTCATAATCTCAACACTAGCATGAATAGGAGGAGGAAGACCAAAGAGAGTCGAAGTGTCCCCAGGGAGATCGTATTGGAACATCTTCTGTCTACAATCAACCATCATTTGCCCATCATACCTTGAATAAAATAATCATACCTCGAATTCTGAATGAATGCCTCAAGATCATCCTTTCTAGCTTTTGGTTTCCATTTCAATCCACAATTTCTCTTAGCAAGAGGAGAGGGTGAATCAGCAGTTGGAGTTCTCTCTCCACTCTCATCACGAATGGAAGAGGAAGATGTAGATGATGAACCACGAGACCATCCTCCTTCCTATATACAATACAATTATATTAACCCATCCCGTCTATTGCTAATCCTAAACGAGACTACTTACATTCCAATTAGTATTTCCTCCAGTTCTTCCAATAGTCTTATCATTATCATCTTCCTTATCATTCTCATCATCATCACTTCTTCCTTCTCCACCTCCCAATATTTCCTCCCCATCTTCTTCTCCCGTACACGCCACTTGTCTGCAAATCATCGCACGTAACAAATTGAACAATAGTTTTTCCTGCTGTTCCCCTTTCTCCCATCTGTGTCTCCTTACCTACTCATAGCCAATCTCACTCGTGGTCTTGCCCTTGATACTTGTCCATCTTGATCATTCAGAAGAGAAGCTTTCATTCGTTGTCCAACCTCAACAATTTACTCTCACGAATCGAAACGTTCTAATATCTCACTATAATAGTATCTTCAATCTCAGCGAGTTCTTCCTTTTCTCTCTTTTCCTTCTTTTTCTCTCTCAAATCTTCCCATCCTCCCAATAGAGCGAGAAGGATCTTCCATATCAGTAGCATCACCTGTAATTTCTTCATCTCAATCCATCCCTTCCCTTTTCTTCTCACCTTTCTCATGGGATAATGAGGTGCTTGTCCATTATAGAAAGGAGGACACATATCCATGAGTATCATAACGAGAGGTATTCCAATCTGTTCCACTGGTTCATCTAATTCAGCCAGGAATCTCTGTCGAGTTGCTGCCATTGCAGTCCTGATAATCACTCGATTCCCTCCATTCCCTTACTCGTCTCTTACCTTCTCTCAGCAGATCCCATAACTCTCTCAATCAATTCGACTCTTCTCATAGATTCGACCATATGGTATAAACAGGAGAGGATCACTCTCAGATTCTCATTGTCAGCCAAAGTCGCAGAACGACGACAACGAAGTTCTGCACAATAATTAATTTAACGATGATATTATTTTTGTAAAGACTATTGAGATGAGTATGAATGGATGGTAACTAACCATTCTCGGATAGATCCATATTGGATGCACTTCTACTATTGGAATAAGCACTTGCTTTACTTTCTCTTCCACTTCCTGCTTCTTCCTTCAGAATATCAAAGGGAACGTCTAATTCATGACGGAGAAGACCAGTCAATGCCTGAGTGAGACAATCAATACAATTCATTATCAATGCCATACGTGAGATAAAGAGAGAGATATGAAATACTTACCGAATAAGCTCCAGCTTCAAATGAGAGATAAGCCATGTGTACAGTAGCAATGAGACAATCGACCTCATGATATCCAGTGCCTCTTGATCCTCCTTCCTTCGTCTCACTTCCTTCTTTCTTTGGCTCATCTTCCTCATCAATGAAATCGAGAAAGGCACCCTTCAATTTTACTTGTTTTCCCTTCTGACTATGTTGGCTGCAACAAACAACAACGAAACTAGCATGACGTCAGTAACGTTTACCTCACCCATGGCAATATCAAAACATATCAAAGTACGATAAAAAGAGCAAACTTGAAGAATGTAGAGAAGTGCTCTGCTGCTATTCAATCTAATTTCAACATCGGCCGATTCGAATCTCGAGATTATCTCCATTATAAGAGCCTTCTGTTGACTGCGAGACAATGATGAAAATGGAGTAAACACCTGAAAATACACAATTGATAAGACCTTTAAGAAATACTATAACGATTCTGGGCTTACTTATTTTACACATTTTTTTAAAACAAGGAAGTATAACCTGTTTCTCCTCTGCAATCATCCGATAGGCTTTGACATTATTAGAGTAATCGAACATTTCGGAGTACGAGTATAATTCAGCCAATTCATTCTGATACGAATCACAGTCGTCGTATGTGAATTCCAATTCTTGTTCATCCTTCTGAAATGCAAACTTTGAGAAGAAAGTTAGGATTGGGAAAAGAAGAGAAGAGCAACAGAGTTTATGTGTAAGGGCACGTATCATAGGGAATGCCACCTAGAGGGGAGGAGTTGATCTGATGAGAGAGAGAGATGAACAGAGAACGAGCAAGAAATGAGAGAGCAGAGAGATCACTAAGGCTTATGCAACTCACAAGAGATGATTGCTGCTATTCAAAGGTAAAATAAGAGAGTATTGCGTGAGAGACGAGAGATATCATACTGACCATATCAGGCTGCTCCTTGTGTAACAATGAAGGAAGATTGTTAGCGATTCCCTCTCGTAATTCTTTTAATTTGGATAGATTGGCTGATCGTCGTTGAGCAAGAGAAGATTCGCACAATTCAGTCTTCTGTTCCTCCTTCTTTGGTCCGTAAACTGAATGATTATGTTCACACAGGAGCAAGAGACGGAGAAAAGACGGAAGGAAAAAAACAGTCAAAGATTATTTTCGCGGCACATGCTACTAAAGCGTGAGGTGGGATCGCGTTCTTGTTCTGATCACCCTCTCCCGAATGCAACGTTGGCGAGCGCCGAACTCTAACTTCACGTAAAGTTTAAAGGAATGACAGAGAGCGAGAATGCAAGCACAAAGATCATAGACTATATCACATACCATCGTCAGCGAATGCAGGTCTTCCACGTCGGACTTGAGCCTTAGGCTCTTCTTCGTCGTCCATGACTGTAACAATGATGAAAACTTACTTAAAAACAACAAAACAACGAATATTTGAGTCGTTTGAGATCGGAACAATGGAGAATTTTGCAAAATTTCATTTCTGATCAGCCTCCACGACAGAAAGGAAGTGTAGTAAATCGATAATAATAACACATACGATAGGGAGGAATATAATTGAAAAACAAGCAAACTGATAATTACCACTTTTAAGTTGAATTATCAACAATTTTGCCAAAACCCATCATGCCGGCCGGCGGTCAACAAAGATATACGGTGGATTAGAGTTGGAGCACGAAAAATTAGAGCTTGAGCAAAGTGGTTATCTGTAGAACATTTCAAATTGATTTCAATCGAAATTTCATAGTTTGCAGAGAAATCTAATTTACTGCTATCCATGATGAATGTCAGGACTTAATATCTTCGCAAAAATAAAAGAAACTGAAATGAATGGAATACAATGTAAGAGCAGAAAAAATCTCACTTTCGTTTATCTGCATATTCGAGTCCATTATCTATCTAGATATTTTATTAGTAATTTCATACGCATTCGCGAATTCGACATTTTTTTATTCTTGTAAAGACTTAGTAGATCTCTTTTTCTTTTCATTGTATTTTATCTCAAACTTTAATCTAATGCACAAATCTTGATCTGACATTGAGAAGATTGAAGAACAATTTACATTTCTCAAAATGGTCAAATAATGGAGACATTATGAGTGCGATATGGCATTGTGAGTTATTTGAAGAGACCTGCGAGGAATAATCGTTGACTAGTTAATATATCACAGAATTGGGTTGATAGGGTTGCATCGAGGGGGGAGGGGGAAAGGGGTGAGTGGAGAGAGCTTATACTCCAGGATTAATTCCAGCAGGGAAAGAAGGAGAGGCAGTAGCTTGATTATTAGAAGTGGATGCTGTATTTCGAGATCTCCATGTGATCATTCCCATAAGACCGAAGGACATTCCAAGGAGAACGGATAGACCCTGAGAAGTATTGATTGGAAGAGGAAGAGATACCGTATACATACGATGGATACGATAAGAAGTAAATCGAATGTAAAGAATAGACCACAGAAGAAGACAATTACACTCAGAAGACACGCAATGAAGAAAATTGCCGTGTATCCCAATTCCTGGAAGGAATCCAGTCTTCTATTGAGAAAGAGAGAGTAATGGAGTGTAACAGACAATGAATGGATAGATGGGAGTTGAAATGAGAACTGCTGTGTCGATAAGATGGAGAATGAATACTACCAGAGTTACTATCACCTGAAAGAATAACTTATCTATTACATTCTTTACTTCAAGTCTGCATGTTAGATGAAATCATTCAATGTATTTTCAGAAGAAACATGTATTGACCAATGAGTAATCTTCTATTTTGAAACATTCTCGTTCTACCATCATTCCAATACAGAATCAGCTCATTCCTCTGCACCACAGGCGGATTATTCATCTTTCTCTCCCTTTCCCCTCTCTTTCTATTTTGAGTAACCAGTTGAGTAAGTATGTCATCTACTCACCATGATAACAGACGAAGCTTCAGGAATCCAAATGAAAGCACGATAAGGACAAAGGAAAGTGAAGAGACAGAAAAGAACTGATAGAACCTTAACAAATTATTCCCGATATCACATAAGAATTTTCTTGTTTTCCATTGTCTTCATTTTGCTGATTGTCAAATCTTGCGAAACTCTTGCAACAACAATGCAATTTCCAAATATCGCCAATGAATTATCCAGTTGAAGACGAATGAATTAGAATGGGTTAACTGACCAACGTGAATGGTTTGAGAATATGAGGCATGGTCTTCATATCTTCGAGACTCATCTTGTAACTGAAATGAATGAAGAGAGTGACCAAGAGAGAAGAAGTGTTTGTAACAGATGATAAGAAGGTATGACTAAGAGTGGAGCGAATCCAGAGAAGGAGAGAGGGAGAGGGAAAGGAAGAAGGAGAAAGAACTTGTGAAATCGAGGTAGAAGTAAAGAAGTGATCTATCTACGACTCATGGGAGACTAATGGAAATGAAGAGAGTAGCATCACTGCCTTTTCTCTTCAGCAGAAACAAACAAAATTGAGGAGGAAGAGGGGGAAGGGGAGGAATATGAATGGAAATCGATGAGTGAGATTGGAGTGAACGATAAAAGGAAGAATGGATGACAGAAGCACAAAAACGAGAGGAAAATAGATGGAGGAAGAGAAGAGAGAGAGGGAAGGGAGAGAAAGGAGGGGGGAGGAGGAGGAGGTTTAATATGTGAATAGATTAACTGTTTTTCACAATTGATTTATTAATTGAACCAGCTTCCTCTTATCTATTAGAAAGATAAGGATAAGATAAGGAACGGTAAGATATTAAATATGTGATATGAATGAGATGGAGGGAATTGAATGGGTGGAAGACAATTGGCGTGCTTCTGAGTGATAAAAGAAGTGAATGGATGACTGAGATAGAAAAAGAGAAGAGAGAAAGAGATGGAATGGCAGAAAGGACACCCTATCACTGTTTACTCTCTCTCTCTCTTTCTATCAAATGAATGGATTCAATCTATCCACTCTATCATTCACTCTGTCTGAATAGAGATAAGAGAGAGACAGAGAAAAAGCTCAATTTATAATGGGATAAGTTATGATCCCTCGTTTCTTTGCGAGTCGTAAAAGAGAGAAATTGAATGTAGATAGTCGAATCTCTCATATGATTCAACTGAGATTTCGATGGAATAACGAAAAAAGGGAGTGAAATGCAAAAAAAGGAAGATGGTTGTTGAATAGAGTGAAAGTAGGCTCACTTAGCCATTCTCTACCATCTTACCATTATTCCTTTTCTTCTTTTTATATCCCTTCGTCTTCTTCCTTTTACAGCCATTCTCTCAGTTAATCTTCAACCATCAACCAAGTATATCACTCTTCTTCTTCATTCTCTTCCTTCAATACTCCATCTTCGTCTATTCTTCAGCTACTATCTCAATCAACATAAATCTTCCATCATTAATTCATTTCATGATGGATATCATTCCCTTTCTTCTTTTTCTTTCATCGTTGATCCGTTTCATTCCTTTCCCCTCATTTCTTCCTCTATTTTTCTATCATTATCTCTAAATAGGTATCGCGCTGAGTGTGTCACTCTCTTAGTTCATAGACGAAAGAACTGAGTGCTCTCTTCCAATCACTTCTCTTCACTCAAATCAACACTCTTATTCCTCTTCACTCCCGATTAGCATAACTCCCCTCTTCTCTCTTCATTCTCTCAGATCACTCAACTACCGTATACACAATCATGATTCAGAGTCATCTTGATCTCTTAGATATACGGTAGTACAGTAGTTCCTTGTTGAGTATCGATCGATAGTTGATTGTATGACACCTTTCCTTCTCACCTTTCCTTTTCTCTCAACCGATTGCTTATCTACCCTTTCGTCCCTCATTATTTCAACTGAACGAGAGTGAGAAAGAGGAGGAGAGACTCGTCCCTCCCCTCTCTCTACAAGGCACAACTACCTCACTCTCCCTCTAATCGCAGCCCCTTCTGTCTGTCTTTCTCTATCCCCCTTCTTCTCTCTCCTTTCATCTACAGTATCTTATCCCTTTCAGATGACATCTTCTCGAAATGGGAAGAACGATGAGATAATGGAACTACAGGAGGATACTGAAAGGTTCCATTCTATCACTTCTATAGATACAAACTCTTCACTCTCATTATCTTATGTTTCATTCCAACTGTAGATTATTCAAAAATGATAATCTGTTTGAATTACCTACATTTCTTTCGTCTATACGATTATTTGTGTTCATGTTCGTTGGAGACTGAATCATTATCAATCCCATTGCTGTTATTATGATCATTCCATTTGTTTACTGTATTCAGGGGTCAATGGGATGGCAAATTCGACTTTCTTATGTCAATGATTGCATATGCAGTTGGATTGGGTAAGTGAATGACTCGACCCCTTTTAGTCCCATCCTAATTCTATTTACCATTCTCTAATGCATTTCAATAATTGAAAGAGTTCGACTCGTGATCATTCTTTTCTTTCTCAGGAAATGTCTGGCGATTTCCGTATCTGTGCTACAAGAATGGAGGAGGTCTTTCATTCGTCTCTTCATCAGAATGATCTTTGATCTCTTCAGGAACATTCCTCGTTGCATATTCATTCTTCTTCGTCCTAGCAGCAGTTCCCATATTTGTAATGGAAGTATCAATTGGACAATATCTTCAGAAGGGAGCAATGGAAATGTGGAGGATGTGTCCACTCTTCAAAGGTATCCCCTCCCCCCCTACCGTACTCTCCTACCGTATCTTTCCTTCCCTTCAGGAGTCGGAATCGGTAACGTCGTCATTGCCTTTATGTGTATAGCATATTTCTGTGTGATCGTCTCATGGGCGATATTCTACATGATATCTTCATTCAATTCAACTTTCCCTTGGGAAACATGCAATAATTGGTGGTAAGAGAAAGATCAAAGATCAAATTGAAGAAAAAATTGAAGAAAAAAAGAAAAAAATGAAATGTTTTGAGGAATACTGTAAATTGCCTCTCTGGAAATGAGAATGCAACATACGTCGCTGCACTAAGACAAAAACTTAAATTGGCGAATCAAACGACGGAAACTTCAGTTGAACAATTCTGGGAGTGAGTAATGAAGAATAAAGAGATGAAGAAGAAGATGATGATTGCAGGAAAAGAGTATTATATCAAACAGATTCCATCGATGAATTCGGTGGAATTCAATGGGAACTTCTCACTATTATGTTCTTCGCTTGGTTGATTATCTATTTCGCCCTCTGGAAAGGAATCACTTCAGCCAGAAAGGTAGATGGAGATAGAGATAGGGGAGGAGAGGGGTAGGAGAGGGAAGAGGAGGGGGTCTATCCATAGACAGACCGGTATACTCTGATACCCTCCACTGATCATGAATGGATCACACTTCCATTAAATATCTTAATCGATAATCTTCTCAGTTCGTCTATTTCTGTGCTCTCTTCCCCTATTTTCTTATCTTCGTTCTTCTCATTCGTGGTCTAACTCTAGAGGGAGCATCAACTGGAATATCATTTTATCTCACTCCTAATATAACCAAATTAGCTGATACAACAGTGTGGAAGGATGCCGGAACACAGGTAGATCAAATCTTTCATCAATAGTTAATCAATATACCGCCCTATAGGTATTTTACTCGTATGGTGTTGGATTCGGTGCTCTGATTGCTCTTGGATCTCACAATAAGAGAGATCACAATTGCTTCAGGTATAGTAGTCCCCCCCCTTCTCTACCGTACCTATTCTCACTTCAGAGATGCAGTCACCATGTGCTTTGTGAATGGATCCACTTCAATTATCGCTGGATTCGCAATCTTTTCTATTCTTGGCCATATGAGTGTTATCGCCAATAAGGATATCGCTGAGATTGTGAAACCAGGTACTCCCCTCCCCCCCCCCTTCCCCTTCCTTCATTGCTTCATCTAATCAGGTGTGGGTCTTGCCTTCCTTGCATATCCCGAAGTAGCCACTCGTCTTCCTCTCAAACAATTATGGGCTTTCCTATTCTTCCTTATGATTACAATTCTTGGATTGGATTCACAGGTTAGATCACTCTTCTCGTCTTCTTCATTCATCTTCTGTAGGTGTGTATGATGGAAGGACTTTTCACTGCAATGGAAGATGCCTTTCCCATTCTTCGTCGACACAAAAAGGTAAGAGGCGGGGGGGGGGGGGGGGGGGGGGGGGGGGGGGGGTCTATAGGTCTCTCTCTCTTCTTCAGATTGCTCTCGGCATCTGCTGTTTTGGATTCTTCCTTCTCGGTATTCCCATGGTGACCTACGTGAGTGAAATAATCGATACTCCTACCGTATTCTCCCCTTTCCAGTCAGGAGTTCATTGGCTCAATCTCTTTGATCAATACGGTGCTTCTGGTTATGCTCTTCTTTTTGTTGTATTCTTCGAAGTCGTTGGACTCTCATGGGGATTCGGTTAGTTGATTACGGTATCTGCATGATGAATTGATTGTTTAGGTGCTGAGAAGATTCGTGGAGCAATAAAGAGTATGACGGGTATTCAATTGAGTAATGTGTGGGTTCTCCTATGGAAGTTTGCCTCTCCAATGACTTCTTTCGTTAGTTCATCATAATCTTTTCTCCCTTCTTCATTCTTCTTTATTTTCAGCTTCTCTTCGTCTTTTGTATAGTCTACTTCAAACCTCTTCATTATGCGGGCACAGATAAGCCTTATCCGGTAGATAACCTCCATTCTCATTCAGAGGAAGAATCAATAAATCTTAGACATGGGCGACAGCTTTTGGATTCTTCCTTTCTTCATGTTCAATGATCTCCATTCCTCTTTATGCTCTCTACTATCTCATATTTGAAAATCGTGATTTATCCTTCAAGGAGGTAAATTCCTTCTAATTAAACAGTGGATAATTTCTATCTCTTCAGAGATTAATTCGTGGTTTCCGTCCTTCTTCCATCAATGAGAATAATGGAACTCAACGAGCTGAACAAATGACTTTCCTTCCTCAGAATCAATAGATTTCATTCCTCTCTCTCTCATTTAATCGATTGGTCTCTAAATTGAGTCAGTATCTGACCTCTTCCATTAATTCTCCGGTAGTTTCATCGATCAAAGATCATCCATTTTCATTCTCTCCGTGTATTGTCTCTACTATTCGAGAGAGAATGTCAATAATTGTCCTTCTTTCTACTCAATAAATGTTCACTCTTGTATCAACGATAATTATAGGGAAGGGGACTAACTGGTTGTTGTGTGTTCTCTCTCATAACAAATAGGGACACAATATGGGGACTATCTCGTGTATGTCCATTCCATTCTTCCATTAATCCCTTCCACTACTCAACTATTATCTCACTTCACAGTCAATATTTTTTATCCAACTACAAACACTTAGAAATTACAAATGAATGAGAGAAGAAGGAGAAGAGCGTCGAAGCATAGAGATAATCAGTCTCGAAATGAATGCACTTAGTGAAAAGGGGTTTGTAAAAGGATTGACCCCATTGAACACGATAAATGAAGGTAACTGGGTAGAGAGAAGAAGGAGTGGACATACTCATACCATACACCATCACCGAATGGCGAGAAAGGATAGGGGAAGGGGAATCAGATTGTATTGGATAGAGAGAAGAAGAGTACATCCTTTCTCCCTTGTTTCTGCTTGAATTGTTGTGGTTCGATAGCCTTGAGTATAGCAGCCAATTTGGTGACCATTTCAGCCTTTGGAAGTTCACCTCCACAACGAGCCTTGATCTTCGTCAAGAGTTCCTCAAAGAGAACATATTCACAATTATTGCATACAAAATCTTTTTTGTAAAAATATTAAATTTCATTTCGAAACTCCCCACAATGGATAAATGTAACAAAAAGGAGAAATGAATATGAATAAGGAAACCTTGGTTGTATATGGTTTTGTTCTGAGTAGTTTCCTGACCATTTCCTCAGTAAGTCCTTCTTCCTTCTCTTCCTTTACCTTCTTTACTTCAGGACCCTTTAATTAATCATTCTTCCATTCTATCATAATAAATGAGTATACCTTGGGAGTATCATCAGCAGGTCTCTTAATTCCAGTGGAAGTTCCTGCTCCACCATCCATAATTCCTCCCTTCTTTGGCATAAGAATAACAGAATCTAATTTATCCTTATCGAGATCGTCCACTTCCGAATCCGATCCAGATGAATCTATACTCCATTATAATTATATTACAGAGACAATCTAATTCCACCAAACACCTACGATTATTTTGTTATATATGTACTAATAATTTTAACTTTGGTATCGTTATGTCTACTAGTTGTTTAGAATTCGACGATCATAATATCATTGACTTCCAAACGTTGAACACAAGACATTGTGAACGTTTCCATTTGTGTTCCCCCAGTCTAGCACTGTGCATAACCAGCTGCGACATTCCGAGATAGTGACACGATAAGAGTTTGCCACCTCTCCAGCTACTCTCAATCGGGGGGAGGATGCATAGATAAAAGTTAGATCGCGCTCGTCTGGCATGTCAGAGGGTACACAATGCTCCCACCAGCCCTCAGCCCCCCCCTCCTTCCCTTGCCTTCAATTACCTCTCTCCTCAATGTCGATACGACGTTTCTTATCGTCATCATCCTTTCTGTTCAACAGCTTCTTCTCTGAAAATAATGCATATTGGTATAATATGATCTGCCGGTAGAGCCTTCCATATCATCATTTCCGTTCCATCTATAGACACTCACTCTATCATCTCTCTCTCTCTCTCGACTAGACATTTGATCTGATTGATCACTTTCTCATCACTTGTCTCATCATCTTCCTCTTTCCCTCATCATTCCTCATGCGTACTTTCTACCCTGTCTATCGTGTCCCTCACTTCTCTCATCCGATAACAGAGTACACCCATCCCCTCCCTCCTTCTTCATACCTGGATCATCTTCATCATCTTCACTACTATCATCACTCTCCATTAATTTCTTCAATCCTTCTTCTTCAGCGACTCCAACCAATGCCTTCTCCACTTTGTCTTCCATTGGAATATCACGACTCAATTATTCCATTACTCATTATTCGCCCAATCTCGACTATCTCCTATTCATTCAACCCCCTTCATCGTACTATCAAACGAGTTCATACAACTTCATTACTCATTCATTGTCATTCATTCATGGTTCTATGTCTCTTTTCGTGTCTTTTACTCTTTCTTTTCTCTCTTACAGTCCTCTTTTCTCTTCTATTCTGGAATTCCGTCGTTCGTCCATCGGAAGAGGGATAACATTCACATGTGACTCCTTCTTCCTATCATTTTCCCCTTCATTCTTTCTTTTCTATCAGAGAAATAAGAGAGAGTGGATAAGATGAAGAGAGTTCTCATCATTCCTACGTGAGTTCTTTACCAACTGCCGTCTTTTCTCTATTTCACGTCAGAGATTGCCCTCTCCCTCTATCTTTCTCCCTCCCTCCCTCTCTTCCAGCTCTCTCTCTCTCCCTCTCTTTTCTCATCCTCATTCTCTTCTCTCGTTCTCTTTCTCTCTCTGACGGTATTCCCCCTTCTCTTCCCGATTTTCCGCTTCATAACCACTTAGCTTCTTCTTCTTCTCTTGCTTACGTCAATTCACCGATATCTCATCGAAAGAGACACTCGTACAACGACGTAATATAGATTTAGTTCCGATGATTCGTGCAGTTTGATTGACAGTATCATCACTAATCAAATCATCCCTTTTATCCCCATTCCCATTCTTATTTACTTCATTCAATCATCATAGTATCGGTCTATTCCGAATGTCTTCTTCTTCTCCATTCATTCTTTCCCTTCTCCTCATTCTAGTCTCTCTCCATCCTCTTTTATCTTTCCATCGGGTAGATCATCTTCCTCTATGTTCCCTTCTCTTCTTCATATTCGTCCATTCTTCATTCTACTTCAGAATTCATCTCTCTCTTCTCTTTCTTCTTCAATGCGTGATAAGGAGAGATTCATCTACACAGTTCGTCATGGAGAGAGAATGGATAATGTAGATAAGACATGGAAGATGTCAAGGAAGGAGAAGGGAGAGATATGGGATGATCCTCCTCTAACGTCAGTTCCCTCTCTTAACTTCCTTCTTCTATCATCCCATTTAGTGATCGGGGATTGAAACAAGCATCAGAGACGGGAGAATATCTATCATCTCTTCCAATCACTGCTGTATTCGTCTCTCCCTTTACTAGAACTATTCAGACTGCTACTCAGGTACTCCTCTCCTCCCTCACTTATCAGTCCTCTTCTCTTCTTCTAGATACTAAACCAATTTAACTCGCCCCCTCCCATGTACATCGAGCCAGGATTGGCAGAATCTCTCAATGCGTGTATGGATCCACCGGGTATTCCATCCAAGGAACAAATGAGGTACACTGTTCATCCATCTATCACCTTATCCTTCTCTTATTCATTCAGGAAACTGTCTCCATACATCAACTTCTCGTATACACCAGTCTATTCTCTTCCTCTTCCTCGTGAGAATGGAGGAGACGTTGGATGTTATGCTCGAGTGGCGACAACCATCCAATCTATACTAGACAACACCTCAGGTAGACAATCCTTCTCTCCCTTCATCCATTATTGGCTTGACACATTCTTTCGCAATGGTTTGCCCTTTAGAAGGCATTTCCTCCTCGCCCCTCCCCCTCTCTCCTTCTCTTCTCCCTTTCTCTCTCCTTCTATGGGGATTCCCCTCTCTCGTTGACGGAACCCACGAAAGAAATAGATGGACGTTCTTTGTATTCTCTATCTCTCCCTTTCGTCCCTCTTTCTCAGAGATAAAAAAGAGAAGAAAAGAAGGAATAAGAGAAGAAAATGAGAGGGGCAAGACACAATCCACACACCCATTCCCCCCCCCTCTTCTCCTTCTCCCTCAGTCATCCACATGTTAGTGGATCAAGGGAGGAACAAAATAGACAACATTGAGTAATAGTAAACAGAATCGTACTCTCACATGAAATACAAGTGAATATAGTACTCTAGTCATCAATTGATCTCTCAGGGAATATTCTGATAGTCTCTCATGGATCTCCAATAGCCTCATCTCATCTCTATCTCTTCTCTCGATGGGCATACGTTGGACAATGCACTGTATCCACCATTGCATACAGAAAAGGAGTCTACGTGTGAGTTACCCCCTTTATCCCCCCCCCTCCACTCTATTCCATTCTGCCCATTTACTACATCTCAAATGCATGTTTCAACACTTAGGGAATACCAATGAGACTCAGTAGTTTCAAATGCCGTCAAAGATAAAAGGCAGATATGAATGGTCTATTGAACATAAATAATTTCCAGCCCTCTTTCAATTGGCGACTCATCTCATCTATCGAATCAATCTAATCTCCATCGAGTTCAATCGAAGAAGGGAGAGACGGAAAAAGCAGAAGAATTGGAGAGAAATGTAATCGAAGAGAGAAGTGAGTACATCATCGAATTCGATAAATAAGAATAGAAAAATAATATAAGTGACATGATTCTTACTCGACGCAAAAAATCAAGGCGCATATTGACACAATTGCTCAATCTCTAGGTCCAGATTTAAAATAAAATTAGAACTCGGCTTGTTAGTGGTACGAAAATGTACTATATGAATCTTAAATGTTCTCTAGGATTTTTCTAAACATGAACCCTTTAAACAAGTCAATATTTCAGAGATGGCTGAATTGGAAGGAAAAGAGAACGCTTAGAAGAAGTATAAGATATGAATAGACTTACTCGGAATCGGATCCTGAGTCACTCATATAATCGTATTCCCTTCCCTCATCTTCTCCATCCTCCGATTCATACTCTATAATCAATCAATCAATCGATCATATTCATCTACCCTTGACCCAACTGACTTTGTAATTCACTAGGAACCTATAGGATTAACAACGGGAACAAATTCTTTTCACATGTCATCTTTCCATTCTGTATCAACGACTACGATAAATGATTACTACCGTATCCTTGTATTTATGTGTGGAATAATAAAACTGACTAGCAACTTCATCAGAATTCTCCACTTTAACTCTCTTGTCCTTCCTTGGTTTCGCTCCCTTCTTTACTTTCTTCTTCTTTTTCTCTTCTCCATCTTCATCCTTTTCATCATCTCCTTCTGATCCACTCGATGAATGCTCATCTTTGATCATCTACAATCAATCTCATTGACCCATCTCCTCCCCCCTTCTCACTACTCACCAATCCACTCTTTCTTCCCTTCTTCTGTTCTTCTTCTTCATCAGCTTCCTTCTGTTTCATTTTGTCCAATATCTGAGCCCGGAGAGCGAACTGATTCATAACTCGATTCCTGTAACGAAAATCTAATTGGCATGGAAGTATCTAGCATTGTTTAGCACTCGATATAACCATGTTCTGATTCCATCTGTCTTTGTCTATACATTACCTCTTAGTGAATTCCTCCTCAGCCTCATCAATATCGAGAGTTTTGTGAGTGATAGCAGGTACAAATCCATGCCAATCATCCACTTTGTATGCATGGAATTCCTCTCCATTCTAGAATGGTCTACTTCAGATTATGCTACCGCCCCCCCCCCCCTCCTTCCCATCTCTCTAACCTTGAGGAATAGCCAATAATCAGCATGAGTTCCAGCAGCTTCTCTTATTGAATGAAGTTTCTTCTCTTTTCCATCAGCTTCATTAATTTTCATTCTCCATGGTTGTTTATCAATCGAATATTGATTAGCTCTTCTTCCTAATTTCTTTCTTCTTGCTTCTTCACGAGCAGCCTCAATCAATCTATTGTTCCCCTCTTCTTCTCTCTTTCTCTCACCTTTCCATATTCAGTTCCTTCTCCGAAGTCTTGAACAGCAGCCAACCCACTAGTGAGAACTCTATTCTCTTCTCTTTCCATTCGAATATCACATTCTGGATTGGCCCATGTTGTCGGATCGATCTAGAGACGAAAAGAATACACTCATAATACATTCACCCAATTCCAACCTTGATCGAATTGTTGAACTTGAGCACAGTGAAGCGCTTCATGTCATTCAGTCTGGAATTTTATTGTATAAGAATGAAGGCAATAAAAATATGTGTAAGAAAGAGAAGAGTATCACTCACTCGGGAACCTTGACAACAAACTCCGAGTTACCTGGATTCTTGGCCATAACTCTTTTCTCAAATTATCAATTACAAAATACGTATAGATCAAAATAAGATACATTGGAGGTAAATGAACCTCTGGCCAAGAAACTTCAACAATAGGTTATATTAAAAATTTATACTATTCAATTATTAACAACAACAAAGAAATAACAGTCTAAAGAGGCAAATATTTATCCTAAAGGAATCCTCCTAGAAAAGAGTTTTTGATCGTCTCTCCATCATTTCGGCCTTCAATACTTTCATACGAATTGTTTGAGCGATTTCCTGAAAAATTCAGAATTTCATAAGAACATGAGATGAAAAGGTTAATGATTCCTCACCTCAGCCCTTCTATTTTGTCCGTAGTAATCATGGAAGTTTCCTTGTGGATCGATAAGATACATGATTACAGTATGATCGACGATATAATCATGAGGAGCAGTCTTCGGTCCTTCACTGTGATACACTCGGAATGTCTTCGCCACTTTGTTCACCTTGAAAGACAATTGGTCATAAAAGAAACAGTTATTCATTTTCACATTGACATTCACATTTTTCTTTTAATCAAAATTATTCGGATGACATTTTTGCAAATAAAAATCGCCGATTTCTATGAAACCGATTGGGGATGCAATACGTATTTCTGATCAGAGTATGATTAGACAGTACGAGATTGCAACAAATGATTTTGTTATTATTTCGAATATGCGCTTACTTGCTCCTTAGTTCCCGAATATCCTCTTAGTTTAGGAGAGAACTCTGCACAATATTCCTTGACTCTCTTGAGTGTATCTCGAGCGGGATCAACCGAGATGAAGATGGGAAGAATCTTCACGGGATTCTTATCCCTTTCCAATTGTTCCACAACCTGCATCATTTCAAATAGTTAATTACTTATAGAAAATGAGACCACGCTGACTGGAAATTGGATCAACGGTGAGCACGATTGTACCGGAAACCTGGGCCTAAGCTGTTCTTAGATTCGAAATCCAGAGATATCGAAAGATCTTTTGCAATCCATCTACATTTCATCAATAGTTGGCCTCCCTTTTCACACCGCAGCAACGACAAACCATTCCATCTTATATTTAGCTAATATAATAGGGATTCACAAACACAAATGTTTATTCAGATCTTGCCGGGCAAAATGATCAGCTAAACGGAAAGGATAAATAATCGGCCTCATTTTCTCACCTTGACCATTTTCTCGATTTCATCGGGGCAGATATCGGGACAGTGAGTGAAGCCAAAGTATAGAAGAAGCCAATTTCCTCTGAGCATAATTTTTTGGGGGAAAGCAGTGATTAAACATACTTTAGCTGTTCGCTTCCTTCCAGTTTACCATCAGTATTTTGTAACTCCCAATCTCCTCCAATTCTCGCTTTTCCAGCAGTCAATTTTCGTTGTTTCTCCGCCTCTTCAACTCTCTGAAAGAAAGTGTTTCGCAATATTTTCGAAACAAGACGAATGCGCTCACCACTTTGCGAATATAGAAAAGAGCAAGTAGCATGGATCCTCCAACGACAAAAGTACCCAGAACAGTCTTCCATGTAAAAATGTGACTGCGCTCGTGTGCCTTTTGCTAAACAAATACAAATTTGATAAAATTGAGACAATGAATATAATATATAACATACTACAGAATATACTACATACTAATGCTACTGAACATCATCAAATTGAGGTAATTTCTCCCCATGCTTTGCAGCAAGAGCATAGCTAAAAAATGCGTGATGGGTTTTATAATACAAATAAAAACGAACCTCACTGAGTTGTTTAAAGTTCATGAACTTTTTGTCGATTTCCGGCTCAGTTTTTCCATCCTTTAAACTTTGCTCAAACTCCTTGCCAAGCTTCTCTGTGATCTTTTTCATCTCATCGTCAATTTTATCGTGTTCGCTCTTCAATACGACACGGGAAGTAGATAGAACTCGTGAATTACTTGGACAGGAACATCCTTGTAGTCGCAAAAGAGATTGCATGACTCTCCGAGAGAGCATCTGAACTTTCAACTATCATATATTAAAACGAACGATAGCTACACGTGTGCACATGTAACGATATCTAAACTTCAGTATCGTGCTTCCTACTACCCAAGACTCGAAAAAAGGTTGAGCGATATATTTACAGTAGGCAATCCCGGAGCAGAGGTCCATCACAAACTGTCTTTTCCTTCGGGTCATAAACATATATGATCTCGAGCTATGAGTATGATACTACACATCGTAAGCGCTTAAGGTTAGAAGGAACTAGTATATAACACAGAAAACTAAAGCGGCAGAGCATCGGCGATGGATGTATTTTCGAATGTTTTCGGACTAATATCTACAGCATATGAAGAGGGCATCTCTGATACCTAATCTAATACGGATAAGATATAATTTGTTGCAAATCGGCTTGGTTCGCACCTCAAACCATAGAAATCAAGATGAAATCGTGGCACTTTGCATACGATTCAGATGATGAATATGTGAGAGAGACTTAACACGCTGGTCAACGGGAAAAAAACATGATTTTCCTAAACAGTAAGCAATAGAATAAAACATAAAATATATTTTTAAAAAAAGTCACAGCGATACGGTTTCGTATTAGCGCATTCGTAAAAATCACCACGACCACACACTAAATCATACCTAATTTATGATTTCCGGACGAGACTGTTTTTTTTTGAAAAAAGTCATTGTTTGTTTTCTTGTTGTTTTTTTCTATTTCTTGTGTTTATTGATAATGAATTGCAAGGCAGGCGCATCTGAAACGTAGCTCAATGGAAGCCGATGAGTACTTTCAAACGTATGATGCTCTCGAAAAGGTAAAAATTAGTTACTCATTCAAGTTTGACCTGGCAAATTCAGGATAAACATAAATCTCGTATAGCTCTACGGATCCGAGATACATGCGGAATCACACAAATAATTTGGTCAACTTTTGATTATATGTCTGGCCCTGAACTTCGTTTTGTTTGGGATGTAAGTGTTCCGTATAGTTCTTTCAGTCACAAAGTTTACACAGGTGATTCCTTCAAATGAATCGTTGACTCCAATCGATCTCTCTGGTGATGAGGAACCAAGTGGATCAGGAGCTGACGATGAGAGTCTTGATTCGTCTATGACTAATTCGAGTATACAATTCGAAGAAATCGATGATGTACTTCAGGTATTCATTTTTTATAAATCCATGGAATATATGGAGTATAAGGATAGTTCAGACTGATCTATCAATGCTAGACGATACTACAACTATGGATACTTCCATCTCGAGATTCCTTGATGATTTTATGAGTGAAAGCAGAACAAGCGAACAATCTGGTACAAGAACTATCGATGCACTTACCGTAAGTGTCCACTATATAATATTACTGATTATCTATATCGTGATAGTTAATTTTATAAAAAGGTGATTAGGAAGTAATTTTGTTGATGCAGGATTCGTTTGCATCATCTGTTCATATTGGTCTCCCTTTGGATGAGAGTACGGATAGTTTTGACTCACTCAAGACACAACCACTCAACGGAGATGCACCCCTAGTTATAAATTTTCTTTATTTTTTCGAGTATTCTCCTTTTAGTAATTTTTTAATTAAGATGTTTTTTTTAAATAAAAAGCATTTATGCAGGCTACATCATCACCTCAAGAAGGTCGTACCCCTAATGAAGTGAGTTACGATGGAAGGAGAAGATGTGAGGATTCCCATTCCACTTCTTCCACTCAAACTGCTGCTCACTCAATGGTAATGGAGAATGAAGAAGAAGGACAATACGAGGACGATACTGATTGTAAGTGTTACAAATGGTTATTCATTTTAGAAACAGCATTGGTTTGCTTAATCATGCTTTGCCCTATTGCGACTATTATTATAAGTTCCATAATTTGAGTGTTAACATCGGGATACGTTGGTTCTGAGATGATGGAGAGTCACGAAGATTTGCCGTATTCTCCCTATTCAATTCTCTCTCCTTCGGGAACAAGACTAGATTCTGATCCTACATTGACTCCATTCAGTTTGATACGGTATCTTATTTATCCTTCACGAATGTAGAAAATCTGTGTTCACAAAATTAATCTAAAGTAGTATATATATTTCAATAGCCCTATTCTCATGCTCAGTCCATCATCTCCATCTTCGTGTTCTTCTGATCTTTTCATCGATGACGTCACTCTTGATGTACAGGATGATCTCCCTTCTGATGAGGAATACATTGCTAAATTCGTTCTTGCTGAACAAATATGCAGGTCACATTTCTTATTTTTTCTAATAGTGTCATGTATATCTAGTTTTTTATACCTTTCAATTATTTAACTGCATAGGTGGAGGCTCACTTGAGGTGCCTTTCTGTGTATTACAGGAAAGATCTAAGTTGATTTTTAAAACGGAATTTAGGCTTTGCGGCAAAACCGTTTCCGGACTAAATTCTTTCATTCGCCCCTTCTTTCGCCCTGCAAAGCTCACCAATATCAATAAAATTGTAAATATAATTGTAAATTATGAGATGAGTGTTATTACAGTACTCAATTATCATCGAATCCGCTCGTTCACAAGATGATGATGGTGGCCTCTCGTCGATTGAATGTATCTTCATTCCTCTTTTCATCCACTGATGGAAGTCCAGTGAAGAAAGGGGGAATGCATGCACTCTCTTTTGTTATGAACTACCAAAGGTAAGGGTGAACAAATTACGTCTACTGAAATGCGTCCATGAGGATTGGTGAAGCAGAAAATAGGATTAAATATGAATTGCAGATATAAATGGTATATGGATAGACACAATATCTTTGAGGGAGTTATCACTGATCTCGTTCCTCGAATGAAAGCTTCCATTATGGCTGTCAGTTTTATTCTTTTTTCTTATACTCATTTAAAAATATTCTATCACGGATTACAACTAGAACATCTATTTTATCCTATGTACTTGAGATGTATAGGTAGGGGAGAGGGGTATCCCAATATTATCGATTAGTGTCAATCTTCATCTCCTCCATCAAGTATAATGGCTTGTTGATCATTTAATCGAATAGGCGGGCTCATCGTCAATACCGTTGACGAGTCCTTAAATATTCAAAATGATTTCTCTCATTTCGACAATTAGTCATGAATGCAATGAACTTACATCATCATATCCTCTAGCTGTATTCCATTTCTTCCTATATACATCTCCACTTCTTTTTCTAGTACTCACTGAACCTCCATGAGTGTAACTCTGAAATTAATTTATTAATACCTTCGGTATCTCTCTTTCCTAACTACTCACTTTCACTCCATATTCGTTATTTCTTTTCGGGCATGGGCAATACTCTCCATCATGACCTAAACAAAATATTATCTGACCATATGAGTGTGTAATAGTATAATTAATAACCTGTCTCTCCGATACTCCCTCGTTTTCCTCGTGACCCATCTTGTCCTCTTTTTCCTCTTCTCCCTTCATCACCCGGCGGTCCCATGGGTCCGGGAATACCATCGGGTGCATTGTGCCCTCTTAGTCCATTTGAACCAATAGGTCCAGGGCCTCCAGGTGGTCCCCGCGCACCCGGCAGTCCTCTTCCGGAAGTAGCTCCAATCCCTGGAGCTCCGTTCCTTCCCGGTTCGCCGTTTCTGCCTGGTTCTCCCGAATCGCCTGGTGGCCCAGGTTGTCCCACACTAGTTCCATATCCCATGACGCCAGGGTCACCGGGATTCCCAAATGGACCCTGATTTCCGGGAGCTCCATCGGGTCCGGGACGTCCGGGAGGGCCATGAGGACACCTCGTGCATGCTGGTTTGGGGCATGGTTGTCCAACAGACGAAGTTCCGTGGTCACCGTCGGGACCAGGTGGACCATCGGATCCCGGTTGACCCGACTCTCCAGGAGGACCTGATACATTTGGATTGAAATTACCCCTTTCAAGAGCCATTATCAGTCTAAAATCGCTATATTTGTGTTCCCCGGTTGCTAATGAAAATTTATGAATAATTTACCTGAGGACCCATCGGGACATTTTGTTTCTTGTATTGGGCCGCATTGGCATATTGCTGCTGATCGAGGATGACGACCATAGAGAATAGAAGGAGAGAGGGAAGAGGATGAAGGAGAGGAAGAATGGGGAGAGGACTTCATCTCTGACCATGCACGTTCTGCATAGATCTGAAGGAGAATGAGAGATAGACGATGTATACGAGAAGGAAGGAGGGGGAACTCACAGTGAATGTATCGATATCATTGATGGATTCGTCGTAGAATGATTTAAGATCATAGAAGATGAATGATAGTGAGATAAGTGAGAGAATAAGAAGAGACGATGAGAATATTGAGAGTAAGACCAACCATCGATGGGAGGTCATGAGGAGAGAAGAAAGAGGAAGACTGGAAATGGTAGTGGGAAGTATATATGGGAAGATGAGGGGACAAAGACAGATGGAGATTATTCTTGTATAAGTGAATAGAGACTGTACAAAGTAGAGTAAACGAGCTCATAAATGCAAATGTAAAGAATGAGGGCTCGTTTTTGTGAGAGGAGGAGAAGGAAGGTCAAGATGGGTTATGAAGAGAAGAGAATGAGAGTAGTGGAATTGAGATGAGGAGAAAGGAACACAGTGATGCCATACAATTACTCTCCACTAATTGATGGTCTTATTCGTCATGGAATTCTTCACTAATATTAATATTAAAAATGAAATTCAGAATGATGCGACATATGTTTTGATTGTAGGAAGAAACTGACGATACGGTGGTTCGATTGACAAGTGAATGGAGTAAACTTCTCTCTGTGATGGGAAGTCTCGAAAGATTCCCTCTTATGCCTTCCAACTCAACACTCAAGGTTTGTCATGTATTCAATGAATACTCTTCACTATGAAATTGTTTTGTGTCTGAGCAAACATAAAATGAAAAATTCCAATCATTTTTTAAGCACTTATGCAGTGGGCGCAATTTGTCCAATATGCATATCATTTTCAATCATCAATAATTATATTTATCTCTCTCGCCAATGGTGTGATAAGCGAACTCTTCAGATCAAGCGAACATTCTTCTCAACTCCATCTCCTCCATTGTCGATCTCTCCTCTCCTCTCTAAGGCTATCACTGCATGTCTTCAGTCAAGAGGGAATTGTGTCGTCGTGGGATCGAATCTTTCATCTGTCAACAAGGTTGGTAACATCAATCTATATTTCCAAATAATTGATAGTGAATTGTATGACGATACGGAACAGCATAGCATAGGTCTAATAATAGAAAGATGACCTGCAAGTGATGAGTTCTATTCTTCTATTCACTCACGTGGATATCTAGTTACCCATCAACAATTCTCTATTTTTTCCAACTTCCCTCACGCCTTCTCTCTTTTTCTCTTCCTGATCATTATTGTCACTCAATTGTCAATTGACGAGTACTTAATCACCGGATTGATTACACCATAGGGAAGTGATAGACCAAGGGAAGAAGGATTGAGTTATGTGATGTGATCTCATCTAACTTCTTCCCTCATCATCATTCCATTCAGTTATTACATACTCTTCTTCTCTTCGTTCCTTCTTCACTTCGATTCACTTGTCTTCGACCGTACACTCACGAGTACACCCATCTACTCGGATTATGTGCTGTCAAGAGGGTAAGAAGAGAGAGAATAATGGAAGGAAGATGAATGTATCACTTGCAGTCATCTCTCCCTTCTGTACTTCACAATGCCATTCATTCTTCATGGCCTATCTCTATAATAGACATGGATCGATCGATAGTTCTCGTTTCAGCTCCTTTCCCTAAACATGGAGTCAATAAGATGAGGTCAGATTACGATGACTGGAACAGGAAAGTGTTTTTTGGGGGATCGTTTTTTCTCACGTTGTCTCGTAGGAGGCTTAGTGCTTCTCCATTCATTCCCTTTTCTTCCCCTCTCCTCTTCTTTACATGACTCCCTGATTCTTTCATACTTAATTCCTCTCTACTTCCACTTTTACTGAAGTGACGTGCGAATAATTAGCGAGAAGGGAAGAAAACAAATAATTTAAAGTTGCTAATGCCTACAGGGCCGAGCTATCATCAGTGAATTCGATATTGGGAAGTGCAGAAACATCGAAGAAAAATCGATCGTTGTGAGTTTAATGAGATTATTAGGAATAATTACAGAGTTAGTGAATACCCTATTTAGGGAATTGATTCGAGTTCGTCCATTGGACAATGTGGTCTCTTTCTTGAGAAGACTTACTCTACTTCCTGTTGAAGACTCCGCAAGGTTTAGTCATATCGATTGAGAATGATTAAAGATAAGTGATATTACAGATTGGGATTCATCGATCAATTCAATCTGTGCATAGACAATGCTGCTAGATCATTCATTGACTACGTCAAAGATGCGAGGTGAGAGAGATGCTCCTCCCCCCTCCTCCTCCCTCCCTCCCTCCCTTCCCCACTCTGACTGATGAGAGAGTGAAGAGTGGGAGGGGAAAGGGGAGCATCTATATCTACTCATACTCAGTTCACCATTATTTATTTATTAGTGAGTATGGGAAAGAGACGTGCTCTCTTGTTGACTTTGACACTCATCTGAGATTCATCGAGAATGTCACATCTTAATCGATGGAACATAAAAATCAGACAATGGGAACTTCCAAGTAAAAAAAAATAACAGAAATGATAAAGATGAGAAGAGTTGATACAACGTGATGAATATTGTATTTTTAGTGAGCCATGGGATAAGAGTCATGCTTGTCGTTCCTCTTCCTTCTCTCTATCCACAACAAGGAAAGCACTCGATCTCACCAATGATAGTACGACACTTTTTATTATTTAAAAAAAGTTTAGCTTTGGAATTTACGGTTAACATAAGCTTTTGAGCCATCGGAAACATGGTCGTTACATTATTCCCCATCTCTCCCGTCTGCCTTACAGCTAAAAAATGGGGAGGGATTTAATGAGTATGTCATTCCATTAGTTCGGAGTAAAACGTGCGAATGAAAGGGATAAATGGAATGAATCCATATAGTGAATCTGTTCCAGGTTGGTTCCACTGCGTATTGGCGAGAGCTGAACTCATTCAACCAGAGATCACCCAATTTGTATATATGTGAGTAGTCCTTACCATTTTAATTGTACCAATTTTACCAAATACCTCATCTCCAATTGTTACCCACCAAAGAGTTATGAGATTCTAAGTTGTTTTTAAATCTGTGATAGTTTTAACTGCGTGCTAAGTACGAATGTACCATATCATTTCTACTAATGTAAATATCGCTTTGCTTTTGAGTGCTCAAATTTACAAACGCTATGCATTTCCTTGATTAATTTCTGATGAGATTACGTGTTCATTCAAAAAGATGAGATTCTTTACTCAGATAAAGAAATAACAGATAAAATAATGATTATAACCCGCTGGTTTCACAGAGATATATGAGGGAGATCACTTGAATGGAATGAAATCACGAATAATTATTCTTCTTTACAAAACGGCCGAAGAGCTCCTTTCCATATGTTGAGAATCGTCTATTATCTCCCTTTGGATTGAAAATGACTCTACTCCTTGCTTCGACACCTCAATTATGAATAGTCATGAGAGAGACTAAAGATGGAATCTGAGATTCTTCTATTTTTTTTCTCTGACGTCATTCAAATAATAATTTGGAAAGAATACTAACTTGGTGCGATGCATTTGTAGTAGATAACAACAGTGAAAGTGAGGAAGACTGCGAATCCAAGAAGAGCGAACGTTATTATTTCCCCCTCTTGGAAACCCTGCAATTTAGTTGATTATCAACCTATCACTGATTCACTTCACTCAGTGTAACCATATTTGCTAGATTTCCCTCGGTGATGACTTGTCTTCCCCTCATTTGACTGACCAATCTAAGCCCTTCCCAATCCTCTTCTTTCTTTGTATGACGAATAGAAGAGGAAGGGCTTCTCTCTCTTCCAACTTACACGCTCAAACACACAAAACGAATAGGGAAAATATGTCCTAACTGGGGGAAACAATCGTGACCTCTCTCACAGTACATTAACTTCTTCTTTCTCTGCTCTTTTACAAGGATTACATTTCCCCCTAACATTAAGATATAAATATCTACAACCCCCATCCTACATCCATTTTCTACTGCAAATTGGGAAAAGAAGGAGGAATTGTATCCATCCTCGCATATCCAATTCCATCTATCCGATAGAAAATGTAGTTCTCACTTCGTCTTCTATATCAAGTCATTTCCTGTGTACTCATGACAAATGTGTGAGACTACCTTCCCATGTTCACTACTTATTCACGGTGAATTAACATTGGGGTTCGGATAGACTAGCAGTTTAAAAGTGGAGGAGGGAGGAGGGGAGAGGGGCGTCCATTGGGAAAAGACGAATCTGACCCTGTTTGGGTTGAAATTGTCCTAATGGAAGACAGGGAGGGGATACTCACGGATAGAATGGATGTAGAATGGACAGAGGATGGAGATGGTGGGGATGGAAGAATAAGAGGACGATTGAGAATGAAGGAAGGAGATAGAGAAGGAAGGATTGGATCACGATAGAGAAGACGCATCGGATGAAATGAGAAGGGGGTGGAGTCAAGAAGGAAGAGTGAGAAGTGGAAAGAGATGGAGGAGGAGGAGACAAAAGAGAAGTGATGGAAGAAATAGATAGATGGATGCATGAAGAGATGAAAGAGTCTTACCTTGAAAGGAGGAGCAAGTGGTAATACACGTGGATAGGGATGGGGTGCCAGATTAGAAGAAGAGAAGAAGTAAAGTTAGGAAGAAGAAAGGAGAAGGGAGATACGGGAGGACCCGCCCACTGTGAAATACTCATATTTAGAGAGTGGGAAAATGGAAGGATGGGAAGAATAGTAGCTGGGATGATCTAGTAACAGACTGAAGGAAGAAGAAATTCTTTGAAGAATAGAAGATACCTTTTGATTCATTAAGAGTGACCAGAGGGAATAAAGAAGATGATGAGAGATGAAGTAAGTGGAGGAAGGAGAGGGTGGGGAGGGTCGAATGAATGGAGAGTCAGGTGGCTATCATTTAGTAGTTACACACGTGGACAATGTAGTGACATCATGATGATTTATCGATTGATTCACATATAATCACAGAGGTAGATCATCCGACCCCAATAGAGAAACTTGATCCAAGACTGAAGAAAGACGAATTACATTGAAGAATATAAGAGATTTACCCGAATCCGCCTCCAGGCCACCCGATCCCTAATCCTCGATTTAGTCCAAAGTTGAAGATTCCCCCTCCACCGTATCCTATAATTATTGATTGAAGAGGAATAGTACGACTCTTGATTTACCATAATTACAGCATCCGTATCCTCCGCCGTACGAAGGATAGTAGGATTGACTGAAAAGAAAGAGAGATTTAGTCTGAGAGAAGGATAATTGAGGAGTAGAAGATGGAGAAGGCAGACGGAGAATCATAGACATAGAATATATCCATTGTACGATTCAGATGAACTATAATGGATCATTCACAACGAATACTTACGATGGATAGTAGTATTGTCTAGGGTAGTATGGTCTAGGAGGAGGAGGAGGAGGGAGGGGAGGGGGAGAATCGTTGTGATGATGAATGTGGATCTCCCTGCCAAAATTGAATTTATAACGTTTCGAAAAAAGCGAGAACCGAAAATACGCAGCCACAATTAGGGTAGCAAACCCCACAACCATCCAGATATGCAGTTTGTTATTGAAGATAGAGTTAGTATAGACACACTCTGTCTCACTTGACATCCTTTTCTCGACTCCATTCTTCCCTTTCTTCTTTTATCCTTCTATATTTCCCCCATAATCTCATCTCATAATCATCATCATCTTCATCATTCCATCTACATCCAATGAATTTCGTACATCTCAATAAATATCTTACCTGGATGAAGTGGATGATTCCAAGTGAGAGTCTTTTTCTCTTTCGAATGTTTCAATCGTGTATGGTTTAGTACAAGAGACGGAAGATGGATGACGTCTACAGAAGTATCCTACAACCAGTCAAATTACTATTGACACATGCATTTCCGAGTTGAATCTTCCAATCGTGTTCACTTGGGCACGAAATACTATCTTCGTATTCCAAATATATTGCACACGCGAGAAATCGACATCATCGGTGGTAACGAATAACTTACTATGGAAAGCTTTCCTCTCTCTGTATTCATCCACTTCAGATTGGCAATTGGATAGATTGAGAAAGGACAGAAGAAGAAATAGTAACATTCAGCTGATAGAGAACTAGCGAGTGATGAGAATGTTGAACTAGATCAGAGAAAGAAGGAAGGAGGAGGGGGGGGGGTTCGCTGAACTCTCTTCATTCACTCACATCTATCACATTCTCGTACTAGCAACTATCGAGAAGAGTTAAGAGTATCTCATTAGCCGAACGAATAAACGAAATCGCAGAATAAATACACAGTTGGGGGGGGGGGGCAGTGAGGTGATAGACACAAGGTCAGAGGAATGGAATCCATTCAATGGAATAGATGGTCATTTGAGTGAGAACATGCGACAAGATGATTCAATTGTTCACTCAATTGGCAGAAATGAAACACAATCGCATGAAAAATATAGTTTATCAAACTTGGACTACATCGCAGAGCCCACAAGAACGGGCACAATACTTCACTTTAGTTGTCTCATTATGGTTAGAGAAACAGAATCCAAGTTGAACGAGAGTTGCACATCTAAAGAAGCAAAATGAACTCTTTAGGAGGCAGATGAGTCATTTTGTTCGTATGAACTCTTTTACCCTCTTCTTCCTCTTTCTCTCCTCGTACCTCGGATCATTGTCTCTACACTTTTGATCTCTTGTCAATCGACTGAATTCCTTGCATCTTCCACATGTTTTGGCACAGAATTGAGTGACGAGAGGGCCGTAAGGGATCATTCTGAAGTTATTCATTCATATCCCCTCCTTCCTCCTTCTCCCTCTCTCTTCACTCACTTGCATAACTTTTTCCTCTCTTCACAATTGGGCAGAGTATCCTTGCATCGATCTAATATCAATAAATAAATATAGTATGGTACCTTCATAAACGAACCTTCACTCTCGTTATCGCTTCGATTCTGATTCGTGATCAATGGATTTTTGGGCTAAAATAAAAATTATACTGATGTAATAGATGCAAAAATCTCAATTCCTTACAATTAACGTAGGATGTGTGAAGAACGTTGTTGAAGAAGAAGCTGATTCAGGTGTCGCTACCGTAGATGTTTTCCAATAATTTTCCGATTCAAGGCCCTAATAATAATTTACTTTCAATAATAAATTAATTCTGACCTCTCCTTCATTAACTTCGACAGTAACTTCTTCATCTTCTTGAGAGTAGACAGAACATAGAAGAAGAGAGAAAACAAGATAATAGTAGATCATTCTTCCCTTTCTCTCTTCTTCCCACTCCTTTTATTCACTACTCCATACAATGGGGCAATACAGCTCTTTGTCTTCGAACTGTTTTTTTGTGGATCTGCTGAACCAATCAAACACTTATTATCTCTTTACTTCCTCTTTCTCTCTTTATTACATAATTCAAGATTGAGGATATTTCTCCTTCCATTTTAATCATTCAGCATCGAGTCATCATCATCTCATGCGGGCAAGGGCACGCGCTTCAGGCAATCGCAGGCAACGGGAGAAAACAGGTGCAAAAAAAACAGGTGCACTTGTCTTGCGCTATATGAAGGTTCATGAAAAATATACTTGGCAGGCGTGATCAGCATGAAATTCTGACCTAGCAGCTGAGAAAAAGTGATAATACGATATCTACGAGGCATCGTTTGAAGCCAACGGAGCTGCCATGTAACGAATATATACACCGTATTTAGCATCCTCAAGAACCCCAAATCACAGATTTTCTCAGAATCGAACATTTTTGACTGTGTCAGCCGTTGTCCGATTCTTACGCGAATAGGCTCATATTTCTGTTGTGTCGCAGAGGAATGAAAGATCAAAAACAATGTGACGGTGCATAGAGGAGGTCAAAACGAGTTTGCCTACACCCATTAGTTCACTGTTGAATGTTTGTAAACGGTGTTATATGTTGTTTCCGCTTTGTTAATGCTGGGCGAAAGATCAAAAATTGAAGTCACATTGAATAGATGAGGTCACAAGGAGTTGATGAATACCCGTTATAATGCGGGATTTGATTGACCGTTGTTACAACAAGTTGCCGTTTTGTTTCTGTGAGGAGTAAGAAGATCAAATATAAACTTTTGTGATAAGGCGTGCATCTGATACTGATTACATTGAACTTCACCCACGGTCCTAGATCGAATTAATACAGAGTCATGCACCGTTGCCGTTTTGTCGGATGCGTTTTTTTACGTTCGCTGGTTTATCGGTTGCCGTTTTGTCATGCCCCCCCCTTTTCGTTTCGGGCCAAGGCGGGCAACTGGATCACGCTACGGGCAAGGCGGCAAGGGCTTGCGCTTCGACCAAGGCGAGCAAGGGCTCGCGCTTCGGGCAAGGCGGCAAGCGCTCGCACTTCGACCGAGGCATGCATCGGACAAGCCGGCAAGGGATCGCGCTTCGACCAAGGTGAGCAAGGAATTGCGCTTCGGGCAAGCCGACAAGGGACACGTCGGACAAGGGCGGACTTTGGGCCCGCGCCGCAACGGGCAAGGCGGCAAGGGCTCGAGCTTAGACCGAGGCCATCGGGCAATCCGGCAAGGGCTCGCGCTTCGACCAAGGCGGGAATCGGGCAAGCCGGCAAGGGGCACTTCGGACAAGGGCGGGCAATGGCAAGGGGTGCCGGGCAAGGATGGGCAAGGGATCGCGCTTCGACCAAGGCGAGCAAGTGCTCGCTCTTCGACCGAGGCGGGCATCAGGCAAGCCAGCAAGGGGTCGCGCTTCGACCAAGGCGAGCAAAGAATTGCGCTTCGGGCAAGCCGACAAGGGACACGTCGGACAAGGGCCCTTTGGCCCTTTGGGCCCGCGCCGCAACGGGCAAGGCGGCAAGGGCTCGCGCTTTGACCAATGCGGGCATCGGACAGGGCGGCAAGGGACTCTTTGTACAAGGGCGAGGGCAAGGGGTACCGGGGAAGGATGGGCAACGGGATCACGCTACGGGCAATCCGGCAAGGGCTCGCGTTTCGGGCAAAGGGGTCATCGGGCAAGCCGACAAGGGACACGTCGGACAAGGGCGGACTTTGGGCCCGCGCCGCTACGGGCAAGGCGGCAAGGGCTCGCGCTTTGACCAATGCGGGCATCGGACAAGGCGGCAAGGGACTCTTCGTACAAGGGCGAGGGCAAGGGGTACCGGGGAAGGATGGGCAACGGGATCACGCTACGGGCAATCCGTCAAGAGCTCGCGCTTCGGGCAAGGTGGTCATCGGGCAAGCCGGCAAGGGACCCTTCGGACAAGGGCGAGCACGGCTGTTCTTTTCTCACCAGACAAAACAACCCAGAGTGATTGCGTTTTTTCTCTCGCCTGAACTCAAAGTTATGAAAAGTAATACTTTATCACAGTGGAATGCTTACATATAATCTCCGTATATAAAAAGTTGTTACTCGTTATAAATAAATACAATCAGATTCGATATGAGGTAGAAAATGAAATTGTCTCGTAAAAGTATCTACCACTGTGATGTTTAATCTTCTGCTTACTTAACCATTAGAATTTAGAATTTCTTAAGTTTTGCGATATAGGGAGCTTTGAAACTGCCGAAATAGAGAAACTCGCCATCGTCAGATACCTGTAAGAGATGGAATTTTCCTCTCTCTTTCTCTCTTCTTACCTGCGACACTTCTCTCATCTTTTCTCCCTTTACATCGTGAAGACTCGAAATTATCTCTCCGTTAACAGTAATCTGCACAACAATTGCATGGGGAGGAATGAGATGAGGGAATACATCTCGAAGGACGAAATCGGGAAGAATCTCAATAAGTATTATTAATTCCCTTCATATATTCTATCACTGACCGCGAGAAGGAACTCTCTTGCTTTCGGATATCCAGCCATCGCTTCGAGTGCATTTGACTGTCCTGCCATACGAACACTTGCCAATCCCACCTGGAAGATAGATTACGGTAATCTTATCGATTGATTCTTACTCACCCAAAGAGTTCCATTTTTTGAGAGACGAATGTTATCGGGGAGACCAGGGAGATTTTCAATGAATGTCTCTGTCGTTCCTTTCTTCGGGCCATCGATGTAATGTCTAAAAAAATCTTCGGTCCATCGATGTAATGAGATATCAAAGATCAATTCAGCTGTGCAAAGAGATGAGTTCACCTCATAATTCTTGCACGAGTGCACTCAGAGACAACGAAAGATTGACGGTCAGGGAGAATCTGAATAAGCAGAGAGTAATAATGATCCCTCTTACTTGAACTAAGCCACTTCTCGCTTACCTGAACTCCATTAGCGAAGTGAAGACCCTTGATCAATATATTTGATTCTCCAGTCGAAATACGATGATGGATTACTCTGACAATGAATCCATTTCAATCATCATCTTCCTTATATATCTCTAATAGATATCCCACCTTCCAGTTCCCTTTGATCCCAGAATTTCCCTCATGAAATCCTTTCTTCCGTAGATAGTGGATGAATCAGATACGAGGAATTCATCTTTCGAGATTAGCTGAAATTATTTTATTGTAGATCAAAATAAACAAAAATAACTCGCATCAAGATCATTGAAGAACATGGGAATTTCTCCATCAATTGGGATTCGACTGTCGATAAGAACATCCTTCTTTCCTTCAATTCATTAATGTGTTCTTCTCGTCTAGATGATCATATAACTGACCACTTTCGAAGTTGACTCTGAACACTCCCAAATAAGCATCGGCCACAATGAACTCGTCTCCTTCGATTCTCCTTATTCCAAGAGGTCGACCACATTTTGGTTCATCTTCGTATCCACCTATAATATTCATTCATTCGATTTAATCATTGACGAGAGAGAGAAATTAACAAGTAATGTTGAAAAATACTGACCACATTGTTTGACTGCCTTGGCCAATCTCATCTCCTTCTCTACCTTTCCCTTCACTATCTTGAGTAGTCTCCCATCATGAGTACCCGTATATATCGTATCTCAATATATACTTTCATTCACAATATTTCATTTTCAATTACCTCCATCGACCACCAAACTTTCGGGTCCTTTGATCTGGTCCATCAGAATGTATTCCACTTCAGTCAGGGCTCTATTGGGAGAGAGAGTCCCATCGAGAGAAGGAGGAGAAGGGAGACTCAATATATTTGATTAGTAAAAACATTCGGGTCAATCTCACGTATAGGCAACGACAGATCCTGCTTTGATCTTCTTCGATTGATGAATCGAATAGAAAGAAATGGCAACCACCCTAAAGGGATAAATATCAATGAGTGAAAAAGAGTGGATAAAACTCACACGATAGAAATAATGAAGAGTTTGTTGCCCAAACCCATCTAAGATTATTCCATCAGAGACATTAGAATGTCCGATTGAGATATTTTCATTGCTTTTGAACATATCACCAGAAATTTGAATTCAAGTAAGTAACACTTTATCTTACAGTCTTAATAGTACACTTTGAGTAGATTGAACAGGGTTAGCATTGTGATCAATTGATCAATGGGGATTCTTGCAGGGAATTCATAGGACAGAGATGGGAATACAGTACCTCGAATTGAATTGAATGACTCGAAACGCGTGTTCTTTGCTTATAAGGGGGTACGGTAGGTCAGAATAAAGATCAGGGAATTGTGAAATAACGTTCAAGGATACGGTAATGAACCGGGAGAAGGAATGATGAAGAAGAGGGAAGGGAAGGTTCACGCAATGGGATGGAGAAGGCAAATGACTATGATGGGCGATTGGACTGAAGGAGAATAATGAGACAAATAAAACTATTCCTATAAAGGAACCAACCAATTGGAATGGAATGGACGATCAATATTGATCAGATATAAATAACAATAACTATCGAATATGAGAAGGAGAGACTATAGTTAAAGAACGGTATTATATGACAGAGATGTGATCTTCTCATTGTAAATTCGTGTCAATCAGCTGAATCCATCAAGACGGGCTCTCTTCGCTGATGGCGCATCTTAACACACACAAATCATTTCTATTTCACATCAATCAATCAAATTCCTACTTTTTCACCCTATTCGCTTTCAGAAATTTCGTTTGTCTTTCAAAGATAAATGTGTTTACTTAATTACCCCTCCCCCTTTCTTCAAGTTCTCACCGGTATAGGAAGTAGAGGCTGTCGGTTTATCACAAACGAGTGAATTGATGATTTCATTGACAAGAGGAGCTCCTTGTTTCTCTACTAATTGATTCCATCCTTCAGTCTGTAATCCATTAATTCATTCCCCTACAATATTCCTTCCCTTCTCATTCACTTACAGCAATGACACTACTCATATTCGCAGCAATGAATGAGATTGCATCCTTTCTCAATTCAGTCGCATTGTGCATATCAGCATAGACGAGATTGCGAGAGGCCGTGTCTGCCACAAGAGAAGTCCGTAGATGCTTAAAGATCAAAGATCAATCTCTTCGTTCCTCCCATTGTTCTCACTTGATCAGCCATATCCTTCAATCCCTGTAGTTGATATCGATCGGCAACAGCGAGTAGATCAAGTGCATACATTGCCAGATTGGGAGTCTTTCCAGTATAAATGAAGTAGAGCATCTCTTGCATTACCTGCAAGAGATCCTTCACACACTTATCCCTCTCCTTCCTCTCTCTCTCTCCTAAGAAAGACTCTTCTCACCTCATAATCAATATCAGGAATGACAACTCTTCCCGTTCTGCTCTCTTCTGTGTGTGGTTCAAGCATTGCTTGGAAGACGGGAGAACGAGAAGCAAGAATTACCTAGACAACAACCTTCATATTGTCAAGAATCAGTAAATAAATGGCCCTCACCTTATGACATTCAATCTCCCTTCCTTCATTCAATTCCAAAGTGAAATCAGTCAATTTTCCACTGGTGAGGAAAGACTCAAGATCCTTTGATATCTGCAATTCATTCATTACAAATCGTTTCCCTTCCTTTTCTTTCCCGAACATTTCCGTCTTCCTTATTCCACTCATCGAAAACATAAGCATGCATGGATATAAACAGAGTATGGCAAACACTATCGGCAACCATGGTCAAAACAATATACCGTAACATCAAAATACTAACGGTATACAGACGGGAAGAAAACATAAGAGAGAGAGAGAGAGAGAGAGATACGGTAAACTTGCCTCTTGATACTTCGGCTCAATCGTATCGATCTTCTTCATATTCTGACTGCATTTAGTAACAGTATCGAAAGTGACCGTCAGATTAAGATTCAATTGCAGTTCGTCCTGCAACAAATAGTTTCATTTTTGTCAGTAGCAAAGTATGCGGCAATGTCAGAATATTTTTTTGACAGAACCACAATATGAATTAGAGAACAACTTAAAAGAAAGTGAACCTTCAAGATATTTGCTGATAACAAACTTTGTTACCTGAGGTGAAAGATGCTGTAGGAGAAGATCTCTGCGAATGTACTCGAAATATCCATGCAACTGAAATTAATCATATCTCCTTCCCTTATAATTTCATTCCTATTTCGTCTTCCCTTTCTCATAATATTCACCATTATTTATCTTTATGGATTTTCACAAAATCTTATGATTAGGTGATAAAAAGAGAGAGAAGAGAGAAGATTTCGCATTCATTCTCTCACGCGTCTAATCGTCAAAATATCCAATAGAGTTTTTCAACTTTCAAATCTACTCAAATGAAGGTGCACGAACAATTGAGCATATTTTCCATTTATATTCAGGATGACTCATCTTTATTATATTCCATGTCAAACAATAAATAAATATTAACCTGTTGTGTTCCAGTGTAAACAGTCGTCGGGATTTCTTCATTTCGACAGTTGTAAACGGAGAATTTAGCCCGGTATTTAGTGTTATTCGTGTTGCAGAATACCTTTAAACATATTCAATATTCCAAAGTATCATAAACGTGTATAAACTACCTGGAAGAACGAGAAATCCTTATTGCTTTCTTTATTTCCTTGTGGATGAAGTCTAATTCTGAATGTGATTGGAGCCGGTTCATGGGAGGAAGCAGAAGGTACTGGTTGCTGAATACGACACTCATTATTATAATATCACTAATTCATTAAGTCTTGTAAATCGTCAAATGATTCTTCTTTAATTAAAAAGTGAGCATACGCAGTAAGCAAATAAAATAATAAGATAATAATGAGTGTAACATCTCTGACTTACATCTCTGTGTCCATCCTTATTATCTCTAATCTTGACACTTGTCTCCAGATATCTCACATCACAATTAGAGAATCCACGTATAGTCCAGACGTGATTGTGAGTGAGAGAACGAACCTCAATATAATAAATAAAAGACTGATATAATAGAATAAATACACCTCGGTAGTACTCCAGCTATCGGACGGTCTGAGAGGACCAGCGAAATCAGCCATTATGTGACAGTTGATCAATCAATGGAGAACGGTATCGATTAACGATTAGAAGAGACAAAGAAAAAGAACTGAAAGAAAAACAGTTAAGATCTTTTGAAAGCGAAGGCATAGAAATATATAGCACGGAAGATGAAATAAGAAATAAGGTACGGAATCAGGAATGAATCAGATTTGAATGAATCAATAGAGGGGAAGGGATAGATATGAACATGGATAAGAAAGAGATTGAGAGTGTAGATATTGATTAGACTGGAGGGAAATAGGAAACAGAGGAAGGGGTATCGGCATACATTTGACATACCATCAACACAATCCTTATCAAAGAAGGGAGGGAATATAGCATGTGGAGAGTGAAGAGTAAGTATGAGGGAATGGATAGAAGAATATACGAACGAATGACTAGAGAGACGAAGAGAGAAAAAGTGTCTCCTGAAGCGAAAAGACGAGTGTCCAATGCCAACGAGGAAAGAAAAGGGATGGGATAGGGAAAGAGGGAAAGAGGGAAAGAGCGGAAGAAGAGAAAAGGAATGGATGAAAAGAGGGAGAAAAGAATGAAGTTGAGAGTGAGAAACTCTCTTCTCAACTTCGTATCCTCATTACGTATGACTACGAAAAGAATCAACTTAATGCGAAATAAAAGTAATCGAAAAACTACGGTTAGATACGGAATATGATAAAGACTAATCATAATTATGTTGTTAAGTGATCTACTATTTAGCTATGAAAGTAGGAAGGGAGGGATAGGAGGGAGAAGGGGAAGAGGGATGGGGGAAGGAGAGAGGGGGATGGGGGATAGTCGACAGACAGAGTGGTAAACTCACTCGTTTGTGAGTGAAAGCATTGACTGCATCGACGACCAATAACAACTTGTTATGGATAGGAAGAGAATAGGAAGGAGAAAGAGTGAGGAAGAAGGGAAGGGAAGAGAGGGACAAGGGTCGAATCAATCATGGAACTATTATCATCTAGATATTGATTGATATTCCAGAGATGAAAGAAAGGAAAGATAAGACAGAGAAATGGAACGAAAAGAGAGAGAGAGAGACGTGTCACTTCAAATCGAGAAAATGGTAGAGACAGATGAAAACATGAAATAGAAAGAGGAAACGAAATGAAGGAGAGAAAAGAAAGAGAGAGACGGGAGATCGATTGACAGAGGGAAAAGAGAGACGGGAACAGGGAGGGAAGAGGAGAGCGGCGAGAGGGAAGAGAGGGACGAGAGGGAGAGAGGGACGAGAGTGATGATGGAGAGGGAAGAGTTAGGTGGTGCACCTCAAGTTCGTGCAACAGTACTATAAACTGATCATTGGATAGAATCCCTTTTGAAATTAATTATAACGAGGATGATTTGAATTCCTTATCCAACTCGTAAACTACATTCTACTTGTTACAGATAGTTGTTACAGATCGTTTGTGAATAAACTGCGACCCGTGGATGGAACGAGAGGTATGAAGGAAAAAAAGGAGAAAGAGGAGGAGAGAGAGACCAAGCTTGTCTACCGCCGTCCTTTGTTTTTGCCACAAATCTCGCAATGATACCAGACGAAATCTATCGAGAATACTAAGTATGAGAAATCCTTGGAAAAAAAAGCAAGAAGATAATAAGTGAAATTATGGTTGGAAGACAGGACTTATCCAAATTAAAATTTTCACATTATCACTTCTCCATTTGCGATTGAGAGAGATAGAAGGAGAGAACATCTTCACTAGATAGAATAAGAGGGGAAAGCATCAGAAATGGACAATGGCATCGTTCTATCCTTCTACTTAACTCGGAAATAATATAAAGAGGGCAGAAAGAATGGATGGCAAGGAGAGAAGGAGAGGACAAGGGAATAGAAGAAATGAGAGAGAAAAAGAAGGTAAGAAACATTTAATTGAGAGAGTAAAAGGTAGGGGAGGGGAAGAGGGGGTGGGTGCATGTGATGACTGATAGATGCGAGATTAGAGAGAATAAACAGATTAATCCTGGTTCGGAAGAAAGAAAGTCGAATACATGGTTTATAGTGTAAACAAGATTTAGACTAAATAAAGTATTAGGAAAATTTCAGATTTTTTGATCCCTCAAAACCATCTGATTTCTCTCATTTTCATCATTTTTCTATGAGATAAGAATAGAGAGCAAAGGGGGGAAATCACTTTCTGCTCTTTTCCCTTCTTTCTTTCTCTTTCTACTTCTCTCCCACACTCTCAAAGATCATAATGCTCTCTCCGATCTCTTCTCTTCAATCCCTAGAGTGCTCTTCTACTCACATCATACCCATCTCCATACACTACCGTATTCTCTATCCTACTCTTACTAACGTTCTTCTCATTCCGTCAGTTAGTCAACAATTAAAGCTCAATCCTTCACTCGCTCGCTCTTTTTCGTGTTTTCAAAATAGTCCACAGCCAAGTCGTTTCGGGCGTTGAAAAGAGAAGAGGGATGAGAGAGGGAAAGAGGGGACAGAGGGAAGGGGAGGGGGGGGGGATGGAGACAGGGGGTGGGGGGTCACATAGAACAGTGTTCAGTCTCCGCAGCCAAACTTGTTTTCTCCTCTCTCACATGAAACACAAATAGACAAAATAAGGGAGCATATTTTTGTATTGTGTCGAGTCGACTCAGGCTTCTTCCCAATCCACGACAACAGAGAATCGAGAAAGAATCGAGTCAACAGTCTCTCAAAGGGAACGAAGAATACGGTAGGGGTGAGAATGATATTCAAGGGGGAAGAGAATAGAGTGAGGGAGATAGAGAGGATAAATTACTTAATGTAATAGAGCATTAAATGTATAAAAATCAGACTCTCATAGATAAGATATCGAGCGAATTGGTGAAAGGAAGTGCATTAAAAGAATTATTCGATTTATTTCAACTACAATTTCTTTCCGATGATCACTATTATGCAATGAGAGAGGAAGTAGAAGATATATGGGAAAACACTACTCCATCCACAACTTTACCGTATTTTCGACAACAAACCAATCTATGTCTCCCTCTCTCAATTTGATCGATAAACAAGGGAAAAGGGAAGATATGAAAGATGTGTTGTGCAATGAGAGAAATGATGATGACGGACCAAAATTGAATGAGAACGAAATACCGATTTAGAAGAGAGAAAGAGTCAAGTGATCTATAGAGAGAGAGGAATTTCAACTGTTCCCGGTGAGAGGGAAGGGGATCGGAGATATTAATGGAACGGGAGAGAAAACGTGTCATGCGAAACAAATGGAGGAGTATAGAAAAAAAAATTAATATTGAACGATAGAGTATCGAAATGGACGAGAATGACCACAACGATGGAAGGAAAGTAAGCATAGATCAAAAAGAAAAGAATGTAGATTGAGGAAAGTTGTAAATATGAAGAAGAGATGAATTTCAATCAGTCACAGGTTCATGAGAACGATAACAGAGATGGACACGAGTGTTTTCATAAATAACGAGCGTGTGATTGAGATAGAAAGAGAGGGGGATGGAATGGGAAGAAAAAGAGCATGAGGGAGAAAGATGTCTCAATCCATCCGTGTTGAGTGTCTAATTAGTATTAGAGTCTATTTTGTATTAGACTCTAATCGAGAGATGAACAATAATAGAAATGAAAGAAAAGGAATAGAGGATTCTGCAGAAATATGTTAGCGAGCAATAACCAAGAATGGGTTAAGCAGGAAGAATATTAATCTCTGAAGAAATACAAAAGTTCGAATATTTTACGAATAATTAAAAATATGAATTTCGGCAAGTGACGAAAATATAAAAAATTCTGTGGATGAATGGAACGTTATCGGTAACTATTAGCAAGTGAAATATCTCGTTGAGAATGAGAACAAGTGTGTTCAGTGACCCCCACTCTTCAGTGGAAAGGACGACCTTACTCACATCTTGTATAGGATTAGACAATGAACCTTGGTCGAGAAAAGAGAAGGTTACAAGTTAAGAGAGACGAGGTCAGATTGAGTGACCTCCGAGAGAGAAAGAGAGGTCATGAGAAAAGTGAAGGACGCCTTCATCGAAGGGTCTTCACTTCTCTTCCCCTTTCTCCATGACATTCCGAAGAAGAAGAATAGAGGACAGTCACGAATAGAGAGATGATGATGACTGATTAAGTAAACCAGTGGGAAATTAAACCCGGTTAATCAACACAATTAGACTACATTGAAATTCAATGATTGAATATAAGTATTATTTTATCAGAACGGTATTTAGTTATCATTAATTAGCTTATCACATGATGAAACGTGAAAATAAACAGATAAGTAGATAAACAATCGATATAATTTCTCGTTATTCCATCCTTTTTATCGACTGTTCTTCATTCCGACCGGAGATCCAGAGATTCGAAGACACACGGGACATCTATAATGATATGAAATACTCATTTCATAGGATCAGAGAGGGAGAAAAGGGAAAGATCGTACTTGTTCTGCCATATGCAACATAGAAATGGAATAAGAAGAAGACCGAAGGGAAAAGTGATAACGATGAGAACAATTATGGTAACCTCAATCAATATTATCTACAGTTTGTCACTTCTACAGTACTCACCTTAATGCATTTGTTTCTCTGCTTGATTAATATTCCCTGTTTACATCGAGGACAAAGTAGAGGAGAGACTCCCTTTCCATCTCAACGAAATATTGTATTTATCAGACTCGTTATTGTTTATTTTCATTTATAAATCTTCAAATAATGTTTAACTCACTTGGCACTCCCATTGCCATTCCTCCATTGCTTCCATTGCCACCACTCTGGATAACGATGTTTGTCACTGCAATCAATATCCTCGATTATCGATACCTAATTGAAAGAATAGAGACATGAATAGATTACCTGGAGGAGGTGCGGGATTGTGAATAGGAACTGCGTATGGGACCATCACTGGTTGAGTATACACTGATGGAGGAACCATCGAAGACTGAGTCTGATAAGAGAGAGATATGATATCTTATGAGTACAATACATACCGGATAGACCATTGATGGAGGAGGGACGACAGCAGAAGGAGGTCGAGGAGGACGATTATCCATTGACGGAGCTGATGGATGGACTACTGATAAATACTCAGGAGGTGGAGTTCCCATTCTGAAAGATGGAATAGGGATGGGAAGGAACTAAGAGAGTGAGAGGGAGATTGAGGAATCGAATCAATCGATACTCGAGAGAGGGTAGATCACACGACATTTTGTTTTGATAGAGACGAACGTAATGTTCTCTTATTAGAATCGATTTGCGTACTCATGAGAACTCTACCCACGCGGTAAACTTATTTTTCGAAGCAAAACCTAGCCATACATAGCTCATATCATTATTTCAGCACTCGTAATAGAAACAGAATGAGATAATAATGTGAGTGAATTCGAGAAGAATACCAATTGACATCATCCATCTTCCCATCATCCATCCTCCAGATAAAAGAATATGCCCGAAGAACAATTTTATTATAGAGTGAGAGAAGGACGGGAATTGGGTGATTTTCTTCTTATTCTCATGATCATTTCACTCTTCATCCCTCTACAGACAATCTGTCCATTTCTTCGAATACCATATTCGATTCGATTGATCGGAACGTTGCACAATCAGATTCTGGTTTGGGAGGGCCTCCTCCAGAAGGGGCCAAACTACGTTCCATCTTGTCTGTCGGAGATCTCAAAACAACACCATCATATCTCATTCCAACCACTCTTTTCCTTACCGATTAGCGAGCATTGGCCATCCATGGGCCCATCCAGAACACATTCGATCGAGAACTGGACGACGAGTACTGTAATAGACAGAGTGATCGATACAGTAATCAATCAATCGATACTCACGTAAGAGAAAGGGCAGAAAACTCAGGTCGAACCACCGCTTCCTTCATCATATCGTAGCAACTGGGAAGAGTAGATTACCGTACCATCATACATTAAGCTACCGTACCTTCCCTCGGCTCTCACAGCTGTTATCCTGAGTAGATTGGTCAATCGATAGGTTTCAGATAGAGAAAGATGATCGATGAGTTGTCCAGCATTCGTAACTGGTTCGGAGATGAGAGCCTTCAAAGAGGATATGATGACGTCACTTTAAACTCATAAATGTAGAACCTGCTCCAATTTGTCGACTGCATACTTGAGTCGGAGATGGTAGGCGTATGCGAGTGCAGGTCTACAATATATTGATTGACTCATTGATTGAAAGTACCGTACTACCTGACGAGTCCTGCAGAGACATCCGATCCAGAAGGATATAGAGAGAATACAAGTTCCAGGAATACCTATTAGTAATCATTGAAGGGACGGAAAGCGGGAGGGCATCAAGACCTTTCCAACAGGAATATTCAACTTCTTGCACATGAGAAATACGTCTTTGGGAAGAGGAACGACTAGTTGGCCGAGTGAATTGACAGGGAATGATCCTTCTGTGTGAGTACGGAGAATTCCTCTGAAAATAACAACTGGAAGAGATACGATTACATAGTTTTGATACCTGTTAACATAGAAGGGCGTTCCCATTAGCATTATGCATTGGTTGAGAGGATCCTTCGCAGAGGAATCACTCAATAAATCTTCTGCCTTCATCTCACACTTCGCTAGAGGAAGAGGAGGTAACAGAGATTGAGCGAATTTGGCCTCAACATATACATTGTCCATCGATAATTCACCAATATACCGTACCCTGACGATAGATGGACAGACAACATGAGTGTACACGTGATCTCCCAATGATTGGACTGGATCGTATCCATTGTGAATCATTCTGTAACCAATCCATGAGTATTTCATTCAATTCATTGTCCTTACGCAGTCCATAAATTAGTCCTTGCAGCCTCTTCTACCATACAAGCGACTGCTGGATATAGATTGAGCTTAGCTGCGTCTTCAAGTCTACGATAGAGAGCGATCTACAACGACAATAATATCGATCCATTCTTCATGCTTCCATTTCTACCTTGCGATAATTGACGAGATGGTCGGACAATCTAACGATGACATCTCGAACGTCGAATGAAACTGCTGCATTCGCAAGAGGCTTGAAACTAAAAACATTGAGTTACAAGTTGATGATGGATCTTCCTTACTTGGCCCAGATGGGTCGCTCAGTGGGATACAATTGGAGAAGAAGTTCAATAAACGACGATCGATCGAATGGAGATACATCAACTATTCCATCGTCCTCCGTCTCTCTCATCTTTAGAGCTGCAGCACACAATCATATGAATCAATGGAAACAATTGTGAGTACCCATATAAGGGGATGCTTGAGAGAGAAGAGCCTTCCAAGTTCGAAGAGTAGATCCATCCGCAAATCGAATGAGGACATCACCTTCATCAAAAGAAGGATGACGACGGAAAAACTGGAAAGAAAATAGATGTTAAAACACGTCTGAGATGACTTGCCGAATTAATGAATCTCATTTCGAATTTGACAGCACGAAAATCTTGGTGGAGATGGAAGATAATAGGATGACGATAACGAGCGAAATCGAATACATCCTAAGATGACGAATGTTTGTGTCTATTTTCACTCTATATACTAACTCTGTCCATTCTTGCGCTCACGACGGGCGGTCGCATCTCACCCCCGCTCTCTTCCACCCCCAGTTTGGAGAATCCTCGTCCATCAAGAGGAGGACCCAGGACGGATTCTAATCGCCTCATGTGATCTACGGTCAAGAAAAGCCCCATTCAAGAAGACTGCTTCGTGAGTTTACTCTAAACCACGCAAGTCAGGACTTCGGCGGCTGGATGATCTTCTGGATTCAAACCATCGACTAAGCGCGACGGGCCAACGACAGCTAAAGCTAAGATATCACCCCTTGACCCATTATCCCTGAGTACGAAGATCCCAATCCCCTCCCTAAAGATGTTTCCTCCTGCAGGCCCATTGCCTGATGTCAGGATAAAACTGTAAACTGTAAACTGTAACTAACTCTGTCAAGAACTTTCATATTCTCCTCTCCAATGCCTGCTCGCACTCTCATCTGAGTGGTGATTCCCCATTCAGACTCTGCACATCCAATAGCAGAGACTCGCAATTGACGAGAACCCTGAAAACAAACGAATAAATCATTGTCTAATCGATGAAGATCACATTTTCCTCTTGTAGTGTAACAGAAAGTGCGACATCTCCAACTCCCATTCCAAACTTCCATTCGTTAGGAGGCCTATTAGCACCAGATTCTTCTTTCGCCTGCTCGAGATCACATCACTCATATCTTATGCGACAATCATTACCTCTTTTCCTTCGATTAAGAGGTCAACTTGGAATGGAGTCGATGGCGGAACAAGGGAATTAGTTTTGATATCCAAGGGAGCTCCAGACATTACATGTTCCTCGTGTCTCATGGAGGGAAACGGACGCAGCGATTTTCCAGTGAGAACATCTTCGATCTCACGATCCTCAAATTCCCAAGCAGTGTGAGTCGACTGAAAAAAAGCAATGAAAATATATTATAAGAAATAAAATAAACAAACAAGTCGTTCTAGTAGAGAACTAAGCGAGCATTGCCGCTCAGACATAGCGAAAACGAAGGGAATGAAAAGAGAAGAGCCGAGAATGAGAAAAAAAAGAACAAGGGTCCCTTTGCATAGTCAGACATAATAGAATTAGATTAGCATTAAACGAATCGCTGCAGAGAAAGGAAATACCTAGAGAAAAAACTTTGTTAGAGAAATGTACATTGATGCATTTACAAATCAGAATTAATCATGATCGTAATCAATTACGCAATTACGTGATTGTACGTAATTTTGCAAATTGAAGCCAGTACGGTAACGATTTTTATCTCTCACCACGAAAAACAGTTATCGATCGACTGCGAAAAACGTATCAAAAATATTCAAAGTTAATTTATATTGTTTATTCAACGCGTCTGGGCTTTTTTTTTCTAATTTTTAGGCGAGATCGGGAGATCGGTGATGAATGGATCGGTTTTCTCTCCAGAATTAGATATTTCAGTGGTCGGAGCTAATAGAAAAGGTGCGAACTATTTTTTCCCCGTTGAATTTGTATCTCGATTCTCTTACAGGGCCGAAATCGAAAGCGACATCTAATGACATATCAAGTAAATCTCGAACATCTTTCGATGATACCCTCGATGAAATAGTGAAGAAGATTCGCGATGAGATTGCAATGCCGGAGCTGAAGCGACGAGGTTTGTGTGTCTTCTACTCTCCGCTTGTATATTACTCATTGTAGCTCCTTGGTCAATGGATGCTCCAACGATGAAACGATTCAATACCCGTCAAGCAATTCTCAACCTTCACTCTTCTGAGCTTTTACTTCCTTCAAAGGACAGACCACTCAGCTTATGCAAGGTTGAACAACCCAGTGAGTACTAGCTATTATTTAAATCATCATTTTTCCATTTGAGCTCCTCCGCCAACTCCTGCAGATTTCATCGACAATCGTCGTTTCAAGTTTAGTTTCGCAGTTCTTCCTCCGTCCGTTCCTCGATGTGATCCAATAAAGATCTGTCGTCCTCTTAATCCCACCCACTCCAATCCCCTTTACTCGACTGCATCAATCAGACAAGACGTTCGTTCGAGTAATGCAATGACTCGGTCCGTTTCTTCTATCCTACCCTTCAATCCTGATCCATTCTGTCGTCAAATTCAGAATGTCGTTCAAAATGCAGTCCCCTCTTTCCCAGGTATGTCGTTAGTTCTGTCACGTGATCAACATCCCATTGTAGATCGCAAATCGTCCTTCAAGGATAATGCAGCCAATCTTACTACAACTATAGAAAGGTGGTATTTCAGTTTTGTTGTTAGCGGTATTTCACTTGCTATTTCATTACAATAACAATGAATATGCAGATGTGCAGTGGCAGAATTCTTCAACGGGAAAAACGACACGGAAGATGAATTTGTGCAAGTAGATTAGATCAAGCCTCATTAAATATCTTCATTGTGTTTGCAATACATGTCTAATTCGAGCTAAGTAGTAATTGCAATAATAAACTATGAGTTCTTCTTTGTATCGTGGAGTTAACATTAAAAACAGAGATGTACAAACAATGAGTAGAAGATTACTACGAACAATTTACGTGTGGGTGAAAATGAGATTACCTAGAGGTTCTTCCTCTGCCTCGGCTCTTTCTCTTTCCCATTTTGAAGTTATAGATGAGAACATTGTTCCAGAAAGTGAAGTCAGAAAGACAATATTTCACGTTGTTGCGATTGAGCTAAAACAAAATCCGCCCATAAGAATATTTTAAAAATATTACGTCCACATTGTAAGACTGCTCACGTTTACTAGATGAGCTCGTGAAAAAATGTGGTCGAATCGCATCGTCGGCTTATCCAATTTGACTTCACAAACGGAGCAGTATTCCTGAATACACAATTATGATGAATATATTTTTTCATGAATTACTCACTCTCAGGAAAGGAGTAAATGTAGAGATAAATTTATGCTGATTTGCGTTCTGCCATCTTTCTACCAGATGATCCATATATCTGACAGCAACTGAAACGAATAATATTTGCTGAAACCTTCTATTGAATAAATAAAGCTATTGTATACAGTCTGCTTACGATTTATATCCAGTGACGTATTGTCCTCATAAGTAGACTTGTCCATCAAAGGGATATGACGAGGTTTCGCAGGAAAATCGAAAGGCCACTTGAGATGGTGAGGGAATCCTTCGGTATCTATAATAGTGGTATCTATCTGTTCAATAACATGATATATCTCAACAATACTTTTGTAAGTGAAATTGCTTATTTCTGACTCATCTTCCCATCCCTCAATATCGTCCTCATCACATCGAATTAATCGACTGAACAAAACTGTAGTTTCAATATGTTGCTATATTCACCCGCACTTCTCTGCTTTGCACGGATTTCTAGGACCAAAGAACTCATACTCTTCTGCTGCTCGTTCAAAAAGCTTCACTGTGTTTTTGCTGGTATCGAATGTAACGTGTTTGTACACTTTAAATCTGAATCGTCCATCTTTGAATATCGAATGAATCTGAATCAGAAGTTATCTGTAAAAAAGAATAGTGACAATAGTTTCTAATTACTCACATAGTTTCCATTGTAATGTATTGGGAGTCCTTCGTTATCTCTTGCATAGTGTGCACCAACAATAATCGGGGGACGGTTGCACGACTCCCTTATTTCATCACATCGCAACTCTTTTTCATCAACAACGGGCTCAATTGTTCCCTTAAAAAAAATAAAGATAGAAAGGTAAAATTGCTCATAGGTAATAGTCACATTCGGCTAATCCAAACAGATCGGTCTAGATATGATCTGAAATGTGAAGTGTTTAGAAATACTGACACATTTTCCGAACAATCGCCATTAGTCCTGTTCATGTACGACTAATTACATCTCAAATAAACGACTATGAGAGTTAACATTGGAACAGAGATTGTCTGAATCCTCCTTTTCACTCGTCTCTACATTGATTGTGAATAGCTTAATAAACCCATTTTCACACTGAGCATTTCTAACCTTATTCGATTCCACATGAGTGCTTCGCCATTTTAAAATCATCTCTTCATTATCCACCACCTTCTTTTTCCTCTTTCTTTTCTCATCAATTTCGGCAATAGAAAGATCTACAAATAATATTGTATGCGAAAGATATCCAACTATTCTCCCACCTTCCAGTTCTTTTAGTAAAGGACGAAACTTTGGAAATGTATCGGCCAAATACGACGCGAACTGGAAAATTAGCACGCTGTCTTAGTTTACGTGAGATTGGGATAGATACCGATGAGTCAGCGTGGACGATTTCGCTATGTGAGGAAGATAAGCCAGAAGACGGAGGAAGTTCAGTTTGGAATGAATGAGAATCAATTCGATTTGGAGATTGAAAAGGGGCTGAATCTCTCTATTGCGTAACAAAGCAAAATATTACTCACAATCTCTGTACTGGGGAGAATTGTGAAGAGAAGAATAACCATTATAATCGTAAGCAACAGATATGCTGAAAAGCTCCATATTCCAAGAATGTATTTATTTGTGTATAAATTTATTTCTAGCACTGACCTTGGAGTCACGCGGTACATTGATTCTGATATATCATACTTGAATGTTGGTCCAGGAAGATATCCAGGTCTCGCGAAAACATTTATTCCGTTGATGCAATGATGTTTGTTGCGACATGCAACCGCTGAATCCACTTTCTACAATAGTGTGCATCTTTGACTTGGCATGTTTTGAGCAGCAGCTTTACCAGAAAGAGAATGAATGCCGCCGTACGACCCGGAAGAATTTCGTATCGAAGAATGCAGCCATAGTTTGACTCAAAGTACGGTCGAATCACTTCCTCAGGAAGCGCCAATGGACTGATGTAGATCTTTAAAGAATGTGGCACAACTTTATGTAATTGCTTATCGATTGCAAAAAAAAGACAATTATCTGGCTAGAATATTATAAAACATACACAAAATATTTAAGCCTAACCTTGCGATTTCCAGATTTAAAAGTAGTAACATCACAGCACACTCCATTAAATCCATTAAGTTGAATACGCTTTAGTTTGAGAGCCTGAAATAATTATTTCGGATCGATTTACGAGATCCTTGTATATAAGATGAAAAATCCATGATCTAATGATAAATACCTCTTCCGCTTCCTGTTCAGTTGTGAACATGCAACTAGCAATCGTATTGTTCTTAACAAGTTTGCATTCTCTGACTTTGCCAAATCCCTCGAAGAATCTGACAATTTAGATTTAAGACAGGAGAACAGAGAAAATGTACTCCAGCGCGAGTGTTCTTGTCAGCCTTTTTCCTTCTTTAGGAATTAGAATCACTTTTAAATCTTCTGTGCTCCTCCACTCAGCAGTGGGATTTAACGTGGGAGGAAACATCGATCTGTGATATTTTCTTTAAAAATGCAAAGCAAATGTATCACATAGAAAACAAATATTTAAAATAGAAGAATAGTTTTTCCAATCGAACGAATTGTCGCGACATACATGTATACACGTGTACTATCATGAGATACGGTCAGTCGATATATGTACAGTACAGTACACATTACAGTATGTTAACCTTATCCGTTTGAGGTCAAGATACTTTTAAAAATTTTACTTCTAAACTTTTCTAAAAGAACTTATTTAATTAAGAATGAGAAGATTGAGATATTCAAATTTATCAAAGTAAATACCATTTATATATTTATTTTTTTACATAGATAAATAAAACCAGTTGACGACTTTTCATAGTTTGTAGTCCATGTCCCATGTCGAAAGCTTTAGCGACGATCGCGACGAGCGCTCGCGAGTAAGTTTCTCCTCTCGTTCTCTTGTTTATTGCTGATCTTTTCTTTCATTTCCTTGAACTATCTAGGAAATGTTTAGCCGTGCTTTAAAGTCTATGTGCTTTTCTAATGTGCAATATATTGTAGAATTCTCTTGAGCATTTTCATTTTCATACCCTTTTTTTGAGGCAGTCCACCTTGAAAGATGGATGCTTCGCTTCTCAAGTCGAAGGCGGCCTTCATGAAGGCAGCCTCGACTACTTCTGCTGTCCAGATACGACCACAACCGGAATACAGCACTTACGATTCAGAACAGGTAAGCTATTTATGATTGTTGCTTGTGATTGATTGATTAAGCTTTGTAATGCATCTTTTCATTGTAGCCATGTTACAACCCATGTTATCTATAATAATTGCATATGGATTCTGATGGCAATCAATAATGATCTTTTCATTAGGTGAAAAAGAAGAAGAAGAAGAAGTCGTCTCACAAAACAGAAGATACTGGAGGAAAAGCTCTTGATAACTGTGAGCTATTTTAATCGCCTGTTTATTCCTATTTTGAGCCATTATTGTTTTGAGTGGAAGTGGATTACTCGAGTGCCAGCAATGCCATCGCCAACTCTGCCAATTTTTCTACAATGGCAAAGATTGTCGATTACATGAAGGTGATTAGAGAGTGCTTCCAGTCACTTTCTTCAGTGAAATTTCCTTTGCAGAAGCGTCGTCTTTCAAATATAACGAATGATTGGGGTCTCAGTCTCAATGAGATTCTTGAGGAAATTCAAGTATTTGATCTGAGTAAGAAGAGCGAGCAATGGCTACGAGAGGTATTTTACTTATCGAGTTTCATGTAATTATCTCTCTTCAGGCTCTTCCTAAGAACCCTCGTCTCACTGTGGTCGATGATTCCAAGTTCGTGTTCAAGCCTCCATATCCGATCAAGGGAAAGACAAGTCTTATTAAGGTTCCAATATCGAAGGTTCACTTCTTTCTAAGAGAAAAGTTGTAGGTTCTAGTGAAACAGCATCAAGATGGACGAGGAGGAATTCTTCTTTCTGATCTATCGGAGTGTATTCCCAATCCAGAGAAATCACTCGAAGTAATCATTTTATTTTTTATCACTTTTTCAACTGACCTATTTTGTAGAGTCTCAGTAGTGAAGTGATCGTTATTCCGACTCAAGTTAATAAGAGAAAAGACAAGGTAATATTCTGGAATGATCCTAGCACGAATTTCGAAGTCGACGAAGGTTCGTCTTTTTATTTACAGCATATTATGGATATTGTCTTTAGATTTCAAAGCAATTTGGAGAATGATTTCCATCGATCATTTGGATGAGAAAAAAATTGAGGAATATCTCGTGAAACACGGTGAGTCAATCTTTGCTCTTTTCATCGTAATCTACATTTCTTGTTACTGTAGTCATGCATTGTCTTGAAATGACGAGTATGATTCCTATTGTATTCACTCAGGTATCGACACAATGCGAGATCTCGCTCCTAAGAAGAATATGGTTGGTCCTCCTAAAAGGAAACAAGCAAAGAGAAGGACGAATGTCAAAGTGCACAATGAACATTTGGATGATGTTCTCGAAGATTATAATTGAAATTATTCCATCCATCTCATATTACCCATGCTACGGTTTATTTGTTTTACTATGAATAGTGATGATAAACAAATCTCATTCCAGCTTATCATATTACTCGTCCATAATTCGGATAGATTCCGGTGCACTATCTTTATAAATAAGTTTGCGATGATCTCAAATATTATTTATATTAAGATGAGATTATCTATAATCCGAACTGCAACAAACTCATTTGCCAGAGGAAATTATGCGCGAATTTCTTCTTCTGACCTATCATTTTTCGAGAAAGCAATTGGAAAAGACTATGTGAAAACAAAAGAAATTGAAAATTACACATCGGATTGGACTAGACAAATGAAAGGTGAAAATAAGAGTAAAATTGTAATTTTAGTGTAGAATGATTGCAGGAAGTAGCGAGTGTGTTCTCCTTCCCTCTTCAACCGAAGAAACTTCTTCTATTATTAAGTATTGTGCAGAAAAGAGAATCGCAGTAGTCGTACAGGTACCGTTTTCTTTGTCTCTACCGTAATCATGTATTAAGGGAGGGAACACTGGACTAGTAGGGGGAGCAACCCCAATTCATGATGAACTTATTCTATCTACTGGTCGAATCAAAAACAATTTTCATCTTGAACCATCTTCTGGTATTGATTAGTCTCTTACCGTACTTGAGTGTTTCCCTTGAGGAGTTCTCACTCTTGATGCGGGATTCATTCTCGCTGATGCTGATAATCGATTGGCCGAGCATGGATTCATGATGCCTCTGGATCTCGGAGCGAAAGGAAGTTGTCAGGTATACTGTATGAGACATAATCGATCGATAAGATTACTGTAGATAGGAGGATGTATCGCTGCAGGAGCAGGAGGAATTCGATTGTTGAGATATGGATCTCTTCATTCCCATCTTCTTGGATGCACCATGGTAAAATAATTCCATTTTTTTATTTAGATTTCATTTTGTTTTGTAGTACGATGAATATACTGATTGAAGGTCGATGGTAAAGGAACAATACTGAATTTGGGAGGAAGATTGAGGAAGGACAACACTTCTCTTCATACTGGTTTGAATGCATTATTCATAAATAATAATTCCTTTTGTTTTGAGCTCATCTTGCCATTGGATCAGAGGGTCAATTGGGAGTAGTAACAAGTGTGACAATGGGAGTGGTCCCTCGTCCTCTTTCTATTCTATCCGCGATGTTAGGTGAGATGGAAATAGAAGGAAGAATGGAGAAGATCTCTTCCATTCAGCTGTCTCTTCATATTCCGATTGTATTCGTATATTGTCTCTGGCTAGATCGAAACTAGGAGAGATTCTCTCTTCATTCGAACTCATTGATGGAGAAGTGAGATATATTATTCATTTACTATTCAATTGATTCACTCTTCGTCAAGACTATTCTTGATTCTAAATAATAAGTTGACTTTCGGGTGAACCGGGGGCGGGTATAATGAGCAAAATTGAGACAATGAAATGCGTGGAAAGTCATCTTCCGCTAAAGAATGTCTTCCAAGGATCACACGACTTCTACCTTCTCATTGAGACCCATGGTTTGATTATTGATTGGTTACGAAGGAATACGGTATATTGAATTGAGGTAGCAATGGGGATCATGATGCAGAGAAATTGAATCAATTTGTGGAAGAAGCACTGGGAATGGAATTGGCTGTTGATGGAGTTGCTGCTAATTCGGAGAATGAGAGAGCTCATATGTGGAGATTACGGTAAATATTATATTGAGTACTGTAGATATTTGAATTGTATTGAAGAGAGGAATCACCGATAGCAGCTGCTAAAGATGGATACATCTATAAATTCGATGTATCTCTTCCTCTCGAACATTTCTATCGGTTGACTGAAGAGACAAGAGATAAACTGAAGGTATTTCAAATGAACTCGATTGAATGATTGAGGATTGATTAAAGGGACGAGGAAGAGTGTACTGTTATGGCCATCTTGGAGATGGAAACTCTCATTTGAATGTAACGACTGATGGAGAAGATGAAGAATTGAAGAAAGAGTTAGTATATCAATACATTGGTCTATATATATTGTCTTCGTTCCCAGATTGAGTCCCTTCGTGTACAATTGGGTTGTCTCACATGGTGGATCGATCTCTGCTGAACATGGAATAGGTCAATTGAAGAGAGACTATCGATCACTTGGTATGTCACTATCCAATTCATCCCTTCCTCTATACACATTTCCTCTCTTCTCACTTCTCACTCACTACTCCACACTTCTCTTTTTTTTGTCCAGGTAAATCAGCCTCGGAGTCTTCTCTCATTCGATCTCTCAAGGGCGTTTTCGACCCCCATTCAATCCTTTGTCCATACAAGATGATTTCAACCCAAGATTAATCAATCCTCCACGAGGTATTCACATATTAGTTGCCATGCTAACGAGTTACTCTAAGCTGTTCTTGATTGTTAATACATGTAGTAAACCCTTCCGTAGAATGTAAAATAATATCAAAACGAAGTAGATTAATGGGATCTATAGGTTGTAGTAATAGTGGGTCATATTCTGTGGTATGCATTGATTGCTTTATGGTCGATAAAGGATGGGAAAGTTTCCGTTGGATATGTGACTAGTCCATTCCATTCCATTTCTTGGTCTTCTCTTTCGGATCATTGAATTGATCGAAGTGACAGGTGTGAAAAGAAGAAAGAGAAGGAAGATATTCATTCTTTATCGTGGATAGACTCATGATGATCCACACAATGATGGGAAGTAGAGAAGGGAGTTAGATGGAATGGCATGACAGGCATAGAGATAGAGAGAGAGAGAGAGAGAGTACAATCCTCTGTCGATATGTATTCGAATGAGGATAACCGATTAGAGGCAATAAGGGAAGAGACCGTATATATGAGATCATTGATGAGACAACTCGAGACACCGGATAGACAATGAGAATGCTGAATAACTACGATCTAATCGAATACTACAATAGTATTAACAATCTCTATTGTATTCGACAATTCTTCTTCTTCCTTCTCATTGGTGACATTGGACTTGAAATTGGAACTTCTTTGCTCGATTCCATCGATTGTCGCTCAGATTGCTCATATCGCCTGTAATTAGTTCCCCTTTTTATCTTAAGAAATATATACACGATCCCTGTGATCATTAAAGTAGGAATATGACGCTCTAGATTCATTATGATCTCTCATTATTCTCCTATTCGTCATACATAGGAAAGGGGGGGGGGTGGGAAGAGGTCCTCCTTCCTATTCTAATCCCTTTACTACTCTATTTCATGGAATAGAGAAGCCGTCAAGTAGTCTCCATCCCCTCTCGCTTTCTCTATTCCAATGTTTGTCTCTATCCCTATCCGATTTCTATGCCTTGGGATAAGAAAGACTTAAAGTATGAGGCCACACCGATATGGAACAATGCAAAGAACATATGAAATGGAGAGTCGGGCATTCGTTTTCATAAAAAGGGGGGGCAGTATTCAGTATTTGTGAAACATAAAGGAATGAATTGACGACTTACCTTACTAATCTTACGAGATGATGGAATGCATGATCAACATTCATTCTCATTTTGGCTGAACATTCAACGTATGGAAGATGAAGTTTTCGTGCTAATTCCTCTCCTTCATCCCGTTGAACCTTCAATTGACAACTAGATGGTCAATGTATAGTCGACAATGGAATAGAAGGAAGAGAAAAACAATGCCTCCATAGCGTATCGCAATGCTTCCCCCATCTGATGTCTCTATTCTGAGGATTCGGATGACTATCAAGTTTGCATGGGAATGTCAAAGAGGATTCATTCATACTCAATGCCTTTCCTCTCTCACTTTCCATCTTTTCGATTCCCTTGGACACTCGATTAGTGTTGATTCCCTGTGATTCCCTCGATCCCTCCCTCTTTTGTCGCTCCCCACGGGTCATTTGTCTACTCTCGCTCCGATGAGAGACAAGAGAAGAAGAAGATCTTAGAAAGGGAAGAGAAGACCAAGATGCAACATAAACAAGAAGAAGCAAGAGGAGAAGAGGGTGCTTCGGATGGGGAAGGATGGAAGGGAAGATCAATGAAAGAGAAGAGATCATACAGCATGAACTGAGGATAGAAGAATGTGAAGAAAGTATGAAGAATGACGCGAGTGAAGATAAAGGAATATAAAGGTGTGTAGAGGGGAAGGAATGAGTAAGAGAGGGAATTGTTCATCCTTAGTCAATGGGAACGGAATGAATTCACTCACGTGTCGATCTCCTTCTAGATCTGCTTTATTTCCAACAAGAATAACAGGGAAATCATCTCGATCCTTTACTCGACTGATCAATTTGTGTAGTCGTTCCACTTCAGAGAAGCTGAAATTGATTCATTTCTTCATTCAGTTGAATCCCAACCTTTACCCCCCCCCCCCCTCCCCCTTCAATCTCCCTATCAACCTTGTACCTCTCTCATCCCCTCTCTTTTCCACTTCTTTTTGGTCGATTTCATAGTGTGACTCTTCTCGCTTTCCCTTCCCCTTTACGATGTAATCGATTAGACAAACATTGTGATTAGAGGATGTGACCCACTTGGGGAAAGGAAGAAAGTGGATGAAGCTAAGGTAGATCAAGAGTTGATTGGACTAGAGAGTATATTGAGAGGAGAGATTGGAAGAGAAGGAAAGGAAGAGATAAGAGATGCAATTGTGAACAGAGAGAGAGAGAGAGGATTGCAGTTCGACTCACCTGTTCTTGTCAGTCACAGCGAATACAATGAGGAATCCATGACCTGATCGGAGATATTGCTCACGCATTGTACTGAATTCCTCTTGACCTGCCGTATCCAACACTGAATTGAACATTAGAGGTTACGGTAGATAATGAAGGAATGGACAGATAGAATGGTACAGTACCTTCCAATTGGCAGATGTCATCATCGACGAAGCATTGTTTCGTGTAGGAATCTTCGATGGTCGGATCATAATCAGTTACAAAGTATTGCTAAACAGAGTAGTAATTATTGATGAGTACGGTAGGAAAGGTGTGAACCTGGATGAATTGAATAGTCAGCGCTGATTTCCCGACTCCGCCCCCTCCAATAACAACTAATTTAAAAGGATTTTGATGGGATGGACGAACCATGGACGGGAATCTTTGCCTATTTTCTCTCTCTTTTCCCCTCCACTTCTCTTCTTCTCTCCCACAATACTAACTCCTCCCCCTTCTTCGCTCTTTCGATTGTTGCTCCTCCCCTTGTAGAAAGATTGAAGTGATCTGAGAGATGAAAGGAGGAGAGGAAGAGGAGAATGAGGGATAGATACAGTCATATCAATCTAATCCCTTATTGATAAGAGTAGACTGAGACTAAGAGTGAATTGGGAGAGGGGAAGAGAAGGGGACAATGGGAACTGGTCTATGTGTGTTTGTTCATAGAAGAAGAACGTCATGTTGACCCTCTAAGGGGAGTTCATTCATGGAAAGAAGAGAAGGGTCTTCTCACTCTCTTCACTTTTCATTTCCATTTCCTCTTTCATCTCTTTTATCGACATCTTCCGTAATTGAGTCTTCGTCTCTCTCTCTCTTTCTCACTCCTTCTCTCTTCTCTCAACAGATTCCATCCCATCCCATTCCCCTTCTCGAATAAATTTGTTGTATCCTTGGTAACGAGAGGAGACTTCATCTCCTCTCCTCTCTTTTCCATTCCCTCGTCTTCCTTCTCATTCCGAGTCAATATGGCATCGGATAAGGCTAATTCTATTCTCACTGGATTCAAACTGTCAGTTTCCCTCTTTTCACTTTCAGTGCACTGCGTAAAAAGAGCTCAAAAAAGTCTCCATTTGAGATTTTTTAAAAATATTTTTTTTTAGCATTGCTTGATAGGAGCTTCAGGGCCATTAAAGCACGTTGAATTTCGTTTATTCTGATTGTATTTTTCAGTAATTGGATGAATCTGCGAGATGGAACAACAGGGAAAGTGCTATGGCAGAGTACTGCTGATCTAGCTGATCCATCAAAGGAACATGAAGGTATCGACACATTTACACTACAGAAATAGTCCATCTGGCAATTAATGTGTGTTGTATAAGTGATTGAGAATGAGAGTGAAAGTGATTGGAATTCCTTTCCCTTCCAGCCCATGTTCCTCGTGCTGTTCTCAAGTGTAAGAGTGTTTCGAGGGAACTTAATTTCACTTCTGATCAACTCATTGAGAAATTCCGATTGGAACAACGAGTATTTCTTAAAGAAAGCATTATTGAAGGTATTTCCTGATTCATTATTCTCAATTTTTAGTATTCATCCGTTTATTGGAAAGTGTTGAGTAGAAAGAGTTGGTAGATGAAGGATGGTCACTGAATGGGTAGTCACCATCTTCTCCCATCTTATTCATTCACTCCATCTTTCCTCCTCAGTCACGCAACTGAAAGAGGCATCTCTAATGGATCCTCCACTCCCTCTCTCTCTCTCTAAGACCATCTACGTATTTCAGAGACTATATAAATGTATTCTGTAATATGAAAATGCGTTTGAATTAGATCTAATTTATGAAGGAGCATATCGGGAATCTCTGATACCGTCAAGCGGGAGGAAAATGAACCAAGCACGGGAAAATCCGGGAAAATCCGGGGAAAACCCGCACCTGCTGGCAAACGCGCCAGAGTTTATGAAATGACTCAATTTTTGGATTTTGGGTGTTTCAAGTGATTATCTAAAATGTATCGTGAGGGAATTTAAATTGGTTAATTCTAAACAGTCAAACGGATGCATCCAAACGTCATCCGGGAAATTCAATTTTGAGAGCCGGGAAATGGTGTAACGCCGAAATCGCCAAAATCTGTGGGGATGAGCTTCCTAATATTTTAGATATCAGTGAAAACCTCAATTAACATAAATATATCAATTCCAATAAAATTGTGAGTTTGCCATTTCCCGGCTCTCAAAATTGAATTTCCCGGATGACGTTTGGATACACGCTTTTGACTATTTAAAACCAACCAATTAAAATTCCCTCACGATACATTTTAGATAATCACTTGAAACACCCAAAATCGAAATATTGAGTCATTTCATCAACTGTGGCGCGTTTGCCAGCAGGTGCGGGTTTTCCCCGGATTTTCCCGGATTTTCCCGTGCTTGGTTCATTTTCCTCCCGCTTGACGGTATCTCTGAATTCTCTTTTTTCTTTAGAATGGTTCTTCGATTTTGGCTTCGTAATTCCCAAGTCAACGAATACTTGGCAGAGTGTTATTGAAGCGGCCCCTCAAGGAAATATGCTCCCTTCTTCCCTGCTCAGGTATATGAGAAATTCTCATTCTATATTCCACCTACAGAGATATCGGAGAAGGGATTGAATGGGGAAACATCTAAGGTTGAGACAAGTGACTAAATAACTACGACAGTTACAAACCTTTCAAATGAACCTGATTAAACCCAAATTAGTACATTTTCAGTGGGAACGTTGTTATCGAGACATCATTCTTCGATGACGAATTGCTCGTTTCGAAGTCGACCGTCAGAATATTCTATGATTGATTCCCCTCCCCCTCCTCCACTCATCCCCTCTCCTCCTCTTTGGTCATTGATCTCATTCGGCGCTAATCACTTCGATCTCTCTCTTTGTCTATCTCGACAACTTCTGTCTCTGTCTACTATCAATTTACAGTTGAACAAAAACTTGTCTGAAATTCGGAATTATCTGTTATAAAACCTATCAGTATTTGTGCTATTGTGGTAGTGAGAATTGTTCAATTAAATTCTGCATTATTTTTTATCAAAGATTCGATTTCGCTCTTTGTGTACAATAAATTTTTTTTTAAAATTTCCCAGCTTGATTAATCAAAACGTATGAAATTATCTATCTATAGTTTTGATTCCTCTCTCACTCACACCATTCGGAAATTAATGACCAAATGATTCAGAATAGACATCCCACAAATTGATCAAAATATAATATGAAAGAAAAAGTAGGTCATATAGTTCATGAGAGAAAATATGTAAATGAATCACAAATCTTATCTTTGTTTGTCTTGATGAGTGGAAGTTTGTGGGTGCCGAAAGCTGTACACACTATTTTTCGTAAAAGAAAAAAAATCAGTCGACCATGTTTCCTGTACTAAATAAACTTCCCACACTTTTTCTCTTACTGGAAAAACTGTCAGGAACCACAATAAAAAAGATTTTAAAAAATATTTCGGCGCCCACAAACTTCTGCCACTCATTTTGTTGGAAAATAATCTCTCGTTATAGATAATGGAAAATTCTTTTTGAAATTCTTTTGCACTTTTTTATTTATTTACATTATTCTAACGATGATCTGTTGATCTCACGTTCGATCGCGATCTGTTTTTTTTACTGTGTTGTCATTCTCACAGCTCAAGTTCTATATAAATATTTGATAATGTCGACTCCTAGATAATTAACGTTAACTCTTCAAAGTTAATGTTAACTCTTCAATATGAAACAGCTCATGAAAAATATCTAAACCGTTTAGACTAAACAAAATAAACTTTTCGACCCTTCGAACGATACCGTATTAAGCCACGTTGGCTAGTGCGGCGGCCAAGCGGCGGCTCGCGGCTATACTCAGCCGACGAAAAAAAAAAACTCGCGAAGATTGATTCATGTTTTCCGTTTATCGATTGTACGCTTTCTTCCTATTTAACTTCTTTACTGTTTCGCTCGTTGGATGTGGCGCTTGTCATGTATACTCTGGAACATATAACATTTTAGGGCCGCTCACTCTTGCAATCTTCTCACAATGGTCGCCTGGCGCTCGGTCGGAATTAACTACGTCAGATACTCGCAGCTCGCTGCCCAAGTCACTAGAAGATGCCTCAAGGGTGATGCCGCCAAGGATGCCGCTAAGAAGCAGTCTGCTACCGTCAAGATCACCAAGTGGGAGGCCGGCAAGCCCCTCAAGAAGGAATAATTCCGAGAAGAAGGAGCACTCGTCGATCACATCGCCTAACATTCCTTTCTCATTCCGAAAATTGAATCAGTGTTGTGTCGATGTTCTTGCCCCGCGATCCGTTCTTGTTTTTACGTAGATGTATTGAGTTTTGAGAAAGAATGAATAAAGATTTTAGGATTGCTTCCTCTTGCTCACGCACGGGATTCGGGGATGGCCGATCTCAACCAGCTAGTGAACCCTCACGGACCCTTCTACGAATCAGTTTACCAACGAGTGAGTCACACTCTGACCGCATTGTTTACGAGATTTGAGAATATGATACAAAGGGAGAATATATATTTTGAGTTGGATCCATCGGGTACGGGGATCGTCACCTCTGGACCCGTTGCTGAGCTACTAAAAACTTCTGGTCTGCCTACCCAACTTCTCGGATTAGTGAGTCATCGATTGCATTGTTGATTTCATTTTCTAAAATTAAGATATGGGAAGAAGCCGACTATGCAAAGAGAGGCTATCTGGACAGACGAGGAGTCTATATAGCACTCAAACTAGTTGCTGCAGTGCAGGTATTTTATAATAAAATAATGCAAATTTAACTTGTAAACAATCAGTACTATGAATTTTATAGACTATAAAACGCGGTCTGCGTAAGAGCGGGGGAGGGGGTGGCACAGTAGTTCAAAATGGTCCGATCGGGCTGAAATTTTTTGTGGGTACTCCCTGGGGGTGGGGGACACTTCAGCCAAAAAATTGGCCCCAAAAGTTGATCTTTGATCTTTGAGATCGAAAATTTTAATCTTCATTTTACCCCCTCATGTTGCATACCATTCGATAGAGCATCAAAAGTTATGTATGGAGCTAAATTTACGAAGAATTTTGTCAACACGTTTTCGAGAAATAGCCAAAAAACGCATAAATTTGCATTTTTGATTGTTTCATAAAAATATTGCACCATGTTCCAATTGGCACCACCCCCTAGAAAGTCTACGAAGTATGTAAAAACACACGTAGAATTTAATGGAAAATGTCCCCAGACTGTACGACATACTCAGACATGACTTTTCCACGAAAAACTACCACGCAATCGTCGACGAGGGTTCGAAAAGAAGAAAAAAGAAAAAAAAGGGAAATTGTCATCATTCCTCTTATCGACTTTTTTCACATAACGGTCCCCCCTTATGTGAAAAATGGAGGTTTGAGTTCATGTGGAAAAACACCCTCAAAACTGTAATAATATAGGTTTATGTAATAATAAATAGTTTAAAAGTTATTGTAAACATTATTAACGATGTTTTTGGGCCAATGTCGACATGACCCCAAACCTCCATTTTTCACATAAGGGGGGACCCTTATGTGAAAAAAGTCGATGAGAGGAATGATGACAATTTCCCTTGTAAAGTGACAAAACATCGTTAATATAACCTACTAACATATCAAAAGTGATTTCATGTCGAAAAAACATGATTTTGGGTCGAAACAAAATCCGGCAAAAGATTAGCCGTCGGCGGGATTCGAACCCTCGTCGACGATTGCGTGGTAGTTTTTCGTGGAAAAGTCATGTCTGGGTATGTCGTACAGTCTGGGGACATTTTCCATTAAATTCTACGTGTGTTTTTACATACTTCGTAGACTTTCTAGGGGGTGGTGCCAATTGGAACATGGTGCAATATTTTTATGAAACAATCAAAAATGCAAATTTATGCGTTTTTTGGCTATTTCTCGAAAACGTGTTGATAAAATTCTTTGAAAATTTAGCTCCATACATAACTTTTGATGCTCTATCGAATGGTATGCAACATGAGGGGGTAAAATAAAGATGAAAATTTTCGATCTCAAAGATCAACTTTTGGGGCCAATTTTTTGGCTGAAGTGTCCCCCACCCCCAGGGAGTACCCACAAAAAATTTCAGCTCGATCGGACCATTTTGAGCTACTGTGCCACTTGCCCTCCGAATTCCGACGTTCTTACGCAGACGGCGTTATAAAACGGTTGCTTCCAAATGCCACTGAATGATTCATCTATACTTTTTGAGAGTGGACATTCTCCATCATCTGCAAGTCTTGGTCTTCCACTTGGTCCTCCTTCTCTTGGAGGTATCTCCCCGATGCCTCCTTCTGCAATATCTCCTGGAGGAGGAGCAGTTGCACAATGGGGAATATCACCTACGGATCAAGTTTGTTGTCCTATATTCTGTTTACCTTGTTATGAGTAGAGTTTTGAGTAGTTTATACACGTCACTACAGTGATATAATTGCAAAAAATCTCTGTTTTCTGATATATATTTTTAAATACATCATAGTGTATAACAAATATTTTTACTATATAATGACTGACTGGAAACACGATTATTTAAGGCCAAATACGATGCTATTTTCGATTCACTGCAGCCAGAGAACGGAAAATTGCCAGGCGGAAAGGTATTATAATTATTCAACATGGTACTTCAAATTTTAATGATAAAGGTGCGACCTGTGCTACTTAACTCTGGTCTCAATCCGAATATGTTGGCTAAGATCTGGGAGTTGGCTGATCAGGATAAGGACGGATTCCTCGATAGAGTTGAGATGAATGTCGCCCTACATCTCGTTTATAGGTTATTATTTTTTTGGATACACCTATTTGTTGTTTATATATTGTAATCTAAAATAATAATTAAGAGCTCTACAAGGAGAGGGGGTTCCTCGTTCTCTTCCCGATCATCTCATCCATCCTACCAAATCTATGCTATCCAGGAGAAATTCTATCGCTAGTGCATCAGGTTCACTTTTTTTACTTGCTACAATTATGCGATTCTGTAAACAAAGTTTAAAAAAATGTTACTCGAGAGTGAACAACCTAGTTTGTAGAAATATCAAAGTGTATGCCATATTTTGGACGATTTTGGGTTATTATTTGTCAAACATCTATATATGGTAGGCAATATCTCTGAAAATTTAGTTGTACGGAACCTGTTCAACTCTGACTGAATATAATGTTAACAGGAAATCTTCGATCTCGTACGGGTAGTGTGACCTCTCTGAATGAGATGTCTCTGTACACTCCTACTCATGCTGCAGCTGCAGCACCCAATCGACCATATTCTGTACAGGCACCTCGACCTCCTTCTCTCACTCCTCAACATACAGTGAGTACACTATCTTTGAGAACTTGTATTCTGTCGGGCCTATGTGTACTTTTCCATTTTCCTTGTACATTTCTGAAGAAAATTACTTAGTAAAAAGTATATCACTTATGTCGTTGGTTGTGGATTGTACGCCGTTTCCATTTTGTCATGCCGCCGGTTGTCTCTTGTATGATTTTATCAAATTGGTCGTCGTTAAGGGTCAACGAAGTGGTCACTCAGAAGGAGGAGATGGAGAATGGCCAGTTAGAGTGACTGATTATGCTGATCATTTTGCACTACTCGATACTGATAGAGATGGATTAGTGAATGGATTGGATTGTAGAGGATTCCTCATGAACACTAATCTACCTCAACATATGCTAGCACACGCATGGTCGTGAGGATACTTGTAGACTGATTGGAATATATCTTTTGCAGGGCATTGGTTGATATGAACCAATCTGGAATGCTTTCTCTCGAACAATTCTCCCTTCTCCTCTATCTAATTCATCGATTATCTTCATTGGGAGAAGATCTTCCTCGTTCACTTCCTTCTCATCTTATTCCTCCTTCAATGAGAACTCCCACTACTAATGGAGTACCTCAACCACCTTCTCTTCCTGGTAGTCAACCAACTTCACCTCTTGAAGATGATGAAGAAGCTATGACATTAGTGGCTGATATCAATAGAATGGAAGATGAGAGAAGAAAGGCTGAGGAAGAAATGGGACAAATCGAAATGGAGATGAAGAGGAAACAAAATGAGATGAAACAATTGAGTGTTGAATTGAAGACTCTCGAATCTACTGTGAAACAATTGGAGAAACAGAAGGCTGAGGCTAATAGGTAAGTTAACCATTCATAATGTGAGTTTGTACTTAATGTAATATTGTGTTGAGGAGACTGGGAGAGATGGATGATCAGAAGAATAGACTAATTGCTGCTGCTGAGACTAGTAGAGGAAAAAGTGCTGAGACAACGAAGAGAATGGAGAATCTCATGGAAGAAACTCATAGGGCTACTGAGAATAAAGAGGTATGGAATCATGAGATAGGGAATAGAAGGGAATTATTGAATTATAGGAAGATGATGCGAAGATGTTTGCACTACGACAGGAAGTATCGGGATTGGAAGGAGAGGCTGCTAGTGCTGAAGCTGATTTGAGAAGTGAATTACACTCATTGGAGGTATGAATGGAATAGAGGAGGAATGAAGGAAAGATCGAATTATTGTAGGGAACAGTGGGTGAATTGTCTCGATTGGAAAGAGAAGCGACTTCTCTTGAAAGAGAGAAAGAGAAGACTGTCAAAGTGAATGCAACCATCGATGAGGCATTGAGAGTGAGTACTCATCTTTCTTATACGATTCGCCTATTCGTTGAGATGATTTTTTAAAATAAAATTTCAAGGAGTTTCAAGGGAACGTTAAATAATTAGTGTTTATTAAGGAACTGGAGGGTGCAATGGAGAAGGGTGAACAGTGTAGTATGCTATTCGATGATTTCTCTCGATTCTCATTGGCTGATACTCCATCCACTTCCTATATGAATAACTCTGTTTATGCTGGCAAGACGGTTCCTCCTGGTTAGTCCTTTTTCATCATATAAGTGTATCCACTTATCATTTGTGTAATCTTTTCGTCGTAATTGACTTAATTCCGTAACGTGATAGTGAATAATTGTAGATCCATTTGGTAACTCTGTTCCTGCTCAGTCATTCTCAGCCTTTGGAAGTGGAGGAGGAGGGGGTAAAGCTCCGCCCCCTCGTCCCGCCCCTCCTGGAGGAGTTGGAAAGAGAGCCACTCCTGTACACGATCCATTCGCTAATGCGTATGTTATTTATATCATTATCTTTATTGGTTACAATTGAATCACAAAGAAGAAAAGTGTAACTTTTTTTCTAACATCATTTTATTGGTAATTGCCTATCTTTTCTTGTTGTAGAAAGTGTTGCAATCAACTGAATATATTTTTATTTTGAGTGATCCATTCTCTGGGAACGAACCGTCCTTTGGCGGGGGAGGAAGTACTACTTCATCTGCTTTCGCTGATTTCGCCAATTTCGGCCAGTTTAGCTAATCCGATAATTCGTTTCGCAATAGTTGTACTATACTTACTAACTCATTCCATGGGCATAGATTGATTCTACCCATTGTACCCTAGTTGTGAATGCCAATCTCTTGAATTACTATCGGATTATTTTGTTCACTTTGCTATTTTCTCCTTTTATGCCAGTGTACTAAGCTAAGTCGTAGAATATACATAGCAATTACATTAATAATTTATATGTTTCTCAATCTTCGCTCAATTTCCAGATGTAGGTACTAAAGTATTTTCAAACAATAATTATTTTCCCGATAGAATCGTGTCTTATAATACTTAGAAATTGTAACACTAATATATTAGGCTTCAGTTTGTCCAGTAATTGTGTGCCCAGGTCAACAATTGTCAGATTTTAGTGTTATAATTTGTGCCAGCATTGTATACCTGCGTAGATCGAAATAAAGTATATGTTTATTATACGATTTGTTCGTGTAGTGCTCCCCTTCCTCCACTCTTCCTTTGGTAGACTCCTTCTCTTTCCTCGTCCTTCTCCTCTTCCCTCTCTTCCCCTTCTGCAGCTGTCCATTCACTTCTCCTCTTCGATTCAACGAGAGTGACAGAGAGAAAGAGGAGACTCCGCCCTCTCCCTTCTCTCCCTTCCAATGGGCGGAGTCAAGGGAAGGGGAGGGACAACTGAAGAGAGAGAAGACCAACGTCTACTCATGACTGATCCTTCGACAATACAACTTCATTTGATCCATCTCTTATCTCATTCATTGTCGCGAGTATTTCAATCGATGTACCGTATTCTATCGTCTCTCTTTCAGTGAGTATCAATCATGTCTGCAGTTGAAGAGAGACAAACGGAGAAACGACCTCTTGATAAAGAAGAAAATGGAGAAGAGGAGGAAGAAATAGTACAGAAGAAGGCTAAAGTTGTAATTGAGGTATCTTAATTATGAAGATTGTCGAGAGAGAGAAAGTAGAAGAGGGGAAGATAGACGACAAGAGAAAGGGTGAGGGATGGCAACTGTCTCTCACGAAAGAATTCCCATTATTCTATCGTATTCCAGGAGGAGAAAGAAGACAAGAAGGAAAAGGATGATAATAAGGGTGAGATAAACTATTATTATCGATCAGTTTAATCTGTGAAGGGATGAAAGTATGGTGAGAAGGTGGTAATCTAGTCTCCCTTCCCTTCTCTTCCCCTTCCCCTCCTCTCACTACGACGTATCGACTATGACTGAGAGAGGGAGAGTGAGGGAAGAGAGAAGAGAAGAGGAGGATAGAGGGAGGGAGATAGAAGGGGATGAGAGACGTCTAGAGTCCTCTCTCATACACATCCCTCAATACAACACCTTTCTCAATTAATTCTGGTAGTTGAAAGAAACGACGAAGAAACGATGGCTAAGTATATTTCCTCGTGATATTTTTGTTAAGGGATTTTTATTTATAAAAAAAACTATACACCACACTAAAAAAAATCAAAGTTATATCGCGAGTTAATTTTTGGATTCTATGAAATGTAGCTAATTGAAGAAAGATATTACAGTTTTCTCTAACGATGAAAAATTTATCTAAAATAAATAAAATTAAGAAGAAGGAGCAGAAGGATCGGGAGATGAAGATGCATATGAAGTATCTGATGATGGAGAAGAAGGAAGAGAAGGAAGTGATGAAGAAGGAGATGATGAAGAAAGACCAGAAGGAGAAAGTGGTGATGATGATGATGATGATGAAGCTGTTCCTGATGAAGATGATGATCAATAGAACATCTCTTCTTCTCTTCCCTTCCATTGATCATTGATCTCTCTCTCTGTCCTCGATACCTCTTATTCGTGCTAATCATGCAATAGATAATCCATGATATGAGATCATTTCCAATCGATGTTATTTATTCATATATCTGTCTCTATCGTCTCTCATTCACTCATGGATTTTGTTTTTACCTCCAATCTCAATTCTTTTCGTTGCAATTTCCAGATATTACTTACAATGTTTTCAACTCTTGTAAAGTATGTGAAATCGAAATAAAAATACCGTCTTGCAGAATGAGGAAACGTCTTACTGCAATCAAAAATTACAAAAAAGACTTATTTCAGATAATACAAGAACGGAAAAAAACAATTTTATTGTGTAATTCATATTTTTTCTAACTGAGTTCCTATCTCGATAGAGTTTATAAGCATAGATTTGGATTGTTTTCTCCCCTCTTGGGTGGGGTTGATTACATCGGCCTCATTCCTTACACAGTCATTTTATCGTTCCCATTCCTCTTCAATCCACCCATGGACACCTTATTTAGATAGTTGACTGTCCTCTCGTTCCAACTGATTATTACACTGGTAAGTAGATAACACGATTGAAGAGTTATCATATTCACATTCGAGAATAGGGGAAATCAGGGTGAGAAATATAATAAATATTTTTTTAAACAATTTTTGTTCGCAATACTCATTACTCTAACATGAAAAACCTTTTTTTTCAGTTTTCTATATATTATTTGAACATTTAGGGCCATATTTGAACAATAGTAAGCCGTTGTTCAGAGCATTTATCAAGTCAAAACAATTTCACATAAGTTATGACATAACATCATAATTTTCGGCTAATGAATCTGTAATCAAAACTGTCTGTTCACCTGAGAAAAAATTTGGAAAACACTTGTCTAAAATTTCTTCTTTATGAGTGACTGTCTCGTAGTATCCGTTATGAAATGCTACGCTTCCTTCTTTTTTCTTCAGGTATCCATATATCTATAAAATTTGATATTTTGTCATTCGCGTGCATGAGAAGACATCAGAACATTAGTGAAAGTGTCGAATGTCTGATTGAGGGAAGGGGGTCATGGATGATTATAACTGCTTCAGTTATGTTCTTTCTTCTGTTCCCCATTCCAGTTTCTATTGTAGAAGGTGTTCATTCTGTTCTTAGACAACTTGTCATATCAGTATGTGTATTGTCCTTCCTTCTCTCTTCATTCCAAGAGAGAGAGAAACGAACAAATGGGCGGAGTTCCTTATTCCTCCCTTAGGGTAAAGAGAAGCTATCGGCAACTCTTCCATATTCCTTCTCTTTAACCTCTCATTCTTTTACCCATTTCATCTCTTTCTCAATGGTAATTCATTACAGATGGGACCAATTCGTCTCTTCGTTCTTCTCTTATTCATAATCACAGGTAATTATCATCTCTTGATCAAGTCTCGATTGTTCTATTCCATCTCATTGTGATTGGATAGCTGATTGGATAGTGCTCTTCTAGCTGGTGCCTTTGGGAGAAGGGACAATGACCAGTTTCCATTCCCTATCTCACTCTCACTCTCATTCATCCCTTCCATCACAATGATACTCCCACTATGAATACCCGTTACTCTTATCGTTAACTTGAGACAATTCATCCCCTACTCATGATTAATGATGTGAGACTATCGAGAGTGAGAGAGAAACCAGTGAAAGGAGACACTTTGTCTATCAAAGGCAACTAGGGGAAGACATCAATGAGACAATCTATCATCTCTTTCAGTATCCATGTTATGGCAATCACTCTATTAGAAGTACTTGTTTAGGTGTGAAATACATACCTTACTACTTCCAATTTCAGATGTTGTATCTGATGGAGAAGTATACGATGATATGGGAGAGAATAGTCATGATTCACGTGAATTATCCCCTCCTCAACCTCCATTCGCCCCTCCTCGAATGAATATGGAATCAATTGAATCATCCCCTCCAGGAGGATCTCCTCACTCACCAAAAGGAGATTCATTCTCTCCTGGTCCTCCTTCCATGTCTAATTCAACCATGGATTCAGTAATGGAATCAGGAGGAATACGTGAAGAAGGAGGAGGAGAAATGAGATCGATGCTAGTCGAAAGATCTCCAAGGTATCAATCGTTCATCCAAATATGAACTGAAATGGGCAATTCATTCTAAATGGGAGATATCGATCTGAGATCCCATTGGCAATCGCGTTCTTTTGTTGAGAAAGGGCGATCTTTATGTGGTTGTGAAACAAGAGATTGAGAATAACGACCACATTCCTATCACTGACTCAAAAAGAGAGACGGAACCACTTTGTTTCCAGAAATATTAACTGGTTATGAAGACGGAAATGGTTCGAAGTGAACAGTTTCCCTAGGACAATTGAGACAACGAGTAAATAAGTTAATTGCAGAGCAGGAGATAAGAATGAAGTGGATGAGAAGGATGACAAAGATTCCAAGCCATCCGATGGGTGCAAGGATTCCAATGATCTCTGCAAATTCTGGTCGAGTATTGGAGAGTGTGAAAGTAACACTGATTGGATGAATAAACACTGTCCTATCTCTTGTGACCAATGCAATGGTGAGAGGGGTCTTACAATGAGATCCATTCTGTCAAAGGGTGGGATAGGGGGACGATTCTCTTTATATTGGGCTAGGTCTTACGACTGTTCATTTCAGCGACAGTTCCATGTATCGATAAGCATCGTCTATGTCACTTCTGGTCATCCATCAATGAATGTGTCACTAATGCTGTGTGGATGCTCGCCCATTGTCCACTCTCATGCAAGAGTTGTAAAGGTGACCATTCCCCCTCCCTCACTTCCCCTTCCGCCTACCCCTCCCCTATCACTTTCCTGAACTTGTCAGCATTTGTAGTGATAAGAAAGAATGCTTTCTCTTCATTGATCCTCCCCCCCCCCCCCCCCCACTCTCCTTCCCTCTTCCCCCTCTCTCTCACTTTCTCGAACAGAAGGAAGGGGTAGGTCATGTGATGATTCAACAACTTGTTCACACTTTCCCTTTCCCCATTCCATTTCTACGCTTGAGAAAGAGGTCAGAATATAAAAGAGTCTCTTAAGGGGAACCAGTGAATGGACATCATCCTCCCACTGGAGGAGACTTCAAACAATCTGATTGCACTTTCGTCACCACTCATGAGGGTATGCAATCCATTCGAGACCTCCCAAGACGATTATTGAAAGGAATATACAATCATAGTTTCCTTCTCTTCAGATACATCTCAACGTCGTACAATATCCATCAACGACGTTCGTCAAAGTGCAGCTAATTTTGGATGTGTTCCCACTCTCACAGCACCCAGATGCTCGAGGAATTTATGCTATCATCTGAAGTGAGTCCCCTTCCCTTCTCTATATTCATTCAATGATCAATTAAGATTCCGTACATTCGATGGAACATGTAATAATCTGCGTCGTCCTCTAGTAGGATCAGCCTTTTCTGCTCTCAAGAGACTGAAGAGTCCCATATACGATAATAATCTCAATGCACCCACTTGTCAGTTCATCTTTCTACTCTCTTCATGCATACAAATGATTAATTGAATACATAATAATGACAATTCAGCGTCGTTTACTCGTATTCGTCCGTCAGCCCGTGAGGCCTCTCGTCTTCTTCTCGCTTCATCCTCTGCCATTCCTCATAATGCTAATGCTCTTCTTATGCAATGGGGACAATTTATCGCCCATGATCTGGCTAAGACCACCATGTTGAACAATCAGGTATGTCATCGTAAACACTTCATTAGTCCTTAATTTCGTATTGGATATAATGAGTGAATATTGAGGAATGTGCAGCGTGTACATCAGCAGGAGGAAAATGTTTCTCTGTATTTCTCTCTCGAGCTGACCCTACGTGAGTCCCTCTCCTTCCCTCTCCTTCTTATCTCTTCATTCTTCTTCAGATTCGGTCGTTTTATGTGTCTTCCAGTAGCTCGTTCAGCTCCTGTTTGTGGATCGGGATCATCTTCATTCAGAGAGCAATACAATGAGAATACTGCTTATATCGATGGATCAATGGTCATTCATCCCTTCAGACTACTCGATATAATCTATTCCTTCTTCAGATCTATGGGAGTTCCGATCGCGATCAGTTTCTATTCCGTCAGGGTCAATTCTTGAAGACGAAGAATATCAAGGGACGACAATTCCCTCCCGTTGACAACAATAACAATGTCGTTGCTGGTGACGATAGAGCCAATATCTTCGTGGGATTAGCAGCTCTTCATACGATATTCCTTCGATTGCACAATAAGTATCAATTCCCTCTCTTCTTCCTCATTCTATCAATCACTCCTTCCAGATATGCTCAGACTCTTCAGAGAGTGAACACTCACTGGGATTCAGAGAGAGTTTTCCATGAAGCACGAAAGATTATGGGGGCTGTACTACAAAGGATCACTTACCATGTCAGTAACTTCTCTATTTACAGTATTCGACGATTGTGTTGTAGGAGTATCTGCCTCGAGTGCTTGGAGAAGAGTACGGTAGATTGCTAGGGAAGTACAGAGGATACGATAAGGATGTCGATCCAAGTGTTGCCAATGAATTCACTAGTTGTGCATTCAGATTTGGACATGGAATGATTCAGGTTTAAAAGGGACAGAGGAACACAATCAAATAGATTCTTGCAGGAGTTTTATCCCTTCCTCGATGATAAATTCAACCAGATTGGAGGAATTCCATTCAACGATGGAATGTTCAAGAGTATTCATATTTTGAACAATGGAGTGGATCCTCTCGTGAGAGGAATGATCACTCTTCCAGCTAAAATGCCTCAGAGGTTAGATACATCTCTTCTTGGATACATCTCTTCTTCGTCATTTATTGAAATGAATTATTCTAGATTGACCCCTGCAGTAACTGAAAGGATCTTTGGTAATTCTGATCTTGGATCAATCAATATCCAGAGAGGAAGAGACCATGGAGTTCCTGGTTACGTTGCATGGAGGAAAATGTGTGGACTACCTGAAGTGAAAGACTTTGATGATCTCGCATCCACTATCAAGAATAAAGTTGTAATCGAGAATCTGAAACTCGTCTATAAACATGTCGGTCAGTTAGATGGGGAAGACGATGAGAAAATGAAAAGAGCATTTCTATTGCAGAGAATATTGACATGTACGTTGGATCGATTCTTGAAGAACCATACAAGAATGCACTCGTTGGCCCCACTATGGCATGTGTCATCTCTGATCAATTCAGAAGAGTCAGGGATGGAGATAGGTGAGAATCTATTTCTGCTACTACAGTTTGTGACTATACCCTTTCTAGATTTTACTATGAGAATGATAATATCTTTACACCTGAACAACGTCGTCAGATTGATAAGATGAGTATTGCCCGTGTATTGTGTGTAGCGGGAGAAGCATGGTCAAGAGTACCTAAACACTCATTCGACACATTCATGCCTGAGAGGGACAAATTGGCCAAGTGTGAACAAGTTCCTGATATCGATTTCAATGAATGGAAGGAGGATATCTAAGAGAATGATCTCGTGATTCAAATACGTGTATCTATTGTTAATTCATTCTGTGGTCATTCAACCATTCTTACTAATTATTTCACTCATTTCATGACGTGTCATCTTACAACTTAGATTAGTTGTTCAATTACTTTCAGTTGTAGAACTTTAACAGCCAATTATAATCATAATAATTTGTTTGATAAAAATTTTGAATGTGAAAGATGATAGATACATCGCTATTCTTGAAGAAATGTTGCGAAAACACGGCTGCGGGTATCTCATTCAGTTTGTTCATGGTGAAGATGAAGATAATCGTGGTAAGAAGAGTTTCAACATCATGGTGTCTCTTGTGTCGATAGCACCGTGTGGATTATCTAGATTTTTCAAGATATTTGGTAATGATATCTCCTGCCAACAGGGTTACTCGAATAGAGCTGTCAGAGGGAGGAATTCTCTTCCCTCATATCATATTTTTAAAATGATACGCTTGTATTTCGGCGACAACCTAAATGCGCGCGCGTCTTTGCATGAAGTGCGCGCTTTTGCGCAAGCTCGCCCCGCCCACTTTCTCTTTCGGTCTTTGAAGGTTGTATCGATTTTTTTCGCGTTTTTATCGTTTTTCCACTGTTTATTTATTGTTTATTATTGTTTATTTGCAGAGGATGGCAGCGCCCAGCGCTTCCTTTTCACCGCGGAGTTCGTGTCCGAGGGACACCCCGATAAGATGTGCGACATCATCTCCGACACTGTTCTCGACGCGCATCTCGCTCAAGACCCGAATGCCAAGGTCGCTTGCGGTAAGTTAATTAACATTTGGATCGGTCTTATTAAAGCTGTGCTGAGATAGGAATAACACGGTACTTTGCTTCAATTTTGTAGAGACCGTAACCAAGACGGGAATGGTTCTCCTCGCCGGAGAAATCACGAGCAAAGCCGTCGTCGACTATCAGAGCCTCGTCAGAAATGCCGTCAAGAAGATCGGATTCGACGTGCAAGTGTCGTACGCCATTGGTGTGGCCAAGCCCCTCTCCATCACGGTCATCTCGTACAACACCTCTCCTCTGAGTGAGCTCGAACTGCTCAGCATTGTCAACGACAACTTCGATCTCCGCCCTGGAATGCTCATGATGGTATACTATAATGCTCATGAAGGCAATATTTATTTCAAAATTTCAAATAAAGAGTTCAAAATCTAACTATGAACATTGCAGGATCTTGGACTCAAGGACCCCATCTACGAGCAGATTGCTCGCAATGGCCACTTCGGTCATGAAGCCTTCCCCTGGGAGAAGCCCAAAGAGCTCAAGATCAAGCCCGAGTTGCTTGCCAAGCTCAAGGCTCGCGATGTGAATGGAGGCCTAAATCAAATATTCTGTTAGGCCTCGAATGATGATTACGTTGTTAATTTCTGTTCGTTCTGTTCTGTTATTCCGCCAATGCTTTAGCTCAATCTTGTTGTGTCCATTTCCTACTTGAAACCGTGTTCCGTGCAATTACATTGCAATTCCTCCCAACGTGACTTTAACGACTAGCATCATACTACCGATTTCAGTTTATGTGAGCTTTATCCTACCTAATCGCATTTTATTAGCATGTCCGTTTCTGGTTTGTTTAAATAAAACATATTCGTTTATTACTCCCTTACGACTTCCCGCCGACAACAAAAATCATTGTGAGAACATATCGAGAACATGAATTCTGCCTTGTCTGCTGAGAAGTAGAGATTGAAGCATTTTTACCAACGACAAAACAAGTGAACAACGACTATTATGAAAAATACTAGTGATATTTCTACTTTCCTCCAGCCGGAGCGAAATGTTTGCCTCTGATGATATTGGCTTGACGGAAATAAGGTCTCGTCGACGACCTCCACGAACCATCACCTGAATTATTAATTTTATAAAATCAGTTCAATCAAATTGAGCAGGAAACTAAACTACTTTTAATGTTTGATAAATAACATATTATTTAGTAGTCAATGACCATCAGAAAAAGGAATAAATCGTAAATGCTGCAATAGCTATTGATTTTATTTCACTGACCTGAGAGTGCTCCTGTAGATTGTGTCCCACATTGGGGATGTACGCGCACACTTCGGCGCTCATGCTCAACCTCACGGTGGCACACTTGCGATTGCTTCTACGGATGACTCTTGTCCTTGGAGCGTGCTGGGACTCTTGTCCTTGGAGCGTGCTCGTCGCTCAGGAGGTTCATTTCGCTCGTGAATGAACTGAAAGAAGAAACGTTCATTACAAAACAAGAATTACTGTTTCAATCACCGAAATTTAGTGATATTTCATGTTGAAACGTTAGTTTTCGAACTATCCCTGAACAATTGAACCATAAATAAACAGTGAAACATGAAACAAACAGTGGAAAAACGATAAAAACGCTCAAAAAACGATCCAAGCTTCAAAGACCGAAAGAGAAAGTGGGCGGGGCGAGCGTGCGCAAAAGCGCGCACTTCATGCAAAGATGTTTAGGTCTTATCTCGTTACTCGCGGAACGAGAAACAATTCTACGTAAAAATATGATAGATACTTTCTCCTCACTCGAGCGAGCATGAAGAATGAAGAGACCAATTCTTCATCATGACCTCTCTACGTACTCGACAAGTTTTACAGACGGTATCTTGCAAAGCATTGTTTTGATCGTTTGTGAAAAATTATGGATAATGTAACTTGGAATGAAGACTTTATCGAACACACTGAAAACGATGTTATTCGATAGATCTATGAGTAGGATCGGGACAGGGGCAATAAGATCCATCGATTCCGTCGATTCCATTACTTCCATTCTTTCCGTGAATTCCATCCATTCCTCTTCTTCCGGGCACACCATTCACCCCCTACAATGCGAATTATCCTAATTATACTCAATCTATGATTACTATCTATCACCTGTAATCCTCTTTTTCCTTCCTTGCCATCAACACCGGGTTTTCCATCCATTCCCGCGGGTCCCTCAGATCCAATGGATCCCGGAGCTCCGATTGGTCCGGGTTGTCCTCCATCTCCTTTCACTGCGTTTCTTCCATTGACTCCAATCTTGCCTTTTCGTCCATTATTTCCATTCGTCCCATTCACACCAGCATCACCTTTAAAAAAAGGGCAAAGGTAATAATTCTGCATTCAGCTTTTTTTTTAAATATGAGCAGGTTTCTTTTTACTCTTTTTGGGACGTTGCATCACCTTGTTCTCCTCCAATCCCATCGTTTCCCGGTTCTCCAACAGCCCCTTTAGCCCCCGGGAATCCCTTCGTCCCTGTACGACCTGTAATCACTTTCTACTTGAGTTTATCTTACCTTTATCTTTAAATTAGATAACCTCTCAATCCAGGAAGTCCGGGTGGTCCAGGAGGGCATTGTACACATCCTCCAGGGATATCGAATGTAGCGACGAGGATTGCTCCAGGAGCACCCCTTCGACCATTCACACCTATATTACGAATATATTGCGAAAAAATGGACTAAAATATTAGCTTCTAATCTCTGACCAGGTTGTCCATTCTCCCCTCTGAGTCCTGGTTGTCCTGGTGGTCCACGAGGACCAGATGGACATCCACGTGAATCATTCACACAATTACATATATCGATTGAGATGGAACGAGATGAACGATGAAGAGAGAATACAGGAGAGATTCCATTAGGGAGAGATTGCATCTGACTCCATGCATCTTCCGATAAACCTCTGCAATCAATAATCTCAACAAATTCATTCAATTGCAATAACCTGAATTCTTCCAATCCAGAATGAATCTCTTCATTAAGTAAGTCGATATCTTGCATTATTTGATAGATGAAGTGAAGAGAAAGAAGAGTACTGAAGAAAGTGAAGAATGTTCCTACAGCGAGAGTTCCAGTCATTCTGCCTTTCGTCTGGACTACTCTGCATCCTCATTATCTCCCTTATATCGAGCTGAGAATGGATCGAAATATCATTATCGAAGTCAGTCAGCTAACGACTCCTCGAGAAATGGGTACCAATTATCATCATTGAGATAGGGGATAGGACGAATGAAAATCAAGTTCCACGATAAACCTATTCTGCCTTTCTTCCTTTAGTTCAATTATAATAAAGTCAATCATTATTAATGTTTTTTTTCAACCTGTACATAGATCTGTATCTGTACATAGATTCAATCTGTACACTGTACATAGACATGTACAATCTGTACATGTCTATCCACGAAATGCGGAGAAATAAAATATTCGATGAAGAAAAATGTATTCCTCGATTATACGATGTGTTCTGTATGAGCTATACTGTCCACGAAATGCGGAGAAATAAAATATTCGATGAAGAAAAATGTAATCCTCGATTATACGATGTGTTCTGTATGAGCTATACTGTTATTGTTTTCAGTTCATTTTATTCTAATATATATTCTGTTTTCATGCTAATTATTAATAAATTCAGCTTATCAGTGTAGTTATCTATGCATTAATTCATAAAGCAAAACCAGATATGAATTCGAGGATAGATAATTTTTCCGTAGATTCTTCCAAGCACTACAGTTTTCCATTTTATTTTATATTCTTTTTCATCTCGTGAAGACAAAACATCCGAAAACTAACTCGTTTTTAAAAATATAAACTAATACTAGATAGTACACAAAAAGAGTGAAAATAAATAAACATGAGAAACTCCTGACGGGAAAGTTCCTGAAAAATCTGATACTGTAGATTTCAGCCTCTCAAAAGTGAATTTTTCTTTTTTTTCCCTTTTTTGCTTGTAGGCACGTTGTTTTGTGTTTTACGCCGTTAAACTCGTAAAATAAACCTCCAGCACGCTAGGTGAATGTGTAAATTTCCATATTCTAACCTTTCTTCGTCATTTTTTTCACTTGTGAAAGTATTATTCAAATCTATATTAATTATCTCTGAATTGCAGGTAACATGGTCAACGTCCCCAAGACCAGAAGGACGTTCTGCGACGGCAAGTGCCGTAAGCACACCAACCACAAAGTCACCCAGTACAAGAAGGGAAAGGACTCTGCCTTCGCTCAGGGTGCGTCTCATTCCTATTGATCTATTTTAATTTAAACATTCTAACTCACATAGGCTAGGTTTAATTTGAATTACTTCGCATTCTAATTCACATAGGCTAGGTTTAATTTGAATTACTTCGCAACTAAACCAGAACTTTGCCTCCGCCATCAATTTTATTGCAATCTTTGGTAACGTGAGTATATAGATTCTGTTTTTTTTAATTGAAAAAATCTAATAGGTCTAAAGGTATTATTAGTTACCTATGACTATTAATTCTGGAGGAACTAGTGGCGTTCGAATTTTCACGTGAGCCCGTCAGTTGAATCCTCGCATGTGAAAATTCGGCCGCATATGCATGGACATATTAATTATGCCTTAGTTCAACAACGTATCAGTGAGCTTCGTGTATATATATATTTTTTATAATAGCTATCATTGAAAAAATAGAGCGTTGCGGGAATATGTCCACCAGCTATTTTTGATTTTGTTATTTACCTGGTCAGGTATTCAACCACTAATTTCTTATCTTTCGAGGATATCGTGTTACCTTTGTAATACAGTTGTTAATTAAACCTAGAACCGTATCGTTTCCACGAATACTCGAGAGCGATAATAACATTAACCTCCGAATTTTCAAAAGCATAATTTACATGCCCAACAGTCTCATATAATATTTACTAAATTCGTTCTAAATTCTTAAAGTTAATCTTCTTTTGCGTAAGATTTGATTACGTAAAAAGAAAATCAAAATAAAAATATAAACTGTTTAGCTTCCTTTATTGAGCACTAGAAATGCGCATAAGAAAATAATATTTGTATCTTACGTCTAATATTATATGATGTTCATACAGTTATAATTTATATCTCGCTTCTGTCTGTAATATTTGCATCTCAAATAATTAAATAACTTCAGGTCGCAGACGTTACGACAGCAAGCAGGCTGGATTCGGAGGTCAGACCAAGCCCATCTTCAGAAAGAAGGCCAAGACCACCAAGAAGATCGTGCTGAGAATGGAGTGCGCCGAGTGCAAACACCGTAAGCAGCTCCCCATCAAGAGATGCAAGCACTTCGAGCTGGGAGGACAGAAGAAGTCCAAGGGAGGAGTCATCCAGTTCTAATCTGTTTGCTCGTTCTTTGTTTTGTTTGTTGAATTCGGTAATAAATTATCGATTTCTTTCAAGCCTTCGTGGTACAAACGTCTCGCATCGTCATATTATCTGATGGAACAATTGAATGACAGGAATACAGCGTTTCCACTTAGGCTTGATAGTGATGTTTCGTCTGGTGCGGGCTACTTCTCGGGGTGAGGTTATGGGGGTATATCCGTTTACGAATCAAATCTGTTCAGACATCACTATCTGTGCCATTGATAGTTCAAATACTAAAGCGAAAATCGGCCGAGATCCGAAGACATGTACAGTCCAATTGGGAACGAAAGCTGTTGCTGTGTCTAGAGAGCATGCAGATCTTAATTGGAATTCGGTATGCATTTGGATCCAAATTTGGATTGACTAATAGGTCAATGTTATCTATTATAGGGTGGGGTAACGCTTGTCGATACATCATCATTCGGTACTCTTGTTGATGGAGAAAAAATTATCAAGGTAAATTTCGTAAACGTAAATAGGATATAAAATAGTTCTTTTACAGAGTTCAAAGTTACTAAGAGGTGGTGAGCGTTTGAAGATCGGCCAAGAGGAATTTATCTTGGAGAAAATAGAGGAAGTTAGAAAAGAGACTCCTAGAATCCAACCTCTGCAGCAGAGCAATCCAACTGCTAAGACTTCGATTGCTTCTTACTTCACAAAGGTTCGTTCACGTAAGCCGCGATTAGACATGAATGATTTGAAGAAAAGTAATGTGCTACAAGAAGAATCGCAAGCTGCCGATGTCTCGATCAGGAAAATACTGGCAACAGAAACACCTTCAGAGTGAGTGGGATTATATTATGTCTAGTGTAGGATATACTGACAAGGGAAGGGTATAAGGGTGCAGATGTACCGAGTAAATTCGTTGATGGCAGTTGAAAGGTATCCCATAGGGAAGTCGAAAACCGCTTTGAACTGATTGGATATAGGTTTCCTAAGAACCGAAAATTGATTTTGAAAATCCATGAAATTTTCGGCGAAATTTGTCCCCTCCTCGCCCAGAATAGTGTTCGATTTGGAGAGCATGTCTCCCATGTCTCTGTTGGCGCAGTAGGTAGTGCACTTGCTTCACGTTTTGCAGGTACCGGGTTCGATTCCGCCTTGTGGTTATCACCTTTTGCCGAATTTTTATGCCTTTTGCCTTTTTTCTTTTCAATTATTTTGCATATGGTCACTCTATTTTGACAATAAATTATGACAAATTTCATCTGGCGCCTATAATAATTAGGCAGAAAAGCAGATTTAACATATCTCAATGCAAGAAGCAGAAATACAATTAACATCTATGAAGTTTGTTCCAAAAACAGTCGAAGCAATGTGGCTTCTCGCAACGAGGGCACATGGTGCAGCTGAGAGACGAGCAGTTGTCGCATGTTGTCTGTTGTCTGGATTTCATTGTCAAAAGGACGGAGAACCGCAATAACCTATTCTCTGTTCTTCTGAAAAGTCATTAAGTATCATCAAAACATGTCAGAATTAGTTGAAAGGAGTCATAAAAAATGATGTAAAAAAAATAAAAATACGGCAAAAGGGTCTAACAGTCCGGGGGATCGAACCCAGTACTTCCAAAAGATTAAGCGAACGCACTATCTACCTGCTGCGCCAAGAGAGACATGTCTCTCCAGCTCTTCAATTCGACCAGTGTTCTGGGGGAGGATGAGGAAAAATCCGTCGAAATTTTACCAGATTTTCAAAAATTATTTTCGGTACTTAGGAAACCTATATCCAATCCGTTCAAAGCGGTTTTGGACTTCCCTATGGGGTACCTTTCAACTGCCATCAACGAATTTACTCGGTAGATCTTCACCCTTATACCCTTCCCTTGTGAGTGACAATTTGAGGAGTCAAGAATCGCAGAAGGAACCATCTCAATTAATTCGTAAGCCAGTACGCGGACGAGCAAAACGAGTTAATCCACTCTTCGATTTCGATGAAGAAGATGAAGCAACTATGGATATTGCTAAAGGAAGATTACTTGCGACAGAGACACCATCTGAGTATGTATTTATGAATACATAATCTCTATAACAATTGACTCTAAACACAATTGTTGCAGCTCGGTTCCATCTCCAAAAGAGACTGCTCCTATTGCTCCTCCTCCTGTTCGTTCACCACAACCGAATGCAGTAACTCAACGTGATCTTTCTATCTGCAGTATATATAGCATATCCAACCTGGAAAAAAAATCGATTATTTACATTCTTCTCGGGTCGTGCTGAATAGACACATTTTCTTTCTTGGAACTTTTCTTCCGAACTAGTTGTATTCTTTTAGCGAATGGTACTGTGGAGAAAAGAAGAAAAGTTTCTCTGTTTTCAAAACCGAGCCAGAGACAGAAAACGCATGGCATGTCAAAACCTGCCGAAGGTTCGTTGTTGTCACCATAATATTTCATTAATGTTGTTGATTGTAGATGACGAGATAATAGAAGTTGAGATGGACGTGTCTCCCTCAAATGAAGGAGCCATTTCACTGTGAGTTATATGATATCTTATATTTTGTCTCAACATCATTTTATTATTGCGTTGTACATGATAATATTACAATTATAAAACCGTATAGAAACCAATCATGCAGTTCGTAGTAATTATCTAAAAAATGAGCAGATTGGACGATGGATTTGTTCGTCCGATTGTTCCTCCCAGTCGATCTCGAACAACGACTCCTAGTCATTCAAGTGAGATATTTTGATCCATTTGATGTACAGTTTTGAAGTTGTATTGCGAATTATATAACAAAATGATCAAAATTCATTCAACATTTTCAGCTGCCGGTCCATCGTCGAAGGGACGAATTGTGAATAGAAGAGATATCGATTCAATGAATATCAGGTTGATAATATTCTTATTTTTGTACTGGAATTATCAATGGGGCACAGAAATAGCCATAGTATACGTGATACTCGAAATAAAAATATATTTTGTAGTGACGATCACTTGGGAGTGAATGCTTCTTCCATTCCCACTCAAGTCATTCCGCCTGTTCGCAAACCCGTCATATCAAGTGAAATTGATGGAGGTACTGTAGATCTCTTCTTGTAGATAGATACATATCATTTCTTGAGGTTTCCCGAGTGAGCCTCCACGTAAGAAAACGAAATCACTATTCGAAGACTACAAGAAGCAACAAAAGAAAAAGGAAAGCAACAAACCAAAAGAAAAGTGGGCGTTTTTATCCGATATACGACGTATTTCACATTGTTGTTCGGCTTTAGCAGATTTGGAATGGTTCATTGTTGAGATCTTTGCTGGACGAGGATGGGATTGGAGAGATCAATATCCGATATGATGATATCCGATATGATTATGCAGTCGCCCCTAAACCAATGATCGGTGATAGGGCATACTCAAGTATGGACAATCTAAGGGCAATGGAACAAATGTGAGTCAAGTCAAAGGTTAATTGAGTGGCAAGTAGGAATCGCTTTTTTATAAGCGTATTATCAATTGGTGAGTTTTGATAAATGTGATAATTGGTGATTTTTTTGATAAATATGATACAGGGGGAAAGACGCTGAAGCTCGTCTGAACAAGAAACTTGGATTGGACAGAATGGATCAGGGTGAAATTCAAATGCCATCTGTTGTGAGTAAATTTATATTGAATTGATTTGAAATTGTTGATTTATGGAATAAGAATATATTATATATCAGGAGGAGCTAACATCGATACTCTGTTCTTCCCATACTGAAGATAAAGTAGAAGAAGAGAAGGAGGGTGAAGTGGAAAGAGTAGGACACGAGACTCTTGATGACGAGATTAAGGTTTATAGAATATGGAAAGATGCTATTTCTAACAAATATTTCAGTCTCAATTGGTTACATTTTGTGACAGTCTCGTTGTATCTCAACCTTCGTTTGATTCGATAGCCAGTGACAATCCTTCACAGGGAAAAGGATTTAAGAAGTTCAAAAAGGTATTTTTTAAAAAAAATAATTCGATTGTTCAATTATGATTCGAATAGGAGCTGAAGTTCGTCAATATTTTTCAGGCTAAGCAAGGCCGTTTCGCATCTCAGTCTGCAGGGTATTCAGGAATTATTGGAGGAAGCGATCTAGTGGACTTTAGACAGATCCAGATTTAGAATGGAAAGTATTTTTGTTATATATTTCATTAAGCTAGCGTAGTTAATATATCACCATTTATTCACCACCGGTTTTCACCATGAAGTCGTTGCTAATTTAATGTCCATATATACATTATGATTTATCTTTTATAAATTAATTAGTAAATCCTGTCAAATTAATCGTCGATACAAGGGGTGACTGAATGGGTAGACGGAATATTGCTCAAAGTGCCCGTATATTATTGAGATGGGAGGCAACCCGATGGAAGTGAAGATTGAATCTATACCCGAAGGAGTGGTGATATCATATGAATTCGGGAGTCTTCGGTCGCATTGCGTCGTTAACCGTTAAAAGAGTTTGTCTCTCAGGCAGAGATCGAATGGAGTTGCCAGACGTGTGAGATTGATTCGTAGGTGAACGAGGCCTCAAATGATAAAGAATGAAGGAAATTGCCATTAATTTTGATCAAGTACCTTGAAGCGACAACAACAGATATTTGTGATGTATTGGTTGGACTTCGAGGACGAATAATCGATCCCGGTCGACCAGGACGAGATAACTGACAATAAGATAAGAGATTGAAAGAGAGAGAGAGAGAGAGATGATCTACCTGTGATAGATCAGTAGGAGATCGTGGTCTCCCTGAATCTCTCGATACTTCAGTGGGAGATCGAGGTCGTATCATTGTGGATGGGCCATCTATCGTCACCATTGTATTTGGAGTACGGGGACGACACAGACTGAAGAGAGAGAGAGAGAGAGAGAGATGATTAGCGTATTTCACGAATGCTCAACTACATTCCCATATTACGTTTTCCTAATCGAACTGAGAACTGAAAAATGCAAGGGGGGGGGACTATTTAGACCAAAAAAAGTGGCAGAATGGCATTACGAATATTTAGGGGGTTGTATGAAATTGTCAAAGGTTCAAAAAATTGCTAAGTTGGCTCGTTAATTCAACAGGCATACGATGAAAAGAGAATGTTAAAAAGAGGTAACCTCAATTGTGATACGTCTCTGCTCATATTAGGAGTAATAACGGATCTTCCTGGTACAGTGAGAGTATTGAATGATCCTCCTATTCGATGATGATTACGAGTAGAAAGCATTGAAGCTGATGAACATGAACCCATTCGAGAACGAAGTTCATCCCCTCCCTGATATTGATTGATGGAGATACTGTTGAATGAAGAGACTCACCTGGATACGGTATTTCATTCTATTGTAGGCACTCTTGAAAGTGGCACGGAAGTTTTGTGAGATGAATGCATAGCAGACAGGATTGAGACACGATTGACAGTAGGTCTGAATTATGAAATTTCAAAGACTCACAACATTGAAGAATTGTTTCAACTTTAATAAATTTTCATTAATTAACAGAAATAGAGTGAAAAGAGTGACATACAAGTGCATTGAATCCCATCCTCATGTGTTTGAGTGTCGCCGTATTCGAAGTACGACAAATATATCCGAATGAGATTATGATCTCATCGACTGAAAAGGAATTGAGATTAGAGTGATGAAGAGATAGAGAGATAACTGAATGAACGAGAGAGAAAGAGTACTTACTAATTGCTGGTAGCCAACAAATTGTGTACATTACAACGATTGAGATGAGCATTTGAACTATCTGAACGGAAAAAATCATATAAACTTTCTCCCGATTCGTAATAACTCTTCATCATCTTTCCTCTTCATTCTCACCTGCTTTTTATTACTCTCCGCAACTCTCGACGACTTCTTCGAAGTGGTTAGGGAAGAAATTGTAGCATTCGCCGTTTTGTAGCTTCTAGAAGATTAATTAACCATAGGAAGAAGGAAATGTGAAATGATATTGTATGAATTTGGCTCGAAGGAAGAATGATCTAACCTGCACGCTACAATAGGAATAGACGAATATGATGTGAATGTGACTGTATCAGTTGCAGCTTTCGAGAATGCAACCCTGTGAAGTCATTACTCAGTCTCCCCTTCTCTCTCTCTCTCTCTCTCTCTCTCTCTCTCTCTCTCTCTCTCTCTCTCTCTCTCTCTCTCTCTCTCTCTCTCTCTCTCTCTCTCTCTCTCTCTCTCTCTCTCTCTCTCTCTCTCTCTCTCTCTCTCTCTCTCTCTCTCTCTCTCTCTCTCTTCATTCTGTCACTGTATTCTCACATGGCAGCAGACAGTAATTTAGTGTCTTTGTTTGATGAATAGACGATGAGAGAGACTCGAGTGTAGCAAATACTCATTGTGGCAACGGGAAATACGATGAGGATTAGAAACTGAATGAAGAAATGAGAAGAAGGGGATTGACAGGGAGGGAATACCTCGTAGATAGCGAATCCTCTGTTGAGAATACGAGGACTCACTCCAAGAATCTCATGCGCGAATCTACGATTACGGTTATTTCATCGTCAATTTAATGAGTATAATTCGATCGTCATCATGATTTCTAACCTCCTCTGACACATGAATTGCTTATTATCATCAGTGAGTGCATATTCGATCTTCATTGCAGAAGGAATAGCGAGAACTGCGGAGACAACCCACACTATCAGAATTACCTGAATGACATTGAAATGAGATGAGTGTACAGAGTCATCACATTAGATGTGCACTACTCATCACTTCGTTTACAATTAGCTACTAAAAGATCAGCTATGTGAAATTCGCAAGTGTCTAATGACATAATCTCGAATATCTTAATCGTATTTAAAAAAATGAGTATCCAACGAATAGATGAGATGTTCAATAAATTTGAATGTCTTACTTTCTTCGCCCGTCCAATGGAAGATAGCCACATATTCTTCATTGGATATGCGATTGCCATGTATCTGAAATTACTCTTTTCCTTTCAACAGATTACATTCGTTTTAAGATCACGAGAATTCATTGACTAAATGAGAGAGTGTCCATCTAATCTCCATCCACCTTCTCCCTTCCCTCTTCTCCTCCCACCTTCCCATTTCCCTTCGTTCTTCCAGTCTCAAGTCATCTCAACATCGACTCTCGCTATGATTTCATTACGAGAATGAGAGGTGCAAGGGAAGGATTGAGTGGATTCCATCGAGATGAAGGCAAGGAATGAGAAAGAGGGGGGGGGGGGGGAGGGGAGAGGCTTCTCTCGATTATCCATCTATCGACTTCCCAAAAGAAGGAAAGAGGAAGATACAATGATGGAATAGAGATCATCAATACAGAACGAAACATAAGTTGATCTCATATGAAGAAGACCTTTCCTCATTGATCTCTTCCATCTCTAGATTATAAATAATACCTCTCAATGGCAATCATTGTCATGGTGAGAACGGAGCAGAAACAAGTGAATTGTTGAATGTAATGGACTGAATAACAAGCGAATCGTCCGAAGGGCCATCCATGAGACATGTACTTTACGAACTGAAACAGATCAATTCAGTATCACATTCTTACAGTGAACACATTGCATTCAGACTTTTTCTTACTCCTATCCACAGCTGTTTTCAGAATTTTCAACAAACTCTATTGTTGAAGATTTCGTGTTAAAATGTAATTTATGATTCCTCTTCACGCTTCTTCGAATTATCCCCTCCCCAAACATGGTTTTGTTTGAGTTGAGTACATAATTGAACTCATCTCCAACTGCCCTTCCCTCTCTTCTTTCTCTCACCATAACAGGGACACATATCCATATGAGACATAGATCTGCAGTTGAAAGAGAAGCGAGGAATACATTGGTGACATTCCTCATTCTCTTGAATCGATTCACTACGAAAATGACCTGAAGAATTGAGTTGATTCGTTGTATGGAAAGGGCAATGACATCAATCTTCTTCTTCTTCATCTTACCAATATATTCCCGATTGTTCCAACGAAGAAAACCATGAGATAAATGAGTGCTGGAGGAGCAATCTCAGATAATAATTCCATCCAGTTCACTTCTACTCTACACACTGTTCGACATTCCTTCAATACATTCATTCATTCGGGGAAATCTCATTGAATACAATTTGAATGATTGTGCGTGTATTTCCCATTGAGGTCTACTAAGAGATTCTCAATTATATTCTTCCTCTACTCTTTCTCACTCCTTTTTTCTTCCTTTTGGAGTTGACAGATTAATCGATGTAGTCGAAATGTGTGAGTGACATTGTGCAGAGTCAATTTCATTTGTAGAAAAAGAGAGGGAAAGGGGGGGGGAAACTACAACTCTCCCATCTCAAATATACAGGAGGGAAGGGGAAGACCAAGAGAAGACCTGGGCTTGAGAGAGGAAATAACTACTTCCGCTATATCCACTATTCTTATTGAATGGAATCTGATCCCATCTATATCTACTCAGAGATTGGAATCATCGTTCCTTCCTTCAATTTAAATTGATAAATTCAACTTACAGCATGCCATGTATCAATAATCCTCGTACAATTACAATCCTTCGAAGTGAAGTTCTCGTAGAATGAATAAATTTCTTCCAATTCGGTTGCATTGAGATTTCCGAATGTGTAACATCTCGCGTCTTCATCGAGATCACCCATAGGAGTACTGTAGAGATTGAAATGATGAAGGAAGAGTTATCAGATGGGAAGGAAGAGAAGGGAGGAGAGAGGGGAGATAGGGAATGAAGTTGGATGGAAGGGAGATAGAGGGGAGGGATTAGGTGGAAGATAGACGTCAATGGATGAAGGTGAAATTGAAGAGAAGAGAGAAGAAATAGATGGATGAACCAAGAAATTAAGAACTGTTCCATTCTATTGTATAAGACGATATAATAAATTAAGATGTGAGATACTTTATCCTTCTCGTTTTTGTTCATAACAGACAACAACAAGTAACAAGAAGGTAACAATGAATTGAATGAGAATGAAAACTGTAGAAGAAGGGAAAGTAACAAGTAAGATGAAGTGAAGAGGAGAATATCTCTTCTCAATCCAAAGGGGAATTGACTCCGCCCACTTTCTTCTTCTCTTATAATTCCTCGTTTGTGACCATATGATTCCTTCTCTCGGGTACGAATGGAACCTGTAATCAATGGATCAATATCAATCTACCGCATTCACAGTCATAATCATCAATATCGTTTTGCTTCCTCTCTTGTTTACCATGTTCATTCCCCCCCCCCCCCTCTCTCTCTCTTTCATCTGGTATGTAGATCCTCTAATTCAACTACATAAGGAAATAGGAGAACACTGTGGAACCATCTATGGGAAACAACCAAATAATAGGAAGGATCTTCCATTCGATGCTCATGCCCCCACTCTCTCCCTTCCCCCTCCCTCTTCCTCACCTCTCCCTCTGCCGCATGAACTCTTCTATTCGATTCTTTCTTCTTTTCACTCTGTTTAATGATTTTATGTTCCTTCGCAGCAGAGTAAACTGATTTGGGAACGTGACTGCAATTAATGACGATGCATATAAGAATTCCTTGATGGATTAATAACTCCCCCCCCCCCTCTCTCTCTCTCTCTCTCTCTCTCTCTCAACATACCGATGTCTTGCAATTCTCTTAATCTGTGGATGTTCCTTATACGTTTCTCTCAATTTCTCTGCATATTCCATAGCTGCTCGTTCACGAGGGTTCATCTTAACACACAATATTATTATCTCTCTTGATCTCATCTTATCAATGGATCACATCTATCTCCAAATGATCAGAACGATGGCTTTTTCATTGACAATATGTCCTTCTCAAAGACACTTTCATTCAATTATAACCCCATCCCCCTGAATGAGTCTTATCATACCGGCCCCATCTTCTCAGCTGCTCGTGCCTTCCACACTCGAATATTCATCTCATCCGATCCAGAGAGAACCAATTTGTTATCCATTGAGAATATAACAGAAAGAACAGATTGCATTCTCTTCGTATGATAAACCTCCCTGAGAAGGAAAATAATAGAGAAGAGATCAAAGATCATTTATTCACTAGTAAAAGATTCAGATAAAGTAAAACAAAAATTCTCACCTCGAATGCCCATTATCATTGGGGAATATCCTGAGCGTTCGATCGTATGATCCAGACACAAATTCCTTTCCTGACATGAGAGATAGAGATGCAACTTTACAGAAAATCTTAGTCATTTTATTGGACGTAGTCTTGTCCTAGGAATAAGAAAGAAAGCTTCCTACCAGTGGGGGCGAAATCAACATCCATCACAGCATTTGTGTGTCCCACATGGACATTCTTAGGATGAGAAAGATGACGGAGATCGAAAGTGTACAGACTGAATAAGAGGACGATAAGAGAGGGGAAGTATATACAAGTATGATACGGTCACTCACTTGTAATCGTCATTGGCCACGACGAATTCATTGATGATCATCGGATTCCATGAGATTGCATTAGGACGGAGTTTCATTGTTACCTGATTAGCAATTACTTTTTCAACTATTAATACAAAATTAGAGTTATCTAGCAAATATATTTCTGACTCTTCAAAGCCTGGATGGGTACTGTTTTTTGATCAACAATGATGTCCAAATAAAATATATTTATATAGATGAGAGAAATGAGAGTTAAAGGGCAGGCTTACCTTTCTGAGTGGTGCTTGTGCTCTCGTATCGAGGATCCAAATTGATCGATCCATTGTTGCTCCCACTACTATTGCTTCTTCGATTGGATTGCCCTGAGAGAAAGATATCCTTTCCATTATACTATAATTGAATCTACACATGAGAAGAAGAGATTCATACAATCCGTTGCTTCCATAAGAGAAAAAAGAGACACTAATTAGGAAGCATCGGGATGAAAGGAAATGGTTGATTAAATGAATACCTTGATACAATGGATGGTGTTGACTCCTAGTTTGTATGTCCTGACAGGTGTATCTCTATTTGATTTCCACACTGAGACATCATCGCCACAAGTGACGAAGTCAGTAGATGATGCCAAGTGAGAAACACCATGAGCTACTCCTACAAAAGAAGACGATTAGAGAAGACAAAGGTGACAGGAAGAACGAACCATCCAGAGTAATCTGATTAAGAGGGACACTCATTTTCTTTCCTCCAATAGGATGGGGAAGTCTCCACGTTTTAAGCTGACAGTCTTGTCCAACTGTCACAAACGACATTCCTTCTACAGAATCCACGGAAATATCTAAACTACTGAATTTGTATAACTGTGAAGCCAGATGAAAAGATAGAAAAGAGTTTAGTATAATTACCATTGAGAGGTCCATCGTGTGATTGGATAGTTGATAGACAATTCTTTGTGGGGAGATCCCAAATTCGAACCTGCAACACATCCTTCTTCAGCCCATTCGAATAGATCTCATTACCTGTCCATCTCTACTAGCCGATAGAACGATTGAGTCTCTAAGAGGATGCTTTGCCATGGATGAGACTCCTTCCGTGTGTCCATCCAGATTAGCAAGGAATGGCTTCGCGAACACTCGTTCCAACTTAGTCGCATTCAGGGCACGTGTGTATTCAGTCTGTGCACGGAACGAATCGGACGGAAGATTGTGATTCCGCACCACTGAATAGACAGAATTGTGAATGGAGAATGAAGAAGGAAGTAAGGAAGGAATGAAACACGAAATTAATGGAAAGGACTTACGTTTGTGAATGTCATGTTTCGTCTCGCGCAGATAATCGTCCGGATTTCGTGAAATCACTTTCACCTTCATGGTGAGGCTGGGAAAATACCCATTTAGGATCAGTATTAGTTACAGAAAGTAAACGCGATGTGAAAGTGTAGAAAACAAGGTAACGAAAGAAGGACAATGAGACTGCAAGAAAAGATTCTGAAAAGGAAAAAAATGAAGAGAGCCGGTAATTGCTTCGAAGCCGGTAATAAGAAATACTGTACTCCAGGTTTATTTTCGAGTTCGGTTGGACATCTTTCTAACTTTCCCCCGATTTCTACTGTTGAGTTCGTCTCGAGCAATGTTGTTGATATTTAGCTTTTAAACGCTGCCTCGTTCTAGATTATTGACTTATTATCTTCGTATGTAACTGTGCGTGAATTATGCTATTTTATTTAATCGAGCTACTCCGATAATCACGGATTAATCCTTTAGTTTTACCTATTCGAAAATTTACGGAAATGTTTCGAATTTTGGTGTTCTCGATCTACTTCTACGAATTTATTTATTATAGTCCTTTTTTACATACCTTTTATATATGTGTGATTCATCTTAGTAATCCTCAGATTAATCATGGGAGATCATAAGAAGAAGAAGAAGAAGGAGAAGAAACGTTCTCGATCTTCATCAAGTTCGTCTTCCGATTCCGATCAGGGAAGCAAGTTCGATAAGAGACTTCTAGAGGAGAGGAAGAAGAGCAAAAAGGTTTGCTATTTATTTGTTGGAATTTTGTATTTAATATCTCTTTAAAGAATGCAAACTTTTTCTTGGAAGTCTCTTAAATTTTGTCAGGAAGTATCTTTAAGGATAAAAAGGTCGATAAGCAACGAATGAAAGAGGAAGAGACTCCAGAGGAGAAACGAGCGAGAAGATTGGCAAAGAAGATGAGAAAGGTTTGTGAATTGGCAATAAAACATAAGCTGTAAATTACTAACTATTAGCTATATAATTAATTAATGGTTTTTTTTACAGGAGCAGAAACGCCTGGATGCGCAATCTGCCCTCCCTGATAACCTCGAGTATACGAACACGAATAATCCCTTCAACGACATGAATCTCACTCAGACATTCGTATGGGGGAAGAAATTGGAGAAAGAGGGAAAGAATAATTTGACTGAGAAACAAATCGAACGAGAGTAAGTTATAAAATAACAATTGTTCTTATGTATCTATGTTATGTTCTAGTCATTAATTTAAACGTATCTCTTTGAGGAGTCGAGACCGAATCAAGAAGAATATGCGTGAAATGGAAGAACTGAAGAGAGGAAGAGAAGCTCGATTGGCTGCAAGGTTAGTTACGATAACTTACAAATTATGGAGTGGATCGTTCATGTTTTTTTCTTCTTATCACGATGATTGATTGAAGAGTGATGTTTCTAGAGAGGATATGGAAGTGATGCAGAGAGATGCCGATCGTCGATCCAATGCTGATTGGCAGAGAAAAGATGTTGAATTCATGCTTGAAAATGCAAAGGTATTATTATGAAGAAATCATCGGTCTGATTTGTAGTAGATGTGAAAGTACATGATCAATTATTACTTGCAGGTTCGATCTCGTTTGCGAATTGAGCAGAATCGAGCAAAAGCAATCGATCTCCTTGCTCGATACATCAATTTTGGAGATGATGAGAAAGAAAAGAAAGACGATGATGATTTCGAATTGGAAGATCCCACTGTTTATCTAAAGGGATTGGAGGAAAATGACTATGAAGATCTCATCGAGGATATTAAGGTAATATTTATATTAGCAGGGAGAAGAGTAGTCAATGGGGAATTGCAGGTGTATATCTCAGTAACAGGAGCGAGACATGTGAGATGGTGGAAGAATATGGCTGTCATTGTAAAGGATGAACTCAATAAATACAGGTATATATACCTATCCATTCAATATATTCCTAATCTATTCCTTTAATTTACAGGGAATCTCGATCTGAACGCACTACAGTTCATTCTGCAGTCTCAAAGGACGTCAGCAACATTTTCAAGGTATTTACTTATTAGCCTTTAAATCTATAATTAATATTTATCTGAATGTTACACAGTACAAAGTGGGTAAAAACTAATTCACAGGTGATGAGAACGAAATATAGGCAGATATTCACTCTATTTATTGGAATAAGGGTGGCTCATGCCTCAATTGCTTCTTCAACTTCACATTCTTCTTTAATCGGAGCATCGATCGGTCGTTTCTCCAGAATGAATCTAGAGTAGAGTTGATTATGAAGATGCGATGGATGAGTGATACTCACTTAGGAAGATCAGCCTCATTCGGTTCAACTTCGAAATCATAGTTCTCATCCTGATCTTCAATTCCTGCTTCCTTTGCCATCTTATCAAGAACACATCCAATTTCTTCATATTTTGCATCGGGAACAATTTGAACTCCCGACTGTGCCATGACCTCAAGATATTACATTATGGAGTGGAAGGAATATTGAGCACTCACCAATTCCTTCAATTCGTCCCACTTCTCTCCCAATCCTTCTACCACATTCGAGCTTCTCTTCACTTCTTCCACCTCAAGAATATCACTTGATCTACCATAATCTCTCTTCATTCCTCACTTGATCATCATAGACTGAATCCCATGGAAGGGTATTCGTGTAGAGAAGGACCATGAGATAGAGCCATGACTCCAATTCGTCTCCTCTCGCAAGTCCCGCCCCTTTCACATGAGAAGAAATAGGAGCGAGAAGGGAACCACCAGTCCAAGGTGCAGCTGATTGACCCTGAATGGAAGGGATGACTACGGTAGGGAGAGGGAGGGGAGGGGGGGGGGACTAACAATGGAAGTGGGATCGAGACGAAGATTAGAGATATCTGCCATGAATAGATGACGAGAAGCAGCACAAAGATGGAACAGCTCCTTGTCTAGACAACGAGCCACGTAACCAACACCTGAGAAGAGGAAGAGACTAGTCGTGAGAGAGAGAGAGAGGGGGGGGGGAACTGACCATGGATATGTCTGAGACACATGAGGATATCCTTCCCTAATCTTGCAAGAGTTCCCATTGAGAAGGTACGAGAAGGAAGGAAATTGAGACATTGAGGTAGAGAGGGTCCTTGACGGAAGTACACCTAAAGGAGGGTTGGTACGGTAGACTGTTGGGGAGAGGAGGAAACTAACAGTCATGAAATCAAGACGATCCATTTGCCATGCAGAGTGCAACTGAGAGAAATGAGGCCATAGACCGCGAGATTCAATCTGAGAAGAAAGATGAGGAGGGAGGGGGGGGAGGGGGGAGAGACTCACTTTGTTAAGGAATACTTTCTCGAGAGCAACAATTCCACATTTATCAGTGGCTACTCTGAGTACGAGTTCCTTATCCCCTGCCAATGCGAGATACGATGCACCCACTCGATCATCGTATCCAATACGTTCGAAGATCTAACATGGAAGGGAATGATAAATGGAGATGAGGAAGGAGAGGGGAAACTCACTCTGAATCGACAACACATCCTAGTCATCTTTTTCGACAGAAATGATCACAGACAAAAGTGGAGAAAGAGACTAATCAATATGCTAAAGAATATTCAATCACCCTGTCTCATGCAAAGTGTGCACACGTGGCCCAAGAGGGAGGGAGGGGGAAGGGGAGGTTCGTACCTGGATCTCTCCATCTCTTAGCTTGTGCTTGTCAGTGTAACAAGGAAGACCATTGATGAATACAAGATCATCGTGAGGGACTTGATCAATCTGAGAAGGGATAAGGAATGAGAGAGGGGGAGGGGGAAGGGGAAGGGAAGGGAATACCTCTCCATTCGAAGGTCCCATCGAGACGAATTCACTATCTTCAACCAATGACATGATGAGAAATGAGAGAAAATGGAATGAGACACTCTTTTATACCAAGGAATACATTTAGAAGATTAGAGGAATATGTAAAGTGAAGATTAGAGTCAAATGAAGAAAGATTATTGATCTTTGGATTAAAATGCCGAATTCAGGGAAAGAGTATGAGTGAACTGGAGACATTGGAGACACAAATGAAGAAGAAAATGGAAGGAGGTGGAGCTGGAACTGATCTATCTTATTGGAGTACTCTACTTGATCATCTTACTACTCATATGGCAAGAAAGAGTATTAAGGTATAAGGAGATCATGAGAGGGATTGATGAAGAGTACCTGATTGATATTGCAGGAAGAACACGATGTGAAATTGAAGGAGAAACTGAAGAGAATTAGAGAAGAACAAATGAAAGATATGGAAGATACTGAAGAAGAAAAGATTAAGAAGGAAGAAAAGAAGAAAGAAGAAAAAGAGAAGAGAGAAAGAATGATACATATTGTGAAACCGAAGAAGGGACAGACTAAGATTGAATGGTTGGAAAGTGAAGATATAGATGAAGGAGAGAGAGAAACACGGTAAGGAATGGGATAGGGAGGGGAGGGAAAGTCATTGATGGAATGATTGTAGATGGAGAGATCTCGGAGAGGAAGAAACTGAACGAATCACTATTGAATTGTATGAGAGAGGAGGATATGAACCATCTTATGGAAAGGAGAACGATACGATGCCTGGTTAGTAGAAAGAGGGAGAGAGAGAGAGATGATGGAGATGATTACAGGAATTGATATTGTGGATGAAGTAGCAGATGATAAGGATTTATTGCAACAGAGAATGGCAAAGAGGAAGACTCCTGCTGGAATTAGTGGAGGAACTGTAAGGAAGGAGAGAGAGAGAGAGAGCGAGGGGAAGGGAAGGGAGTAATGAGAGTGATTGTAGACCGAGGCCGATGCTGCATTCAAGAGTCTTGCTTTGAGTGGAATGGAAGCTGATGAGAGCATATTCAGTGGAGAAGTACAATTGGATGGATGTGTAAGTGATCTCATATCTCTCTCAGTCTCTCTCAGTCTTTTCACTGTCTCTCTCTCTTCAGAAGGAACTGTGGACAGACAAATATCGTCCTCGTAAGCCTCGTTATCTCAATCGAGTACAAACTGGATTCGATTGGAATAAATACAACCAGACTCATTACGATCAAGATAATCCCCCTCCTAAGATCGTTCAAGGATACAAATTCAATGTAAGAACTTATGACTTGTTCAAAATTTCGTTTTCTAAAGTCTGAATTCTGCAATAAATCAACATGATGAGTAATCATCGTTAAGGTGTTCTACAACGATCTTCTTGATATGACAAAGGCGCCAACATTCAAGGTCATTCCTTGTGAGGATCCTGAATTCGCTGAGATCCTCTTCAAAGCTGGTCCTCCCTATGAAGATATCGCATTCAAGATTGTCAATCGAGAGTGGGAGGTCAGTAATACGTTTTAATGGAGGATATTGATTGGCAAGGCCTTTCTTTCAAATATATGTTTACAGGTGAATCACAAGTTCGGATACAAGTGTCAGTTCCAAAATGGAGTATTCCAATTGTGGTTCCAATTCAAAAGATACAGATACAGAAGATAAACCATTTCTCATTCTTCCTTTATTCAATCTCTTCTCATTCATTGTAATTTATGTTTTTACTCATATGTTGTTTGTTTGTTGTCTGATTGATTTGATTGCAATCATAAATGATTACGAGGTTTGAGTCTGCTCCATCTAATCAATGTTGTTCGAGTCAATGCGATATCGTCATTGTATGCGTATCTCTCCCATCACACTCTTCATAGATCTATCCTTGGAGAGAGAAAGAGGGAATGGTATCGATAGTGGATGCCCTCTTTGGAGTGCATGATCTATCATTCCAAGTCGTCGCTATTCTTCTATGGATTATTGAAGCAATCGTATCTCTTCTCATCGTCAAGAAAGTTCCTTGTGAGTCAAAGGAGTAAGAATAAGATATTGATTGATGAATGAATCAGATACGGAGATAGATTGGTCGACGTATATGCAGCAAGTAGCACTTTATGATAGAGGAGAGAGGAATTACAGTCGGATTGAGGGAGACACTGGACCATGCGTGTAAGCATTACTATACAATCTACCCGTAATCATTGAAATATTGTTGTCAGTTATCCGGGAGGTCATCTTGTTCTCTTCAATATTCTTTCCTATTTCACAAATGGAGGGAAGGACATCCGATTGGCTCAATACATATTCGTTGCTTTCTATCTCATTAATCTCGCTCTCGTATTTAGACTTTACTACAAAAGTAAAAAAGTGAATATCTTCTGTATCTGATCTTTGATGTCTTCCTGCCTTCCAGATAGCTCCATTCGTCCTAATCTTCCTCACTCTCACGGGCTACCGTATCCATTCAATCTTCGTGCTAAGACTCTTCAATGATCCATTGGCCATGATGCTCTTCTATGTAGCAGCCAATTGTTTCATATCTCAGAAATGGTTTATTGGCTGTATTATCTACAGGTATGTCTATCCTCCTTCTTCTCTAGTCTCTCATATTGCTTCTTCTTTCAGTGTAGCAGTATCAATTAAGATGAATGTTCTTCTCTTCGCTCCTGCTCTTTTCTTTCTTCTTCTCACTAATACTGGGTATGCAGGAGCCATATGGTACATTGGAATATGTGGATTAGTTCAGGTAATACATACTTACTTATAAGATCACACATGTATTCAAATGTCATTTTCAAGTTGTTCTTCGGTATATCTTTCCTTGCTCGAGATCCATGGGCTTATATCACTCGATCATTCGATCTATCACGAGTCTTCCTTTTCAAATGGACTGTCAATTGGCGATTCCTTCCAGAGGACATATTTCTAGATAAAAGGTACTGTAGTTATTGCATATGGTAGATTGATCGATTAAATCTCTTCAGACTTCATTTGCTTCTCCTCTTTCTCCATCTGAGCGCTGTCTTGTTATTTGCTATCTTCATGTGGTTTAGGTGAGTTCACGAATATACAGGGTGCGCCAAAATTATGGGCCCACTTATGTTTGCACCTCCCTCAGTCGAAACTAATAAACGATGAACCGGCATGACAATTTTACATAGGGCGTTTATATATATATATATATATTTAATGGTGCTGTCCAAATTACATTTAATTTTTACCCGAGTTGTACCGAAACTCGCGGCCCTGAGAATCACCATGCATTATAAATCAACTTTACTTTAACGAACTCGATTTAGTTCGTGGTACCATAAACCTATTTTATAGTTTAGTAATAGAGAAATATGGTCTAAAAATTTCACACAGTGTTAATCAGTGGTTGGCAAGATATCTTAAGATATCCGACTCCGAATACTGCAGAGTGCTGATTTCACTCATCTTATTTCTGATTTATTATGAAAGCCTCAAAAACCGCTACTAATGTGGAAACCGTATTCGTTGCTCCTTCATGGTCAGTAGTACCCCATCCTATTGTAAAATAGTCATACAACAGTTGGTTCCAACTTTACACGTTGACAACGATGTGCTTACTTCTTCAGCTGGATTGCTCAACTCCATACATAAAGTTGATTTTAATTTTTCAAAGCCAGGAGTTTACTGATCTGCTTAAAACTAAATACCTTTTTTTTTACCGAGGCATGCTCTCTAGAATGGACTACATGAGTAGGCTCGAAATCGCTCGGTTGGTCTGTAATAATCGAGAAAGAAATGGGCCCATAATTTGGCGCACTCTGTGTTAACAATTACGGTAATAATATTCAATTTGAGAACTCACGGTGGTCTGAGGAGGGCATTGGAACATCTTAATCATGGAATAAGAACGAGATTCGGACCGAGTGGTAAGAAGAATGAATGAGAGATTATCTATTGATTGATATGATTAAGAGGCAATGTATGCTCTATTCACATCAAATCTAATGGGAATTGTCTTCGCACGTTCACTTCATTATCAATTCTATTCATGGTAAGCGACATAATTTGATTGATATTCTCAACTGTGTAAATTGAGGTATTTCCATCAACTCCCATTCCTTCTCTTTTACAAAACACGACCAATCAATGGAAAAATTCCATTATATTCAATTGGAGTCAAGTAAGTATCTCAAAAGAAATGAAATAGTATAATATATTATCATTGTAGGAGTTTGGTACTGCTAATGATCGAGTTTGCATGGAATGTGTATCCATCAACTGTCTTCTCTTCGTCTCTTCTTCATATCGCTCATATTTACATCATAGTCCATCTCATTCTTAATAGAGATCCAATTGAGAAACCAGCAAAGAGCAAATTGTTTTAGTCGGTAAATCACTCACTCATTCATATCAAAATGTAGTCTAGATTGTTCCATGACTTTAACCGCCTAGTCCTTTTTTTTAGGAACTTCTCTGTTTTTGGCCCGGCCTACGACCTCTCTGAATGCGAAGGGGGTAGGGAATGAGAATGATAAGGATGGAATATTCTGGGAGAAAAGGCTGGGCCAAAAAAACAGAGAAGTGCCCTTTTTTATAATATATTTATCTCGCAAATAAGTTATTCTTGCCATGCATGCATGAGTTTATAAGAGAGGGAGTTTTAGATTAAATTATAGTAGGTGTATTTATTGTATAGAATAGAGTGTTATGACACGGTTTACTATCTGTGATACTTCGATAAAGGGTTACTATGGAAAGAATGAATGGAGACAGAACAAGTCAATTTCTTGATTATATCTAGCAAATATGAGATGAGTGTGCAATGTGATGAATGAATTAAGATGACTTCCCTTATTCCTCGATTAATCAATCGTTCATTATCTGCTTCTGTTTCTGCCTCTCCTTCCTTCATTTTCGATCGATCACTCAAAACAAAACAACGAGAATGGAGTGCTCTTCATCAATCGAGAAATGAGGTTGATCAATAATCTTAGGATAAACGTTCCCGTGCATCTATCTGCAGGTAGAATATATTCGTGAGGAATTGGGATGGAGAGTAGCAGATAGAGTGGCCGATCTTACTAAACATTGTGATAAAGTACTCGAAATAGGAAATGGAATGATATCTTCCCATCTACAATCACAAAGAGTATCCCATGTCACTCTACTTGATTCCAGTCAATCTATGCTCAACTCTGCGAAAAGACCCGATGATGAAAAGGTACGGTACAATTAATACGGTAGATCAATGTTTAATCGATTGTAGGTCGAATTCTCCGTTATTCAAGGAGACGAAGAATCTCTTTCTCAAGTGGAAGGACAACAATTTGATCTCATTCTTTCAAGTATGGTCGCCCATTGGATTAATGATCTACCTGGATGGATGAGGTATTGTATTATCTACCACACTATCGACATCTCATTGTTCTATTGTAGAAGAGTACATTCCCTGTTGAAACCTGATTGTCCCTTCATTGGGACTATGTTGGCTGAAGACACTCTCTATGAATTGAGATGCAGTCTACAACTAGCAGAGGTATGGAAACTATAGTAGATTCTCTATATTCCAATATGATTAAGATGGAACGATTAGGAGGAATGTCATCTCATCTTTCTCCTCTCGTTAGACCAACGGATATTGGAAGTCTACTTGGATCAAATGGATTCCAATTAGTTACTCTTGATTCCGATGAGATTCAAGTTAGTCAATTTAGAGTACGATGAGTTGCGGTATTTTCTGCAGGTATCATATCCCTCTATGCTTAATCTACTAGATGATCTCCAATTGATGGGAGAATCCAATTGTTCAATAGTTCGTCCCCTTACTCTCAGAAGAGATATTACTGTAGCAGCATCTGCTATCTATCAGGTAGATATCACTTCATTCTTCCGTCTACTTTTCATTTCTTCAGTCCATGTACGGTAAAGACGGTGCATTTCCATGTACTTTCCGCGTTCTTTCATTCATTGGATGGACAGAGGGTCCAACTACTCCAAAACCGGCAAAAAGAGGATCACAGACTCATTCATTGAAGGATATTTCACTCGAATAGTTTTATACTGAAGAGGTAGTCGTATGCACGTAGAAAGTCATTGTTATTTGTGTTTGTTAGATTGTTATAGAATAAATTCTTTTATTACCATCGTCTGGGACGCGATATGTACAGAGATATTAGATTAAACAAATTATGAAGAGTAGGAAAGTATTGAGAATGGATACCCATAGAATGAGAAGAGGAAGAAACCCGATTGATGGGATAGATCCGTAATAGAAAGAGATCGGAGAAATTGAAACATGAAGGAATAATCATACTAATAGAGAATCACGAGATATAGTAGGTTGTGCCCCTCCTGGTTGTACCAATTGAAGTTCTTGTATCGAGTGATAATGACCACCCATTTGTGATCGACCCTCTGCACGAATCTGATCAATTCAATCGATAACTGATATGAGAGGAGATTACTCACTTGGAATGAAGACAATCTTCCACTACTGGGAAATGGTGCATTAGATAGAGGCAGACCATGGTCCTTCCCATAATCAGGGCTGAAATCAATTATATCGTAATTAATCAATAATTCGATGGTCTCACGTGGATCTAGGTGCATCTACAGTATTCCAATCTCTTCTCGCACTTCCACCATAGGCGGAATCAATTGAAGAATTGGCCTGTCCGAGATATTTACCGTATACTGGAGTAGCCGGAATATCGTCTTCTCTTTCTGTGAAGAGTCAATATTAAAGAGAGATGGGGAGGGGGGGGGGGGGGGAGATGACTTACTGTAAGGATGAGAACTGCTTTCATTCCATACACGATTCGAATTTCTTAGTATCTGTGTTCTACTTGGTCCTCTCACTACGAAATCATCAACAGATTGTTCTGATTCCGTGTCTTCTGATTGAGATTCCTCCATTTCATGCACCTGAGCACAGTCATTACAAGTTGGAATTTACAATGAGAACCTAATCATACAAATTCCAATCGTCCAACTACATTCTATAATTAGCTATTTTGCTCACCTGAATGGGAATGGGACTTTTCGGATCGAAACTGATCAATGAAGTTGTCTTCGTTTCTCTTTCTTCACGAGAAACCATTGAGGTATCCATCGACTGTAATTATTCACCATTAAATTTATGAAATGTTTTCTCAGTTAGAGGTTGATATTCTTACCCGTTCATGTTTATTCCTATGAAATCTTCTCTGACTTGGTCCCCTCATTTCTTCCTCTCTTAATCCTCTATCCTTTCTTATCTCTGCATATGGTCTTCTCTCTCCAATCGATAATTCAGTCTCTGCCGTACTCAGACTACGGTGTCCCTGAATATTCATCTTCAATTCACTGAATGGAACAATGCTATTACTTCTCTGACTCCGTATATAGATTCATTTCCACTGGTTGGTCTCATTCTATCGTCTTCATAGATGGAATTCGAATATCCAGCATGGGAAGATGAAAAATTCAGACCATGTTTAGGATAACTGAACATTAAAAAATCCAATTAATCAGTGAGAATGGGATCAACATACCTCGTTGTGTGATGAGTCTTATTAAGAGTGAGAGCAGGAATGGGAGGAGGACGAGGCTTCTTCTTACAACAGAGATTGACCTGATAAGAGATGAAGATACATGATAAGTGATATATAGAAGATACTAACGATAGAAGAAATAGTCGAAAGGAGAGCAAGTATAATGAAGATCATCGATATTCCCGCTTCTATCCATTTGAATGACAACCAACAGTGAGACTGCAAATAATGGAACTTTTAGATACGATATTCATCGTAATCAAACGTACCTGTCTTTCAAATCCCGTGGAACTTTCGAAGGAAGATTGACATTGAGGAGTGTACTTTATCCAGAAGGAGAAGGAGTACGGTAGACCAAAGGAGAGAATCGGTCGATCGATTTCACCCTCAATTCATTTGATTGAGAGAGATTAAGTGAGAGAGAGACTTACGAAGTATTGCATCCACCATCCAATGAGAACAACATTCGATGCAATTATGAGGAAGCATCCTGGAAAGAAGAAGAGAGATGAATTGATTGAGATGAATAGAGAGGATACCTATGAGATGGACAACCAACAGATTCTTCCTTTGTTGATGAACAGCAAAGATTCCGATTATGCAAAGAAGGAGCTAAAAGGGGGAAATAAATGAGAGATGGAAGAGATTGGATGATCTCTCTTCTCGATAATACTTTTATGATATCTCATCTTCATCTCTACACTTGAATAGACAATAGTTGTTAGTAACTACCATTCCACATTCCTTACGAAATTTGACCGATATATGCAATTTAGATTTACCCAATTTCGTATCTACAGTGCCCTGACATTCCCATCTCGTTACTGTATCTATCGATCGATTGAGTGGTCAGTATTTGAATCTGTGCTTACAGGAGCAGACAACTAATCCCCATATGGTACACAGCACAGTGCAACAAGAGAAAGGGGAAGAAGAGGGTGAGAGTACACACAAGTAATTACTCCCTCGAGGCAGATCAATTATGACCCCCTCCTTTCAATGGTAATAATCAGAGCATGACTGACTTGATATCTCTATCTCCCCATCCCCTTCATTCTCTCTTCCAGGTACTTGATTGGTCAACGGAAGGTCTCTGGGAAGTGAGAGGAAGGGGAGATCCCACCCTGAGGGGAAGAGATACTCAAACACCGTCTCCCCCTCCCCCTTCTTATGCCAATAGAAGAAGGAAGAAGCGAGAAAGCCGACGGGACATCCAATCAATCAACACTCACATTGATCTACCAATCAATGACAATGAGGGAACAATGAGTCATTTGAGATAATTGACCCAATACAGATGGAATGAGTTGGGATGGATAACTAAAACAAAGAGCTAAATGACGAACAAAAGTGAGATGTGGCCCATACGGAGTATAACTAACGAGAGGAACGGGAGAGGAGAATGCGGAACGTAATCAAGTTGGTGGGATAAGAGAAAATATGATAAGATAAGATGAAGAGTCGAGATAACGGAGATCCTTTACTATCTTTTACGAATTTATGGATATCGTGTGAATCCCTCATTTAAATGGACATACATAATAATGAACTGACCTGTGAGAAATCAGCCAAAACGAGTACCCATAGCCTTCCAATGAGATCGGTAACAAGTCGAAGAATCAATAGGATGGACCAAATGGTGAGCAGACATAACTGCCCCCTCTGGAATAGCATCCAACCTAGAAAAAGGGTAAGGATATTATGCCCGAGTATATACGTTCTCTCTTTGAAATGTGCAGATGGGAAAGACATCCGAATGAAAGTGCGATAGCACAATGCTTAAAAAATGCATGAAAAAACAAAGATCAACATGGGAAGGAAGAGAAGGGAAAATATGAGATACCATCTGATATCAAAAACAGCAAAAAAATGAAACAGAGAAGAAGCGAGTGAATTCGAGAAACGAAGTGTTGCAGATCGATTTAAAGATGAATGGTAGGAGTGAATTTTGGAGGATCAACGTGAAAGGTAACTGCAACAAGGGGAAAGGCTGGTCAGTCTCGTTAGAGTGAGAGAAGAGAGAGACTATTGGTGTGCTCTCTTTCCACGGTACTGCTCCCTCCCTCCTCTCTCCTTCCCGTCTCTACTCCTCCCCTCCCCTCTGGCTACTATCCAAATCCAACACCAAGGGCGAACGTCACATAATAGGTGTCTCTTCACATTCAATACCACCATTTGCACCCTGGAACACCAGGCCCCACTTTTTCAAATTGACTCGAGATTCTAGAGCTAACACGCAAGATGCGAAAGCATGGAGACCTTGATCGTTTTCTCTTTCGCCGATTCCAACCATGATAACGAAACCTGGTTCCCGCATTAATTCCATTCCTATCATGATTCGGTTTTATGATAAGAGGATGATAAATGAGGAGTTCGAACTGATAGGTGAATTTGAAGAGGAAAAAGCGTGATCCGAATAGTAGAACAATGTCAGAACGAGCTCAACGCAATATTAGGGCAATGCAGATACCGCAATTCGTGCACTAAGAAAAACACGAAAAAACATGAGAAGAAAAAGATCGATATACCGTATTAGTGATACAAATTATGAAGAGTAGGAAAGTACTCTTCATAATTTGTATTAGTGATACAAATTATGAAGAGTAGGAAAGTGATCGATATACCGTATTAGTGATATCGATATACCGTATTAGAAACTATTTATCTACGGTATCGCACCTTCAAATATAGATATCTGGTTTCAATTAAAAATATTTAATTTGTTTAATTTTTTTACTAGTCATAAATTTAACTGAATTCATCATTAACGTTTATGCATACCAAATATAAAGAGAGACTTTGAGGACAACTTGTTTTAACGTCTAAAATTCAAAACAGCCGTCGTTAGACTACAAACTACAACTCGCTCTCGCTCACTTTTCCATGCTCTCTTCCACGTTGCACCCGTTTTTCAGCTTTTCCTTGTTTCGAATTAGTTTTTTGTCTTTCTCTTTATATGACAATATGTGCTTTCTCTACAGCATCAAAGCATCATTAACGCGGCATCGTTTTTGAGCTTGTTTTCTTCCTTAATAAATCGGTTCTGTATTTATCCTTGGAAACCATTATTTCAGTCATTTTTGCACTTTTTCATATTCAGGTACTATTCGGATGGCCTCGTCTCTCGAGGCTTTCGTGAATGAGCAAAAGAAGAAATCCGAAGGAAGTTCAAATGGCGGGATACCTTCGTTGAACTCGTTTGGAGACTTCCGCAGTAAACTGTCCTCCAGTTTCTCTTCCTTCTCACTTAATTCAAGGTTTGTTCTCGCGTTTCTATTATGCTCTTCAAATATTACACATAGCTTCAAGCAAATTGAATTGTTTCCAATCATGATATATTTTGTTATTTAAGGAGCGGGGACACTGAAGTTTTGATAGAGAGCGAAGGTTCGCGAGGAGTTCTTCCCAATGGAAAGAACAGGTACGATTATTTCCATCTTGAAGTCAGCCATCCGACTGGGATTAGACGGATTTAGTGAGCTCACTTTTATGATTGTTTGATGGAGCAGACCTTGATCTACTACTTGCAACAAAAATTCGTTTGATTTAGGAAAGGAACTTCATCTGGAGGATCTTGGTTCTCCTCTGATTCATCTGTATTCGGTCTATCGAGGACACAACGATTATTCGGATTCTTCCTATTTCTCGTTGGAGCTACTTTCTGCTTCGCTACGGTATATTTTGTACCAATTTTACTTAAAAGTGCTGATTGCAAATATTACCAATGCATACTTCAAATAATGGTGTGAATATTCAAGATAATTAAATGACGGAAATGATTTGATTGCTCAATTCTTACAGAGTGCATTTCTTCTGCCCGTTCTACTCATTCAAACGAGAAAATTCGCAGCTCTGAATACTCTTGGATCGGCGATGCTATTAGCGAGGTAAGTATTCAAACATTTATTTTTTGAGGGAAATGTTCGACTCACTATTTACGAATGAACTGCTCTTGGTATATTGGTTTTTAAGAAATATCATCTAAATAAGATCTTGATTTGTATGCAATTTCTTGATAACAAACTGTAAATATAATAATTAAATTCAGTTTCGTGTTTATCTGGGGTCCTCTGACATATCTGTCAATGCTCTTCGATCCTTCTCGTCGTCTTGTTTCCGTCTGCTATATCTCTTCTGTATTTGCTACTCTCTACTCATCATTATGGGTCAGTTATGTCTCTTTTATGATTATATTTGGTACGTATATATGTACATAATACATATATTAAGAAAACGAAGTGAATTCTAATGAAAAATATGTATTTCCAATCAAGAATGTCTTAATGATTGGACTAGCGTATGATATCGCTGGTTAGAGTATATTGCACTAGTCCATTGACAAACTTGTGAGCGTTGGTTCAGAATTATTCGGAAGTCCAAAAGCATGGGTGATTGGCTGCGAACTTTTCCGTCGAATTAGGCTCAATCGCCGGGGTGATGCCATGTATTTTTATTTTTAAAATTTACAAGCTTTGGTAGCTTGAATTCTCCTGCTCATATAAAGTCTTCTGATTTTCCCATGTCTTACATTTTTTATGCGGCGAGGAAGGAAATAGAGCGTAGCTCAACACCGGAAACAATTGAAAGTAATTGAGGGGAGAAGGGTCTCGCACGTTTATTTATCTATTTCTGCTCTTATTTAGTAATATTGAGATTACAATTATAGTCGTTTGTTCCTTTTTTTTCCACTGTTTAGTGTCTGTGGACATCTTCAGGTTACATTTCTCTTCTTTCTTTTTCTTCCTATTCCTCTTTCACTATTTTCATCATCCTCATACTATTTTCCATAAGTATTTTCTGTCTGGATTTCGGGAACGGCTTTTTAGGAATGGGACTACAACTGTGTTTTCTTGTCCCTCATATGGAAATGGGGTTAGGAAAAGGAATAGATTCGGAAGTCAAACATCGAATGAACACTTTACTTGTCATTGGATGTAAAGATACATTGCCATCCATTCATCTCCCCCTTCTCCATTCGTTTGTCTCTCAATCTTAGAGTGAAGGAGAGTATCTTACTTATAAGTCTTCCTTCTTCAACACTTGTTAGTGTTACACGACATTGTGAACAGAGTTGATTCTCTTTAGTCTTTAATATTTCTGTTGTGGTTGAATGTTCTCATATGTCAGTTTGTATGGAAGAGCGCGTGTGAAATGTGAAGATGGAAGTGAAATGTTAATTCCTTTACGCGTTGAATTTATGGAAGGGGCGGGGTGGTATGATTTAGGAGACATAAGTAAGAGGGAGAAAAAAGAATAAAGACAAAAAGAAATACAAGAGAAATAACAGATGAGATCAATAATTGATGAGAAAAATCAATTATGAGAACCCGATTATCGATTGATTATATCAATCGATTGGCAATGTACAGTAGAAATAAAATAGACAGTTGAATCAAGGCATTGTCATCATCTTAACGAATTCTTCGTAATCAATCTAGAATATGTATATATAGATTGTAATTGTTCTCATTAATCATCTATCCCACCTGTCCGTCTCCATCAATATCAACTTCTGCTATTATTTCATCTACTTCTTCATCACTAAATTGTTCTCCCATATGAGTCATGAAGTATCGGAATTCTTCAGCAGTAATATATCCATTTCCATCTCGATCGAATACTCGAAATGCTTCTCGAATCATTTCCGAATCATTCTCCTGAAAGAAATCAGTGCTAATGGCGGAGAGAGCAAGTAAAGTTGAGTTGGAGTGAGAGGGTAGATGAAAGTGCTCCCTAGAGGGCTCTATTCTTCCTTTCAATACGACAATTGACTGACTGATTTTGACTGACTTCTAAACGACGAAGAAGGGTGATTCTACATAGTCTATCCTCTCATATTTCTTTCCCCGTTCACCATCCTTATTTTTCTGTTCTGTAATATCGTCATATGTCATTCCCCGCTAATTGTCTCATTCTTATGCCTTTCCCTCTCTCTCACAAGAGAATGGACTTTTCGTATCCATTAAATGGGATGGATATCTCATAGGAAGTCTTCCTTTCGGGATGAAGTCTCTTTCTTCTCTCTTTTGATTCTTCCATTTGATTCGTTTGCATCTCTATCACTCAACGGAATGAACTAACAGCTGTGAATTCGGAAGATGAAGGAGAAGGGGGAAGATGGACTGAGAGGGTATGAATGGAATGGAAGAAGGAAGGAGAAGGAGGAGGGGGATGGGAAGGAAGCTCATTCGAAAGGGAGGAGATGGGGTCACACTGGACTGCTATCAAAGCAGATATGAGAAGGACGGAAAGATGAGAGAAGGAATGAGGAGAAAATGATGGAATGGGAATAGAAGCATGCATTATCTACTCTTGAAGATGATGTGGAGCAGAGAGAGAGAGAGAGAGAGAGGGGGGGGGGAGGGAGGGGGGATACGGTAATGGAAGATGATCTCACCTTGTTCATCCTCTTCATCATTTGACAGAATTCAGGGAAATCAATTGTACCCGATCCATCAATATCCACTTCATTCACCATATCAAGGAGTTCCTGTAGAGGATTGATCATTCCAATCATCTCAATAATATCTTCTTCGTTTCCATCAACTCACTTGTTCAGTTGGATTCTGTCCAAGTGATCTCATGGCCACTCCCAATTCCTTAGAGGAAATGGATCCGTTTCCATCCTGAAAGAAGTGATATCAATCATTGTCTCTTTTGTTTTGATCGTTCCATCTCGTGATGGTTTGTATTCTCTATTCAGTCTCGAGGGGACAATGGAAGATGTTGTCAATGGATCGAGAAGGACATTGGGGACAGACAAAGGAGAACATCAATGTTATCACAATTATCATTGACGTTTCGTGTCAATTGCAAAGAACTGCCGATATTACGGTAACACAATGATATGAGATGGGAGGTTCCTGTCTCGTGGTTGTCTATCCAATTCCTCATATCCCATGATAGGAGAGGGTGTCGGAATGCTTCTCTCTCCATTCATCCTCATTAGCATCCCTCTTCCCTTCCTCTCTCAGTCTTTCTAATAGAAGAGAAGCATTCTGTAAGCTGTTGAGGAAATGGGAGATGGTTGGTCGTAGAATGAGAACCCTTTTTTGAGACGTCTTCGACTTCAGGATAACAACCTCTTCCATTTCCCCCTTTCCCTCTCTCTCACTCCGACACCATAGAGGAAGTAAATCAAGAGTACTTGTTGCTCATATATCCCGACAGAAAAATTGTTGTGTGAAGAAGTCTCGTGAGTTTGAGATATCATGACAAGCACTTCTCTCCGTTTACCCCCTCCCTCCTTCCCCTCCCTCCCTCTGGAGTGAGGCTAACTCTCGTGGATCAGTTGGATATCACACTCTCTTATCCCATGGACTCTCCCGTGGATGAATCTGTGACTGAGTGATTGATTCAGAACAAGTGTCTTCCATCTCCCCCTCCCCTCCCTCCTCCCTCACCCATTGTAATGGGTATATTACACGCTGCTGCCACTGCTTCTTACCCTCTCTCTCCATATCACTCATCTGTATCCCCTCCCCTCCCTCTGTTCCCCTCCTTGATTTGACGTCATCTTCTCCCATTGAGTGGAAGAGAGATAGACGACTCGTTCTCACACCTTGGAGTAGTTGTTATGAGTGAAGGAAAGAGAGGATGAAGACAGAAGGAAGAGGAGAGAGAGAATAAGTGGACTGTAGAAGAGAAGAGGAGAAGGAGAGGAGAGGATATTACTCATTCATACAGGTCGATAGAAGACGAGATTGACGACTATTTAGTCTATTGAAGAAGGAGAAGAATTGAGTGAGACTCGACCTGTTGATGACCCCTTTCCTATTGAGATACTGTAGGATATATAAACAGTCGACACAGCTGATTCGTCACTAACAATAGAAGAGAAAGAGGATATGATTAATGGGGACTTCCCAAGGGAATGATGGAAGATAGAGGGAAAGTTATTCGGATTCCATGTTATCAACGAAAAAGGGAAGACAGATAGAGGAAGAGAATGAGAGATATGGAGATAGTGTTGCTAAGGGAAAGAAGACTCTAATTATATGCGGAGATTAGATTGACTTTCCCTGGAGAGAGGAGAGATGTTTGTGAGATGGAAGGAAAAAGTTATGGAAAGAATTGGAAGTTGATTGAGAAGTCACAAAATGAAGGAATGAAATGAAATTAAAGAGGAGAAGAGAAGTTGTGATGTGAAAAGTGACGAATGGAAAGATGAGAAAGAGATTGAGATGGATAAAGAGAAAGGATGGACATGTTGTCAAGGTAGCCATGAAGGAATATGAAGAGATGAGGAAAGGGATTGAAGAGGGAATACTTGGGAGAGAGTATTATACCTTGTCGAATAGTCGAAATGCTTCTTTGTATTCAACCAATTCCTCCTCTGAGATTCCTTCCAATCCACTATCAGTTGTATTCTGCTTCCATCGATTGAATAGAGACATCTTACGTTGATCACTCATCACTATCACTGCAGATTGAAGGATAATGATGAAGAATAAAAGAATTGTTGACCAGAAATCGGAGAGGAACAAGAAAAGAATGATGGAATGAACGGAGGAAAGAATGAAGGAGAGAAGGACAGAGGATACCATGGATTAGGATTGAATTGAGGGATGAAGTAGAGAGAGAGAGAGAGAATGGGAACGTGAAAGGGTATGATGGAAGTGGGAGAAAAGAGAAGGAGGAGTCTAGACTCCGCCTTCCTTTTAGTTGGAGAAAAGTAAAGAATGAAGAAGTTGAAGGATTGATTATGAGGGAGAATGATGATGAACAGAGAAGTTATCAGTGAACATGAGGATTATGAAGGAAGGAATGAAGGAGGAGAAGGGGTATTAGAGAGTTGTGAATGAATGGAGGAAGAGAGAGAGAGAGAGGGGGGGGGGGAGGGGGAGAGGAGGAGGAGGACGGAGGGGGAGACACCCTCTCTCTACTCCATCTGAATCTAGTTAATGAAGTGAACGAAAAGAAATGAGAAAAGACAGTGTGAGGAGTAAATGGAGAAGTGATTTTAAGAGAAGATGAAAAATGAATGAGAGTGTGTTGTATCTAGACAGTATCTAGAGTAAACTGTCGTGTTCAGAGGATAAATCAAATTTCTTTTCAGCTCAAGAGCTACGTCTTCACGATTCTCGCATCTGCATTTCAGTTATTCTCCCTCGTATGGTAAGTTTGGATTTTTATTGAGAAGAAATGTGAAAAGGAAAGGGAGAAATGATGATAGGTTGAATACTCTAATTATGGATACTACATAGGGATTATGGTAACGTGCGCTTGTGACGACTGATGACCACGATTGAAGTTGTAGAATTATTCTAGCATCACATTTTGTGAAACGAGACGAATACGAGAAACTTACTTATGCTATAAATGTGAACCTATCGTGACTAGAGGTGATAGATGAAAGTATATGAGTAGTGATGATGAATTAGAGAGGGGGGATGGGACTGGATCAGAGATGGAATTGAGACTGAAGTAGAAGAGAAGGGAATGAAGTGAGTGATCGAATCGACTTGTCTTCTCTTCTCTCTCTAACCTCTACACCACTCGTCTCAATTCTCTATTGGAACAACAACTGAGACCCCTTCTTGATAGTCCTCCTCCTTCTTTTTCTCTCCTCTCTCTCTCATTACATCTCACTATTCACTATATTTTGTGTTCCAGTCTCTTGGACATTCTTCATTCTGATTCTCTCTTCATTTCAGGTTTATAATGTCTTCAGTTCCTGGAGGTGAAAGAGGTCTTCGATTCATGGCTTCTCTCTTTGGTCGATTCATCAGTAAACCCAATTCTACCGTACTCCCCATTTAGTATTCCATCAATTTGTACAGTAACCCGTGTACCTTCCATCTGGTCATATCGATTCTTTCGCGTTTCAACCCTTTGATTATTGTACATCTCGTATAGTTTTGCGTAGAATATACGGTACATCCGACCCACTCGTTGTTATATACAGTTGTGAAATGAACATACTAACTTATAGTTTTTGATTGGTGTTCAGATTGATGATTCCCTATTCAAGTGCAATCTTTCAACTGTTGTCCATGAACAATTTGATAAAAAAAGAAGAATGAGTCATGGGTTGAGTTGGTTGATGTCGTGACTCGAAAAGAAAGGGATAAAGACGAATTCCTTCCGGAGAAAAGGCCAGTGAATAGAGAAGAGTGAGGGGGTGAAGAGAATGAGAATGAAATTAAGAAGAATCTTCAAGTTGGAAGAAGACGAAGAATGATGACGAGGAAGTTAATACTAAAAAGCTCGATGTCAGGATTTTTGAGAAATTTAATAATTAATAATTGATTTTCGATTCTGTTCAACTCTTCTGAAACAGTGTGATGAGTGTGACTGGAGAGAATCTCAAATGGAAGAGATTCAATAGAAATGAGAGAGGAAAGATATCACCGTCATTGAATGATCAAAACTTGAACAATATTGTGATGGAGATACTTCCATTCACAACGATCATTATTCCTCTTCCTCCACTCAGACTAGAGAGAATTTTCCGTTACGGTTTAAAGAATTTAAATTAACTTCGTCACAAGTTAAAAAGTGTTTGAATGAACAAAACGTTTTTGATAGAACGCCTCTTTCATGATTCTTGAAATGATCATTTTTCAATTTAATCCTCACTATTTCTCATTTTAATTTCCCCTATTCATTCTCCTCATTCAACATTACGATGAACGGTCGACGATCAATTCGCAAGTATTATTCTTTTTAAAATGCCTAAATTTCAATCTTCATCTTTAGACTGAGCCATATTCCAACCGTATCGATGATTCGTAGACAACAGAAGAAACGTTTGGAGAAACAGAAAGAACGAGAAGGAACGAGCAAAGATAGCGTAAGTGATTGTAGTAAATATGACAAAGTCCGTTTATGTTGTCAGATCGATCACTTGTCCCTTCTTCTGAAGATCCTCGCTTCTTCGTCTATCACAGTCGAAAGGTTTCTTCTTTCTCTTTGTAGTCCTCAGCGTTTGTTCAAATATGACATCTTGGAACCATTCATTGGTTGTTTCAATTAAAAAAATAAGACATTGATCGCTTTTCGCATTGAGAATTGTGCGAAGTAGTGCATTTTCAGATCAAAAGTGGTTGACTGCCTTTCTCATTATGCGCAAAATCTCCGTATATATCCGTATACAAAATCTCCGAAATATCAAACGGCTACTCGACACACCTCCAAGGTATGAATCAGAATTTTAGTACTGTAGTGTTGTGCCATCTATAAAAAAGATATTTTACCTTCGAAAATGTATCCATTCAGGCACTGAATCTCATCTTTGATGATCTCTTCAGATTGGTGGAATTGGAACGTGATGACTAGTTAGCTGATTTGATATTTGATCTTTGATAGTGGTTTGCTTTCAGTGTGCTCAAGAAATTGCTTGAGCTGGTACCGGAATTGAAAGGCCCTTTCACTTGGGATATATTGGAATCAAGAGCGGCTTCAGAGATAAGCGATTGCCGCGGACAGGGAAGTGAAACGAAAAATTTGAAAATTTGGGAATCTATTCTCGAATGGATTTAGCAACTTTCTGAACAGGAATGACATTTTTAGAAAATTCTCCTTTGGAATTGTAAGCCTTCAAAGTTGACTGATGCGAAAAAGTGACTTATTTGGCTAAAACAAACATTTGTCGGCCGATCTCTACCAAACTTTCAGGGTACATCGGGGACACTGAGAGGATTATTTTGCAACAGAGAACGGGTCTCTAGCATGCCTGGAAGATGAGTTATGATTTTTGCAGCCGAAACCTTGCGACCTGGCTGCAGCAGCTGAAAAAAATCGCAGCCACTTGAAATTTTTTTTCTGAGTAGTCCACAGTAAGTTCTTCAAATCCAGAAAGATTCGCATGTCAGAAAAATCTCTACGATTTTATATGATTTTTCGGAAAAGTGCACTTTGAATACGTCATCACTACGCAATAAATACCAATTTTCGTCAAGTCTCAAAACAGGGCTGTGTTCCAAGATGGATTTAATACATCCAGTGAAAAAGTGAATGAGACAATACATAAATTAGTTGGACTCTGACGATCGTACGAAATTGTGCTATGATGAGGACTTGATGAAAATCATCTTTGATGCATTGAAAAATGAGTGAGTTCTGCTATAGAATCTATGTAGTGATGGGAATAATTGATGAATATGAGTGGAATCCTTCCAGATCAGAGAAGACTATGAGTATGCCAGAAATGGTACTTGGAGAAGTATACTACACTGATACTACACTGGTCGAGTGACGAAGATCGACAATATTTGAGAGGAAGATACGAAGATGAGCTACGAATGAGCCTGGTTAATTTTCTAAAGCTTGATCAAGTAGAGCACTTGTGAAAGAGTCTGAGATTCACTATGAGAAGTTGATGTGCAGATGAAGATGAATTTCCGAGCGATCGAAGAATTAATGAATAAACACGAAATCATGGATCTCATTGGTACGGTATGCAGCTTCTTATTGATGTTGCAAATATTATTATGAGACCAATTCAGAATTCATTCACATTGACAAAGTTAGTGACCAGAATCAAAAACGGGCTCGACTCTACTCGATACGATAATTAATACAGATGGTTATTTTGCTGTGACACCAAGGGTATGTGGCATACTAGGTATGTGCATAAATAGAGATATTTAATATCCTTGGAAAATTGCAGGACGTAGGGTGGCTCTTCAACTGTTTCGCTATTTATTGGATTCAAATACAAGTGAGAAGCAGATCTTTTTGGGTGAGTTGAATTTTCTTACTGTCTTAGAATACCAACGAAGGGTATCTAGGGAATTTACTCTTTCAGGACTTTTCTGTTCTGTCGCTCGCTATTTCGCGGCATTCCCTTTTGATGGAGATGAAAGAGAAGCACAGACCTTCCGAGAGTAAGTCACATACATCTTCAATATGGTATAACCGAAGAGAAAGTAGTTTCACTCGATCTGATTTCAATTGTTATATTGAGGATACTAGCTGCTTACCCTGAATGGAATGAGTCATTCCGAATTGCCACTTCATGCGACAATCCAATCAGTCACACTGCACTACTCGGACAATCCATCCAACCTCGGTTAGTTCAAGAACCACTTTCCAAAAGATCAAAGATCATCTTCAGTCGATCGAATCCCGCTCTCTACATCATTATTGATGAAGAAGTAGAGATGATCTAAGTGAAGGCCCGAATTAACGACTCACAATGGAATTAACAACTACTCAAGAATCACATCGATACTTTTGACCAAAACGTTTCTCTACTCGATAAACTCGTATGCAGCAGCTCTTGGTCTTGAAAAAAAAACAAATTGTTATTTTTCTGAATTGAAAATGCTGAAGTATTGAGAAGTAAATGAGTAAGACTTGGATAAACTTTCTCGTCTTTATTCGCGCGTCGTTTCATTTCACTCATTTATCGAGCAAATGCTTATTGAATATTAATCGAGCAAGCAATTGTAGAATCGACCAGTAGAGTGGAAAGTCATTTAATGTTAATTTCATCGCTCCCTTTTCGACTACAGCGTTGAAGAATCATGATATGAATTAATATTCAATCACTGCCCACAATTCATTAGCCTATTTTGCGGCTAACATGCGATAGTCACAGTAGACAATGATAGATACAGTAACTTATTTACTTATGTTTTCCATCCAATCTAATCGATAACACTCCTCTTGTCTCTTCACACAAATCTCAAAAAGTAGAGAAACATGAGAGTGATCTAGAATGTGATTGGTCGTCGTTTCTTTTATGAAGTGTCAACAGGGAAAGTGTCTTTTTCTCTATCTTCCTTCCTCACTTCTCTCTTCCCTCCTCTCCATTCCTTCCTTCATACTCATTCTACTTCTCTTCCTTCTTAAATGCCACCTTCAACCTCTCTCACTTATTCCGATGAACCATTCTCTATTCGGAAAAGACGATATTTCTTCCGGAACATTCTTGGTAACCTCCCATTTCCATTCCATTAACAAATTTTCCTTTATAGACATTGATGGAGATGGTCTCGTTCGATGGAAAGATTTGGAACTTCTTCTTCTGGTTCGTCTTTTCTCTTTATCTCTCTTTATTCAATGAATAATCATCAGAGAGTGGAGGAATTAGCCCGAAAGGATGAATTCATTCGTAGTAAAATGGCATTGATTGGACTATGGCACAATGTAACTGATGATGAGGTTTGATCATTCATTCTCACACCTAAATACGCAACTATTAATAACTTGGTTTATAGAACGAAACTGAATGTCAACTGTAGTGCATTCATGTGATCAGTGAAAGATGTGAAATAACAGAATAACAAAGAGTGAGATGACCTGAGGAGAGACCTCTGGAGGGGAGAGACCACTCAGTTACAGTGATCCGATTCCACTTTGAAGAAAGGTGTTCCACAGTGGATCACTGTGGAAAATTTTTTCCACTTTTTTCCACTTTGCTAATTTTTGATTGAAATATGCAATTAAACTGGGTCAACTTGTGCTCATTCTCTTCCTTTTGTATCCTTTAAACGATTTGAGAAAAAAATTACATAAAAATATTCATTTTCATTGTTTATTTACGTTTCCACTCAAATGCGATTTTCGGAGAGTGGAAAGGTGGTGTAAGGCATAACCCGGCCACCGTAATCCGGTCGGTGGTGCGTTGTATGTTCAGTTTTCCTGGAGCTTTTATTCAAGAAATCTGTAATTATTAGTTGTAAAATTTATCTATTTAGTGAATTTGGGCATCGAAGGTCAAGGAAAGCTGAACAACATAAAAAACAGCTGCCGATCGGATTACGGTAGCCGGGTTATGCCTTACACGACCTTTCCACTCTCCGAAAATCGCATTTGAGTGGAAACGTAAATAAACAATGAAAATGGATATTTTTATGTAATTTTTTTCTCAAATCGTTTAAAGGATACAAAAAGGAAGAGAATGAGCACAAGTTGACCCAGTTTAATTGCTTGTTTCAATCAAAAATTAGCAAAGTGGAAAAAGTGGAAAAAAAGTGGAAAAATTTTCCACAGTGGTCCACTGTGGAACACCTTTCTTCAAAGTGGAATCGGATCACTGTATATCAATAGATGTTCCGATAGATTCCTATTGGCACGTATCACATTGTTACTCAATCATCCTATGAACAACTGTGATTTTAGAAGATAGACGAGTTTGAAACTTGAGAACTAGAAGAAAGATTGAGAAGAAGAGAGTTCTATTCTAGATAAGTGAGACTGAATGGCTTGCATTGTGGAATGAGACGAAAGAAGATAAAGACGAAGATTCAATGGTTGATCATCTATTCACATTACTCGATCCATCTGGTTTGTACCTATTACTTTATATTGGAACTAGAGCTATGAGGATGAAGAATCCGTCACCAGCCAACGAAGAAACGAATTCTTCATTGTGACAGAAGCAATTTTGATCTTCTCTTCATGGGAGATGATTCCCTCATCCTCTAATTTCATTCCATTTCAGGTGATGGTCTCATAGACGAATCAGAATACGTCCACGTTCTCACATTCTTCGGAAAGTCTAAACAAGAAGCTCTCACTTGTTTCGATAATATCGGAAGGGTTAGATAATTTCATTTTATACTAGATACATACATATTTCTATTCTCCATATCTTATCTAGTCGATGTTCTTTATAGACTCCATTGGGCGAGCCAATCTTCGCAATAGACAGCAAACGATTTCTTTCTCTTTGGAAGGAATTCTTCTATTCCGATGATCCTTCTTCATACGGCTCTTATCTCTTCGGATTAATTGATGATTTCTCCAAGTAGAATATTTACATGTGTCTATCCATTACATATCATGGTCATTTATTCGTATTTTCACAGGTTCAATCGAGGGTTAGTCTAGCTTTCGATGGTTTAAATATATAATCTCTTTTTCACTGATCTCTCTTACTCTATAGTCAGAGAAAAAGAGAGTATACACTCGACCATTTACCATTGTGAACAATTTAACACGAGCTTACATAGTGAATTAACAATCGATATAATTAATCAATCGTTAATCTCAATGAAGATAAAGAAAATGCAAACATATTAAACATGAAAAGATTGTGGTGCAAAGGGAGGATAAAGCAGGGCAACTATTGGAATATTGAAGAGTATTGATTAAAAGACGTAGAAAAGACGTAGATTGCAGTCGAATCGATGGAATGAATTCATCTAGAAAAGACACTTGTCACACTCATTCTCTTCCTCATTTCTTGTTGTGATCTACTCTTGTTCAATCGTCATCTAATCACCTCCCCCCCCTCCTCTTCCCTCCCCCCCCCCCTCCCATCCATTCAACCATCTTCAACATCGACCTTCGATGCTCCTTTGCATAACCGAATTGCGTAATGCTGTTCACATAAAGATGCCCTCTCATTGATAACAATCATCTCCTATATCGACTCTTTCGTTTGATTCAAACCGAATAGAAGTGGTCTTTATGAGGACACTACCTCATTTAAATACACGGCTCTTTTTCATGTCATCTTCCATTTCAATCAGATAAGGAGAGTGTAAAAACGAGAGAAAGAGTGGGCATTTCTCCAGAGGAAGAAAATACGAGGTGAGAAAAAGATGACCCTACTACTTCCTCTCGAATTTCGACTCTCTTCTTCCCTTCAACCTATCGTCTATCGTGAAATAAGAGGAAGAATGATCTCTGCCCTCAAGGAGAAGAATTCAATTTGAGATGTGATCACGAGAGAATACACGAGAGATCAAATGGATTCAAGGGGGGAGGAGGAGGTTCAATTGATTCACGACTCTCTGATACTCAGATAGAGGAAGTGGAGGGTGGAATGAAGAGATGAAGAGAGAGAGAGGGAGAAGGAAGGGAGGAAGATAGAGGAAACAAGTGAGGGATATTCCGAGGGAACTAAGAATAGAATAGATAAGAGAAGGAAGCTAATGAAATGAGGATTGAGACAGGTGACAACCTATAACCTTATCCATTCGATAACGTTGTACTATGTTACAGTAAAAAGTAAGAATTTCGATACTAATGTATCCTCCCGTCTCGAATCCATTTCCACCCCTGTAACATGTCCATCCCCGTCCCATCAGCTGGTTGCTTCCCTCTACAGAGACAGATGGTCTATCCCTCTCTCTCTCTTCTGCCCTCAGGACAGAAGGGGAAGAGAGAGAGAGAGAGAGAGAGAGAGAGAGGAGATCTATCCACATGGCACCTTCCTCTCTCTCCTTACAGTTATTCATCACACGGATCATCAATTGCCCCTTACCACCTTCTCTCTCAATCTCTTCCTTGTCCCTTCATCAAGGACATTTCTCCCCTCTCCCCATGGATACTCACTCTTCATTGCCTTACCTACCATTTAATAACCACTAATATTCCATAATATAACTGTAGGGGCGACTCTAATGGGATATTAGGGTAATAAATGATCTCACGTATGCCCATTACACGATAGTGGAATAGGGGAACGGGGTGTGGTAGCCATTAATCAGTAGTAATCACCCATTCCCCCGATCCATTCTACTCAATTACAGTAAGAAGCGTATCCCATTCTAATCACTTGGGCTCACTTCCATCAATCAATGTACAACTTCGACAGTTCATTACCCTTCCTCTCCCCCTCCATTCTTCAAATGAGTTTGATTCTCTCTCTCGTTCGCTTATCTTCCTCTCACCAGATTGACCCATTCACTGTCATCAGATAGGAATCTATGCACAGGAAATGGAGAGAATGAGGGACACTGATAGGAAGTTACTCGAAGAGAGAAAAGGAAGAATGAAGAGAGAAGAGAGAATGAAGAGAAGGAGGAAGATGGATGGACTATCAATGACTAATTACTGCATCCGAATTATCAGATTGAAATGACCACACCAGATATGGAGAAACGTAGATGAATGGGGGATGGAAGGAAGAGGAAAGGGGAGAATGAGAGATGGGAAGAGAGTAAGACTGATCATGGATGAATACAATACTATCACACTCTCGTAGACTAGGACATTTCATATTTTCTGTAATAAGAACAACCTCTCCCTCCTAACAAATTGATTCCTCTCTTCTCACCTTCTTTCTTTTTCTTTCATAGATTCCTTGCAGACACAGCTCGAGTGATTCTCTTCCTTGAATTGTTCTTCATTGATATATTGGAGTCATCAGCGAATCGAAAAGGAGAAGGGGGAGCAGGAGAAGGAGAGGATGCTGATGAACCAATCTCGTGAAGACGACGATACTTAAATACAATATTGTATTATAATGAACTGCATTAATCAATGTGTTTCTCTTCAAATCGTTACCTTCTCAGTTCCCTTCGATTCCTTTTCTTGTGAAGGTCTCTTCCGAAGAGCGAGATAATCTGAAAAAAATATATTTCAGTTCATAATATAACTGAATAAGTGATCTGAGGTCTCACATTCCCCTTCTCATAACATTCATAATTTTTGATCTCCATTGTTATTTATGTAACTCAATCCCTCTATTGATCATCTACCACTTTCCTCTCTTTCTTTTTTCATCGTAATAGATACATTCCTTATGTCTTCCTTCTATCAATACAATAGTCATAACATTCTCTTCACTATCATCTAAACTATCACATAAAGAGTTCATTCATTTCTTCCCTCAATGGTCCTTCTTCCTCTATTATCATATGATTCATTCCTTCTCTTCCTTCCCTTTCCATTCTAAAGGTCGTGCTTCCTTCTTCCACTGTACGGATCAACCAGAAAAAGAGAACGACTACTATCCACAGTAAAAAAAACAGAGAGAGGGAGAGCAATAACTACTATTTTAGCCTTGAGGGAATCCAATGGGAGAAGGGTCAAGAAGAGAGTAGAAGTCGTTAGTTATGATGACCTATTTCCATCTAATCACCCACATTTGTACTACGTGGGAACCTTTTCAAATGGCATCTCCTCTCTCTCAATGAACACTATCCCTCCTTCCCTCCTTCTCCCTCTGACCTTCTATTCGGTCTCTCAATTGAAGAGATTCCTTCTCATCATTATGTAATTTGTCCCCTTCTGGTATATGGAAGGTGTTCCCATCTGTGAGCAGATTCACTCCTACCTATCCAAAGCACCCCTTCCCCTTCTCCCCCCCCCCCTCTCCTCTCTCTCTCAATACCTTCTAGCTATCACCTGTAGAGAAGACTCACGTAGACTTCAACAGTCCACATTAACTACCTACCAACTATAGGCAAAACGTAATTTCAAATACCTTAAGGTCCTTTTCCTCCCTATGGTCTCTCCTTCCAATCATCCGGAACCAATGGTCTTTTTCTCACGGAAGTTCTTTCCTTTCTCAGTGATTGATACCACCCTCATCTCTATACTACAATGAAAGATGAATGGAAAGGTCGTGATAAGAATAACTTGACCATCACTAATATCACCCGGAGGCTACTAACGATAAGAGATACGAATAGAGGAAGAGAGGGGGAGAGAGGAATGTGACAGTCAGTCATAGTGGAGACACAATGAGAAACTACAGGCAACGAACACATTAAAGAATCTCCCGAAGACTGATTTGAAGAGTAATCAAAGGAGGAACTCACTCGTGATTCGGGCCTGTCTCAGATTCGTCTCTTTTGTTTCCTTCTCCTTTCTCTTTTCTCTCATAGATCTTCCATTGGAAGTTGATGGACCATCATTCATCTTCACCTCTTCATCTGATTCCTGCAATATCTCATTCAAATCCTTTCTCTTCTTCATTCATTTCTTCTTCTCTTCCACTAATGATACCTTTCCTCTTGCATAAGCCCTCTTCTCTCTACAGTACTCATTACTGCCCCTCTCTCTCTCTCTCTCTCTCTCTCTCTCTCTCTCTCTCTCTCTCTCTCTCTTCATTCTATCACTATCATCTCCATTCCTCTCATCTGCAGACTACGCAATTCCTTCTAACCTTGACTTTTCTATTCATTCCTCTTTTCTTCGTCATCTCAAAGGGAGAAGGAAGAGGAGGAGGGAGACCCTCTGGAGTCTTTTCCTTCTCCTTCATCCATATTCCTCTTCTTCTCATTGGAGTTCCATTAGATAGAAAAGGATCTAATCCATCTTCAGGAGTTGTTTCCCTTTCAACTCTTCTCAATCCACTCTTGTAATTTGTTCGAGTTCGAGAGTAGAATGATGGCACCTCAAATAATAAATTTCATCAATGATTCATCCTCTTTCGTCGGAGATCTCCACTAAACACAGTAATAGGGGGGTCAATCTCAGTTGAGTCCACTCGAGGGGAGAGAGTGAATAGATTGTATATGGGAGAGAGGTCACGACGGGTCATACCACCACTCATCCATCTCCATGACTATTCCTAGCCATACTCTCCCTACTCTACGAACAATTGATCAGCATCTTCAAGATGTGACAGAGAATAATTGATAACAGTCGTGACTAGTAAGCATGAACCAAGTGAAATGGTAACCTTTTCAGCAGGAATGGCTTCATATTCGATTCTGGGAGAAGGACCGGGTTGATCAATTGGTCGTTCTCTAGTGAAGTCGAATGACCACTTTGTCGATGCTTCTTCTGCTCGTTGAGCCATTTGAGTCTGACACTCATTCAACCACTGAATATCATTTATTGATTCAATGAAATTGAAATATCTATCGTTCACCCATACCATAAAATCGTCAATAAAAGATATTTCATGACTCTTAGAAATACAACATGTCGTGTGCAAACAAACAAGGAAACCCGAAAGGGAAATGTTGCTAACTTAGCCATCAAATTTGCCCTTTAGTCAATTTCTTCTGTCTGGGACGAACTAGTCCATCAAGGTGGAATATAGTACCTTATCGACTTCCTTCGGTTCTGGTTTCCCGAAGAGACATCTTCTTGCTCGAAGTTTCTCTCGTGACGAAGGAATCGAAGAAGATGAGGTCATCCTATAATACAATATTCAACATCCACGATCTTATTATCCACACAATCGTGTAATTGAATTCACAGATGATTACGATCACATGACTCCAAGCACCCCCCCCCCCCCCCGCCTCTCTATTTCAAACGGCAATCCCATTTATCAGACTGTCAATATTGAGATGGGTCCATAAAATGACACAGAGTGCATGAGATTGACCACTTAATCACCCTGAGGGGAAGAGATTTGGCACTTCCATGGAGGTCGAAGGAATTCGAAAGAAGTGACCACTAATATCACCGAATAAAATTGAAGACAAACTGAATAAAAAGGCGAAATGAAGTGGATAGAGTGAAGAAAGGACAGAAAGGCAGTGGGAAGGGTGGATGGAAGGGGATGGGAAGGAAAGGGAGAGAGACCCATTACAGGGAGTGAGAGAGAGGGGAGAGGAAAGGGGAGATGAGAGAGACTCTCACTCCCTATCGATCGATTGCCTGTGGAAGAGAGGAATTGAAGACAGATTGAAGAATGAACTATTACAGTATTTAACTATGAAATTATATCGAAAATATTGACAGACGTTAAGAGCCTTTCAAATTCCACCCGTTTGGCGCCTATTTGAAAACTACCGTATATTAACTTGTTCAACAGCGCGGATCTCTTATTTCGTGTGAGAAAGTGAAGATTGAGAGGGATCGAAAGTTTGAATAACTGTCATTATTCTTTTCTTTGTTGGATGTAATCACTAGTTGTATTCTTTGGATGGTTCCTGTCATTTCTCCTTCTATTCCTTCCCTTCACAGTCTTCTCTTATCACTATCCTTCAATGACAGACACAAAGAGAAAAAGAAGGATGAGAGTGAGAGTATACAATCACTCCCAATACAAACCATTACCCAATCACTTTCCCCTTCTACAAACACACAACAATCAATATGATAATGAATCACTGCATCAATCGATCCCTTCTCTTCATTCTCTTCATTCTCTTCATTCTCTCTTCATTCTCTCTTCATTCTCTTCATTCTCGTCTATCTCAAAGGACATTCAAGTGAGATGACCCTTGTCGGCCGGTCATCTGTAATACAATACCAGACTTCTCATCATATGGCCACCAGACTACTTCCCCCCCTTCCCCTTTCATACTACGAATACTTTACTCCCTCCCCCCTCTCCTCCCTCTCAGACCAACTCGTCGGTTTATCAAAGACTGTATCGAGTTAACAGAGCGGAACTGAGTGTATGAATAAGTCAGTCTTGATGAAGGACCCCCTCCGACCATTGTCTTATTCCATCTCATTATGCAAATGAGGGAGACCTTTCCATGCCGACAGTCTATTGTTACTACTGGAAGCAATGAGAGATGATTGGAGCCACCCGAATGAAAGGAAGGAAGTGGGAGGAGATGGAGGAGGGAGGGATAGAGGGGACACCGCCACAATCCCTTTCCATCTATCGAACAATGACATCCTTCCCCCTATACTCATCCATTCATTTATGGTATTTCACAGTGTCTCGAGATTGAACTAAGGTCAGATAGGGTCAATCCTTCACTGTCACTTTCAATCCTGACTATTGAGTGATGAAATTGAGTAATCTGCCATCCATCTGGTCAATCTCAACCACTCTAACTGACATATGTACTGTCTCATTTGAGGTGTCTCCCCTCAAGACATTCCATTATTGAAATAGTTATTTATTTCATTCTTCTACGTCTTTCCTAACATAAAATGGTCATAGATTGGATATTGATGAGATTGCACATTTGAATGAATAACATGGAAAGAATGAGAATGAATCTGACGAAGAAATGAGGATAAGGAAGGGGGAATATTCACAAGGAGGAGAAACCCGTATGGAGATGAATATACACGATTAGAATGGAAGACTCGGGATGAGGTTAGATTGAGGATGGAAGTGACTAGATTGGTTGAATGGCACTGGGAATGGGAAGAGAAGAAGAGGAGGATGAGGGAGTTGACGACTTTGAGATTGAACCAATCGATCGACGATGCATGTAGAAACCTGCAATGAAATTGATGATTACTGATTCTTGAAGAATAGGAAGGTCAAAGGGAAGGGGAAGGGGATGGGTTCGTTTCTCGACTCGGTTACTTCAAAAAGATGTGTGATGGAAAGATTCGATTAGCTGAATCGCTTCCATTCTTTCAATAGAGAGAAAGATGACCAAAGGGAAGATCACCTACTTAGATAACCGAAGCTAGATTGGAGAAGAGAGGACAGAGAGAGAGAAGAGAGGAATAACTCACTTGTAATCTTAGCTTGTCTCTTCTTGCATGATTTCCTCGGGGTAACGGGAGGATCGGATGAAGTAGATGAGAATGATTCATCAGATGAAGACTCGTGAAGAGATTCCATTGATATATCCATTCTATCTTCTTCCATTGGTGATGAAGATGAAGAACGAGGTGAAGACGTTTCGTATCGAGTAAGACGATAGAAGGATGGAACACTTGATGCATCTACCATCTGATACGAATATGGAGATGATGAAGAGGGAAGTGGCATCTCTCTTTCGAATGAGAATCCCCATTTAGATTCATCTCTTCGTCGAATCATTTGAGAGACAGAAGATAGCCATGATTCAGTCTCTTCTTTCGATGGACGACCGAAGAGACAACGACGGGCTGAAGAGAGACGAGACTTCTTAATGATACGAGATGATGATGATGATGACATCTGAAGAGAGAAGAAATGAAGAGAGGAGAGAGGGGAGAGGGGACACGGTATGGAACGGGAGATATTCAAATGGACGAGAGACGAGAGAGAGGGGAGGAGGGGGGCTAACAATGAGGGTCAATGAGGGCATAGAGGGCATAGAGGGTCAGAGAAGAGAGAAAGGACACTGGAGGGGATATGAACGGATGAGAGATGGATTAGAGAGGGGGGGGGGGAGGAGAGATGGTAGAGAAAAAGTGGAGACTGTGAGGACTGACGAGATGTAATATGTGTAATATGAAGTGGTAGAATGAAATGGTAAGATGAAAGAAGGGGATGATTCAGAATGGAAATGGTATCATCAATAGACGAATCTGTCATACAAAAAGTGTAGAGCTAAGCAGAAAAAGGGGGCGATATTGATAAGGGATAAGGAATAGTGATGATACTAAGTGATAAGAGATCATATTGACTGATAGAGAGAGAGAGAGAGAAGAGAAGGAGACAACAGCGATTGCACACTGATGCGATATGCGAATGGAGAGAATCGCGCGATTCTATCGCCCCTTCTCTCTCTCTTGACCACGCCCCCCTTCTTAGACTCCGCCCATTCTGACCGGGACCCTTTGGACTATCGAATCTATCTCCCTCTCCCCCCCCCCCCTCCTCCCCTATCCCTCCCCCCCCTCCCCTCCTAAAATGCAACCAGCTAGTTGGCGCGAAAAAACCTTTCTGCTGCCATATTCACACGGCAGAGATGGGGGATAGAATGGGATGAGATGGATAGAGGGCGGAGGTAGGAGGGAGAGGGGGAGGGGGAGGAACACAGTCCTTTCCCGCCACTTTCACTTACAATAACAGAAAAGAGGTAAAAAAAGGGTTGGATCTGTCGCGTAAAAGTGCAAGTGGAGAGACAGAAGAAAGAAGGAGGAGGAGGAGGAGGAGGAGAAGGAAGGGATACAACGGGATTAATGATATCGCACTTTTTGGGCGCCATTCTGCTAGAGGATAGAAGAAAGAGAAGAAGAAGATGATGATGAGACAGAGTAAGATCACTCATCATAGAAGGACAAGTCATGTCATACTCATCATCCTACCATAAGTTCATTCTTCTTCATGGTCGTTTCTCTCTCTCTATGGACTCATTCTCACTCCCGTCACTACACATCATCCAATAGACTGATCATCCCTTCTCTCCTTTGTGGGAATTACCCTTCCTTCATCACTAATCAGTGATAGGAGTGACCTATGATAACCTTCCTATCCTCATCATCCCCCTTCCTCTTCCTCCTCCTCCTCCATCTCCATATCTCCATAAATAATCTCTACTCAGCTGCTCTTTTCTCTTCCCGCCAACTTCATATCTCACGAGTATTCCTGTTCTTCCAATTGAACAAAGCTCGCGCCAATGGAGTTGTCATGCCACTGAAGGAGGAGAGGAGGAGGGGGAGATGGTGGGATAGTGCGCGGGAAAGAACCTATGAGAGACAGAGACGATTGAAGAGACTGAGAAGTATGGCACAAGTTGCCATTCGTTCAACTTTTCTCTCATTTCCCGCCCTTTTGCAACAGGTCGCAACTATCGGATGAAGGAAGAAGTAAACAAGAGGGAATGGCATGTGACTGAAGAAGAAGAAGGAACGACAAACATGGAAATGAGGGAACGGATACTGTATGAGAGATGGAGTGATCAAGATATATCAAGGAAAATAACTATCTCAGTGATTGGCTAATGCTGTCATACGATAGAATAAGAGTGACGCTGATCCATGGACAGAGTGAAGAATACGATATGTGATTGGATAGAAGGAGGGAACGATCTCCCCTTCTCTTTCTAATTGACCGTCGGGTGGTCCATTCACAATACAGCGAGCAGCTGTCTTACGATAGTCGGAAGTTGCAAAGGGGTAGGTAGAAGGGGATGAATAGACTGATCGAATGAACGAGAAGAGAGAGAGAGGAGGAGGGAGGTGACCCCAAGGGACTTCTCTCCTTTCAGCCAGCCGATACGTTTGAATAGACTCAAAGGGAGATCCGATACGAGTCTAGATTAAGAGACTCTCTTAATCTGTCACTCATTTTGTCCCACTTCCGATTCCCATAAACAGTCCCTTCATCTCTTTCCAAGTCTGTAATCATCTCTTCTCTCATCTGTCACAATCCCCCTCTTCTTCATATGGAAGTACTTGACTTCATTCACATTCTAATCCACTCAATGGAATGTACTCTCCATTGGGTGCATTCTTCCTTCTCTCCACTTATCCATAATAGCCATTCTAATGGTTCATCCTCTCAAGAGTGGATGATCCGTTCATTGGCAGTTCAACACATGGTCAACACACACTCTCTCACTTAACCCTCTATTATTCCTCCCATTATCCCTCCTCCAATCAAGGATATCCTTAGGAAATGAATATCTGACCCATCCCTCATCTGTTCAATCTCCACTATCGAATTACAATTTAGACGACGTCCGAATAAAGGGAGAGGCCGTACTTTGATGCGTTGATACTTGATCCCTTCTGAGTAATCTTCGATGATTCCTCTGATCAAAGCAAGTCAAGAAGGGATTACAAAGGGCAGACAAACAGTACCTTGTTTGGTCCTGTCCGGGGGGGGGGGGGGGGGCAGGGGAGGGGGAAGGGACCAAAGTGAGTCCTCACTCGTAGTCCACCTGTTGCAATCTTCAAAGGGACAAAGTGTCTATTAGTCGGATAGAAAAGGACTGCCTCTCAACAGAAAAACTTGGTTAGATCTCTCTAGGGAATCCACCATAATGAGTACTCTCTGGCCTTGTGAACGATAACTCGAATGGAGCCAATCTTGTCTTCTCTTCTCTTGTCTTTCCGACAAATGGCCCCTTCCCTTTTCCACACCAATCGACCTCCACTTTTTGTCAGTCGTTGATTGAAGAGACCGAAAGGGAAAGATGATGACCTCCCCTCCCCTACTCTACCCTCTCGCTCCCCCATCGTGTGAATTCTCTTCCATTCAGTCCTTACTCCTATTAATAGATAGAATGTCCCTTTTAAAGATGAGAAAGATGATGAGAACGAGAGACTTCTCAATGAAAAGATGAAATGAATACGAAGAAGTGAATGATGAATACACTTTGTTAGCCCTCCCTTCTCCCTCCTCCTCTTCATCCTTCTCTATTCGAATTATGGGATATATCTCACAACGGGACGAAACATCAAAAGATGAGAGAGGGACATAAGAGAGATCTTCTGTCTCTTTCTTCTTCTCTTCTTCTTCTTCTTTTCAATCACAATTGAGTATTCCATTCGAATGATTAGATATATTCATCCTCTCTTCTCATTCAATTTGAGTGAGAGAGGTCATCATAAGTTATCTCTTCTCCTTCACAAAGTCAATCATATATGCATGACAAACTCTTTCGTCTCCAATCTCTCTTCTATCTTCCATTTTCTTCTGTTGAAGTCTTCCTTCTCTTTCTTCTTCTTCTCTCCTCCCTCTGAACCCCTCCCTTCCCCCCTCCGCCCTCACCTCTTCTTCTCCTCTATTCTCTTTCTACTCTTCATCTACCATCATTTCCTTTTTTTGCACGTTTCTTCATTATTCAATCTCCGTCTCAATTCGTCGTGCAAAACTAAGAGATTCCATTCTAATATCCCCTCATTCCTTCGTATCCTACCCCCTTCCCCTTCCCTCCTCCCTTCCTCCTCCTCTTCTACTTCTACAGTCGATTCGTGGTAGAGAGTATCTCATCTTTCGAGAAGGAACGACTCAATTTGTGGAGGGGGAAGGAGAACGAGTCTTCTTCTTTCTCTTCTCAGACCTCTCCACGTTTTCCTCTTCACAATGGACTACTCCATGTGCATATTTTCATGATTTCTCGCTCTTTTCATTCGACAATCCAATTTAAAAGTGTCTTTGAATGAATAGGAAGGATGTACACTCATTCATTCATATTTTCTACATTTTTATGTCGTATTTTTAACTTGAAAATAAGGAATAATGGGAAAGGGGAAATGAATGAGGTGAAGAAATGAAGTCGTTTCCCTCTTCCAGTAATTGACTTCGTCTACTCATTTACTATTATTCTTCATTGAACTCTTTCTCAATATGATCATTCCCATCGTTCACTTCCTATTTCTCTCTCATCTCTTCTTTCTCATCTGTCATATCGTCGTCCTAATCATATTTCCTTGTGCTTTCCTCATGAACTCGAGTAGTCTCTTCCTTCTCTTCCTTCTTCCCTCTCTCTCTTCTTCCTTTCCACTCTCAGTCTCATTAATGGTTGTCTACTTTGTAGAGCGAGTTCATTATCCTTGGGGATACAATTCTCTTCTACTCTCATTGCTCCATTTGGAGTAGGAGATGTCATCTCCATCTATTCCTTTACTCATTCTTCTTTTCTTCTTTCTTCTTCCATCTTCTCTCACTTCGACGACATATCGAATCGGTAAGTGAAGTGCAGTCATTTCTCATCTCCGATTACTGACTATGATTATTCGAACGAGAGAATGTAAATGATCGAGAGAGGGAGAGAGGAGAGAGAGGGGGGAGAGGGGAAAGGAGGAGGAGGATGGATGAAGGATCTCTGCAGGGACAACGGAGACAGAAGGAAGTAACTTCTATGAAGGAGTTAAATTCGGAGTGGAGAAATGGAATCGAGAGAACGGGTTGTATTCCATTAACCTCACTTTGGTTTCCTCGAAGGCACACTCAATTGAAGACAAAAGTAAGTGAAAACAGAGTAGGAATGGGAAATGAATGGAATGATTTCAGTGTGTGATTTGATAGGAAGAGGAGTTGTGGGAATAATAATCAGTCAACAGAATGTGGTGCAAGATCCTCTCGTTGACACTAATCTAGCCACTTCCATGTGTGCTCACTTCAGAATTCCATGTATTGCATTCGATCCCAAATCGACGGACAAAGGTAAACAGGGTACAAATAATGTCCTTAGAAGCACGGAAATGGAGTAAAAGCTGCTCGAAATCCTTCACTTGAGTATCCAATTCTATCCCTTTTCTCCTCTGTCACTACAAGTGCACAATTAAGCAGAATATAGCCAAAAAAAGGACATCAAAATTCATGTTAGCTCCCTGTCAAATAGCATTTTTTAAAAATTCATACTCCATATCCTAGTAGCTCCTCACTCTATGTTATTTTTCCATAATGCCCTAATTCGAATTGGTGTTTATCAGAGACGGAGATGGTAACATGGATTGGTCCGAGTCGTCAGACATTAGCACGGGCATCCAGTGAATTTATTCGTGCTCTTCGATGGGGTTCATTCCTTATTGCCTACGAAGAAGAATCGGGTACGTCTCATGAACTATTCTATTGTCCAACTTCATACATTTTCTATTATATTGTTCCTGTTCGGTGTTCAATTCATAATTGAAGAGATGGAAGAGTTGGCTTCACTTCTATCGGTGGACACAACGACGGACGATGGAAGACCAATCATCAAATCAAAGAGAATTCCCGTTAATGATTCACAACAAATGGAATGGTTTCTTAAGGAAGTACGAAATAAAGACAAAGAAACGAATCTGGTCAGTAAATTACCTGAAACTCTTGGAAATACATTCATTTTTAGGTTATTCATTCTTCAAATTTATCAGTTGTCTACAGTTTAATAGCCAATGGAACACCACTCAATATGACACAACCACCGTACTCTTACTTTCTATTGAATACGGTAATCGTGTTATACATCGAAGTATCGAACTACTTTTTATTTCCTTAGGATGCGTCGATTCTGGAGCCATTCTTCAACAATGTCTATGGCACAGTTCAATGTAATATCTCTGGTCTTCAATTAGTTCAGAGTAATCCACAACTGAAGGTTCGTTCCATGCGTAAAAGAAGGAAGTAATAAAATAAATGTAGACTGAATTGGCTCTAACAGTGGAAGGAGTGTTCGCTCTAGCGAAAGGATTATGGAATTCTCTTTCGACTGATCCAGATGGAATTCATCCTCAAGCTCTTCTTTGTGATTCTAATGATAAATGGGACGATGGAGATAAATTGAACGAATTCGTTCGATCGGTACTTTCATTCTTTCTTTATTTCTAACTTCCTTTCCTTTCTCTTCTCTAGTCGATTCTCTTGTTCTTTTGGCGATCTTTTGTTTCTTTGATCGTAAGATCACAATGAGTCGAAGAGTAGACTAAGTTGATGATGATTATAGAGTGAACAAGTGAATCATATCACGGGAACAGTTCGATTCAATCGAAAAGGATATCGACAAGAGCCGATCTACAAGGGAATTGCACGAATCAACAATAGATTCAACGAGGTCATTAAATCTCTTTTAACTCGTTTCTTACTCGATCCCATCGAGAAATCACTCTTCCCTTTCATCGAGAAATCACTTTGAGCTTTTCTGTGAGACGACACAGTGAATAGTCGGGAATTCTTTATAGACAAACAATAATAGTATCTAATGGTTTCATTGTCTATTGTTGTCCTCCCATAGCCTTGAGGATCTCTCCTCTCACTCCCGCATCGAGAGAATTGATGAAGTTTGTGATCTGCTGCTGCTTAGCCTCGAATGAAAGTCCCTGCTGAGAGGCTATCTGAAAGGAAGATTACTGTAGAAGGGAGGGATACGGTAGGAGAGGAGGGAGTGAATGGATACGATACCTGAGAGAGCTTAGCATCAGCAGCACGAGCTCCAGCTGAGAATGAAGCGACTGCGGCAGAATGAGCTGCCTCCTCCTCCTTCTGGTATCTGAAGAAGGGAATGGGTTATGGTAGGGAAGGAGCGCCGTAGGATAGACGGGTTAATTGGGTCAATGAGTTGAATGTTCTACTCACTTCTGGACCTCAGCTCTGAACTGAGTGTACGCGAGTTTGACAGGGGCAGCCTGAGCTGATGCCCATTGATCAACTGCTGCATTCACCTGAAGATGAAGGAATGAGAATGAGAGGGATAATGTAGGATACGGTAGATGGATTGATCATACCTGAGCCTCGGGCTTATTCTGATTAGCCTGGAGAACTGCGAAGAAAGAGGCTTTAGTAGCAGCATCGGCCTAAGAGAGAATGAGATTGATCTTTGATCTCTATGGATGGAATAACTTACATTCTGAAGGAAAGGAGGGGCATCACCCTGTCCTCCCTGAGCATAGATGGCTACAGAGAGAAGAGCAAGAAGAGAAAGACGAGCAATCATTTTGAGTGAGAGAAGGAGAGGATGGAGAATGAAGGAACACCCCTCATTTTATACCTACGAACTCTATTCACGCACTTTCCTTCTTGTGTCTGTACTCTCTTCTCTCTCTTCTTTCTCTACACAATACTCCAATTCGGCGAAACTTAGCTGTTCTCTTCTTCTTTGACCAATTCGAGTCTCAATAGGGAGAGATCAAGCGTCAATTCGATGCTTAGTCAGAGTGAACACTTTTCCCCCGTCATAGTTCAGTCCGATATTCGTCGAAGGAGAAAGTTACACATGTGAAATAATGAAACGTACTATCCATTGTTTGTTATTAATGAGTCATTAGAAGATTATCAATGAATTTCAGATTGGTAATTGGAGTGAGAAAAGAGGTTGGAGATTCGATTCCGCCTTCACAAATCGATGGAAATACAATGTGGCTCCCAATGCAACTTCCCTCAAAGGACTCAATCTACGAGTTGTTGTATACATTGTAAGCATTTACATCTATCTATTCCCGAAATACCGCTCTTTCACTAGCGAGACTACCTTTTTGCCAGTGCAATTGTGAGATAGCTGAGAGTACACAGTTCAGAACGAGTATTTACTCTGTGTTTATTCCATCTTTGTTTGCTTTTCTTTTCTTTTCTTTCCATGAGTGTTTTCGAAAGTGAGAAGCGAGAGAAAGTGGCAACTTGAGACGACGATTTTACTGGAAGAATTGTTGACTGACGCAGATTAAAAAGATCTCAGAAGTGAATCACTGAGAAAACAATTGAGAAATAAATTGGGAAATTGTCTCAAAAGAGAAGAGAATGCATCAAGAAGGTCGTCTTATTTCTCTGAGAACTGGTTCATTTTCAACAAAAAGATCGTAAACGATTGAATCGAATTAGAGAAATCTTCAAAGATCGAACGAGTATTCCATTAAAGGAGGAACCATTTGTTATGAAGAAGTCCGATGGAAAATATGAAGGATTCTGTATTGATCTACTTGAAGAAATGGCTAAAGATCTCGAATTTAATTATACGATAGTCGAAGTTGTTGATGGCACTTATGGAATTGAGGTATTTCTTTTTTTCATTCGAGAGTTTTCATCGTTTATCATTTTTCTGCAGGACGAAAGTGGTCGATGGAATGGAATAATTGGAGTTCTTCAACGACATGAAGCTGATTTATCCATTTCTGCTGTTACTATCACTTATTCACGAGTTGAAGTGATTGGTATGATCTATCTCACTACTTGTGTACTATCAACATCATTGTAGATTTCACTCTTCCATTTATGCACTTGGGTATTTCCATTCTCCTTGCCAAATCAACAGAAGAATCATCGAAGACTTCTCTCTTTACTTTCCTTGAGCCTCTTTCACTCACTGTATGGATTTGTCTCGCTGGTGAATTACTTCAATCCACATTCTAACTCTTCAATTCGAATCTTCACAATTGAATAAGTGAAGAATAGTGATGATTGATCTCACAAGTAACTCTTCAATCATCTATTTCTTCTCTTTAGGTGCTTATCTCTCAGTCTCCTTCTCTATGTGGTTACTTGCTCGATTTTCTCCCTATGAATGGTGAGACCAAGGACAGAGAAGGTCCTCCTTCTTCATTCAACCAAATCCAAGCTGTAAACAGTCTAAGCGGCTTGTTCCAAACCATTGATCTCCCACTCACAAAAGAATTCAATGGAGAGAGAGAAATGATGCTTATGCCATCGAAAAAGAGTTGGAACAATTTGAAATTGAAAACTATTGAAGGTACGACATGGATAAAGTGGATGAAAGGGATAAATCGATATTGAAACATAAGAATCAGTTTACGATGCTTAATTCCCTTTGGTTCGCCGTTGGATCTCTTATGCAACAGGTATCAGAAATACTGATAGGTCTTGAATTATATGATAACTATGATATTGTGAATTACAGGGCAGTGATGTAATTCCACGTGCAGCTGCAACACGAATTGTCGCTGTTATATGGTATGAATTAATCGAATAGAGAGGAAAGATCAAAGATCATTCCATTTCAGGTGGATGTTCACACAGATTCTCATTTCATCGTACACTGCTCAATTGGCAGCATTTCTAACAGTAGAGAGAATGGCCACTCCCATTGAAAGTAGTGCTGATTTAGTAAGGATGGAAGAGATGAACGAGAGAAATAATTCATCCATTAAGGCCAATCAACAAAAGATTAAGTACGGTACTCTCAAGAGTGGATCGACCATGGATTTCTTTAGAGAGAGTAAAATTCCAATCTATGAGAGAATGTAAGTGAGGATAGATTAGTCATGATGAACTCTTTCTATTGAAGGTGGGCAATAATGGAATCATCTTCTCCTTCTGTATTCGTCAATAGTAGTAAGGAAGGAATTGCAAGAGTCAAGGTAAGGATTAGTGAAGAAGGGAATGGAATATGGGGGAAAAACAAGTGATTCACTGATTCAATTCAGGCTGGAAACTATGCATATATGATGGAATCAACGATGCTCGAATATTATATGGAAAGAGACTGTCAATTACAATCTATTGGAGGATTACTCGACTCTAAGGTATGAAATATTCGTCATTGGTGATGCTTATCGATTTATATTTGAGGGTTACGGTATCGCCCTTCCTAAAGGATCTCCATTGCGAGATATTATGAGTAGAGCCGTACTGAGATTACAAGAAAGAACGATACTTGAAGCATTGAAGAATAAATGGTGGAAGGATATGAAAGGAGGTTGGAATGATCTTTGATCTCTCTTCTTATTCCTCCTTCAGATCATCATCCTTGTTCTGCCCAAGTAGAGAATAATCCAACTTCATCACTACAATCAGTGTATGGAATATTCTATGTTCTTGCAACTGGATTGATTGTTGCTCTCTTGATGGCAATTGGTGAATATTGTATTGAATCGAGGAGAGGAGACTCATTCAGAACACAATTCACTCTATTTGGACAGGTTCAAGTTGTTTTTTTATCTATTGTTGAAAGAAATGAAAGAGAGACGGTCAATTGCAGATCTCTGAATGGTGGGGATCATGCACTGGTAAGGGAGGAAATAAGAAGAGAAGCAAATTAATCAATATTCATCTTGATTCTATCGCCAATCCAAGGTTAGCACTCTTATAACTACTAAACTGAATTTGATTACTGAACCACTACAATATCTATATTCTAAAATTCAGTGCTGATTCAGCGGATAATTCGAATGGTAAATAGAGTGAATTGAGTGTCTAACAGGGTAGATCATTCATTTGCCCTTACCCTTCGCCTTTGTGTGTTATTTCCCTCCTTATTTTTTTTAATTTCTCATCCTTCTAATATCCTTCTTTGGTTCGGTCTTCTTCCCTCATCATGTCAATCTAATTTGATCAAATTTGATCTTTCATCAGAATCGATTCCACTCGAAGGGGCGTTGGTTCCCTTATGATGGGTGAGGAACTCCGTCGTCTCTCTCGTTTAATGCCGTTTGCTGATGAATCTCTACTACAATCACGTCTTAGACCACTCGATCCCTCAAGATTAAACCCTGAATCATAATTCGACTATTTGTACGTTCGACCTACCTAGCTTCTCTTTAATCGATTCATAAGCATTTCTCAACTGCATATCTTAATTCTAGTCAATCCTCCTTTTTACTACCGGTTACCTTCAATATGCCAATATTTCCCTTCAATTCCTGTGTCTTTTCCCGATGAAATGGCTTCTATCTCTGAAGTGTGAAGATTGTGAAAATACGTGATCACTGAGACAATCGAGTGATCAAATGGAGAAACGCATTGTTATCTTTGCATCATCGACCGTCGAATGATTGGATTGTCGTTGAGAGATAAGAGAGTGATTAACTTTTGTCCCTTCTCTCTCTTTCTTTCTCTTGTTCAGCACGAAGGTCGAGCACTCACATTATTCAACACGTAAAACCGAACACTGTTTATCCTCGTAATGGAAGTTGTGATATGATTGTGAAGTACCGGTGATAGAGATAAGAGATCAATGGAGAAGACTGAGACAAAGAAGGAGAAGTGAAGAGAAGAGAGAGATGGACGAGACTTCCTTTGTTGTAGTTGAGACATCATCAGTATATGGAGGATCAACCCAATCAGCAATGAACAGATTCAGATCGTATTCGTTTGATGCATTTCTGAATGTTATTTGTGAAGTAAGTTCTATTCCGATTCATTAAATGATAGATAGATTCAAACCTGCTTGATCCCCACACCAATTGCTTTCCATCCCACGAAAACATTGGAAAGGCATCGAATTGATTATCGTCCCAAGTAATCTGAAGAGAAATTGATCTTTGATCTCTCATCTTTCCACTTACTCTCTCAAGAGTATCGAGATTTCCACTGTCCTCGATCATCCACAGATCGAATGCACCGAATCCAGCAGTATTGTTGTGATCAGATGCGAAGATTACCTAGAGAGACAATAGTGAATTGTGAATTAGAGTATTTTCCTCACTCTCTTATTATCATGATGATAGTACGGAGCCCAATTCGCTCCTCCCAATTTCGTAATTTGTACTTCGGGATGACTTCCATCAACGGGAATCCAGAATAATTCCATATCAGTTGGAGCAACGAGATCGTATGAAAGAAGGTCCTACAACGAACTACGTACAGTACGGTATTTCATTGATGAAATAACCAAGTATTTCTGAATCTCAGCATCTGTCTTTGGTCGACTCGCACGGAAGATCAATTTCTTTCCATCGGGAGAAAAGAATGAACCTCCATCGTATCCAAGAGTAAAAGTGAGCTGAATAATCCATCTCTTCATTCTCTCTCTGTCCTATTCTCTTACTTGTCTTGGATTCGATCCATCTGCATTCATAACCCACAATTCGAGATCTCCCGATCGATATGAAGTGAATGCAATCAGTTTACCATCTAAATCGATTGATTATGATAACAGTATGAGTATACGGTATTCCAACCGGGAGACACGACTCCCTCTGCATCGTATCCCTTTGCATCTGTGAGACGAGAGACAATGTTACCGTATTTGTCAGCCTGAATCAAGTATTCAATCACGAACTGGTTTTATTCTCTTACCAAGAAGATATCATACTCATTGTATACATCCCAAGTGTACGAAGTATTGCAGAGATCGCGAAGTTTCGGGTCAGTGATCTTCTGAAATGTATTGATATCTCAATGATTGATCTTTGATCTTTTGCCATACCTCGATGTCGACACATTTCTTCTTATTGCAAGTATCGAATGAATCAGTCGGAGGTTGCGTTTCTTCGGGAGCATATTTGACCTATTACAATTAATTGATTACTCTATTTATCTCGTCTGATCTCACGTGATGGAATGTTCCTGCATAAAGGAAATGTTCATCGTCTCCCATGAAGAATGAACAAGTGCACGCTCCCAATCCTGAAGAGATCAAAGATCATTCCTCTCCTTTCTCTTCCTTGTTCTCACCAGTGCTCATTCTCTTCGGTACATGTGTTCGTGGATCTTCAGTTAGATCCATCTGATAGATTTGATCACAATTCGTCGATCCAGTCAGAGTCGCTTGATACGTCAATTTCTTGTTATTGTATGAGAAGTATCCCTCTGCATTCGACCCTCCGAAGGTCAATTGACGAATATTGCGGAGATGACTCTGAAATATATGTATTTCTGATGTAAATTTGAAGAACTGATCTACTGTATCTAGGGGCCACAAGCTCCGCCCACTTTGTGTGGACACGATTTCAAGTAAAAACGAGAAAATAAAGTCACAAGGTTCGTTCTAAACCAAATCGGACGTTCGACAGCGCTATGGATAGCTATGATATTCCTCTTTCGATTGGGCTTGGTCCCAGATATGCATAATATCAGTAAATAGATCGAATTTGCATTTAAGAGAGAGGAATAGGTCGTTTTGGCATGATTCAATTGGACTATCCTTCTCGGACCAAACTTATTTTACTAATTCGAATATTTTAGGAATTTTAGAGAAAAAATTATATTTTTAGCATGCTTCCCCGGCTTGTGACTTTTGGGCGGGGAGAGGCATGCGAGAGGGCGGGGGGAGGGAGAGAGACACACGCAAATTAGGCTCCGCCCCCTTCCCTCTCGTCTCGCCTTTCCCTCCTCTCCCCCAGAGCGTTGCGCGCGTACTTCTTGGGCTCTAGCGCGGCTCAGAGACAAGATATCAACAAACGGCCAAAAGTATGATGTTATTGGGACCGCAAGGGATAGTTTGAACACACATTTGACCCCATGGCTTGAATTCGACTATCTACGTTGTGGCCCCTAACTGTATCTAATCTTAAACGAAACTGAAAGGATGAAAAACTAAGGGACGACTTGTAGTTTCTCCATGTACAACATAGATACCTCTCCTTCGTAGACGACCTTCCCATCATTCGCATAGCCTCCAGCCAATGTACAGAAAGAAAGAAGAAGAAGGACTGTACTAGAGTCCATTTCCCTTCCCTTCACTTGAATACGGTAGAGAGAAGAGTAGTCCTTTTATATCCTGAGGAAGGGGTTGCATCATCAATCATCGAATGATCAGATGAAGAGAAGAAGCAAGATAACAAATTGAGAATGGAAGAGAAAGGGTCAATGTGTGATAGAGAGTGAATGAGGAATGATCACCACGGATAAAGGTACAATCTGCACGAATTCATAACACTTACACCACCATTCACACTTAACCACAGATATGAACAATAAAGCTCTAAGCAAATAAGTGTGGCGTCGTTTGTGAAGGGACGTGAATAAGAATATAATTCAAATATCACTTAATCAAAGCCAGTGGCAATGTTTACCACTAGGTATTGCTCGTGTTCGCTCTGTTTTTCTTCCCATCTCTTCATTTTACCCATCTCTCTCCCTTTATCTGCCTCTCTTCTTTCTCTTTCTTTCTCTCTTTGTTGTTTTCAATTCAATCGTATTCTGCGGTCAACGACAGATCTCATCAATGTGCGAATATCATTTATTGGTATCTCAGAAAACACATTACTTACAATCAATGGAACAATTCTGAGAAATGGTTAGAGAGTCAATTTTTTGTCGTTCTCGCGCACCCTTAATTTTCCTCTCTCATTCTTACTTACACCTTTTCGTTTCGAAATTTGCTAATATTAAATTATTTCACACGTCATAGATTTTATTCATTCATTGGTTACATGATCGACAAGATAAATTCAAATAGTTGGAGCAAGGACTCTTCTCAACGAAGTTTTTTCATCTTCGTTCAGACCCGATAGACGTACAGTCTCTTCGAATGACTCGGAAACACCCTGTAATCACTTATTCTCTTTGCTTCTCTCGATTAGAAACACACGGCGATCTCCTTAATAGTTGTCTTCACTCTTTCCTTTATTTCATACTCATCGTCGAACAATTCATCATGAATTGCCTTCAATCATATTTCGTTCGGACTTTTATAGTGTATGGATCGCAATTGGGCACAATTCATGCTAATTGTTAACAATAACATAAATGTAATTTTTCTATTTCATTCTAATATTATGTAGTTTGTATTTCAAGAATACCTTTGTGAGAATGTACAACAATCATTTAGTTGTTGTTCTAAGTTCAAGTGAACTAAATCCAAGCATTAAGCAATGATAATTGGGTAGTTCACTCACTGTCCTCTAGCAATGGCTTGATCAGTTTGGTTCTGAATGCTCATCAACCAGTCTCTCATCATTCCCAGCCAGTAAGCCTCTGATGGCCTCTCGCATTTTTGATTACGTACTTTTTGATTACGTACTTACGTATAGTAATTGCGAATGGCGGCATGAAGTGTGTACGGCACGACTTCCTCAAGGAATCCATGGTGACCATGACTGAGCGAGTCGTCCATGAAAAATAGACAGACACGAAAAATAACACTACGCGTTATAGTAAAATCTATAAAAACATTATAAAGAAAAACAAACGCCGAACAAGGTGCATCCAAGTATGTAATCAAAAATGCGAGAGGCCAGCCATCAGAGGCTTACTGGCTGGGAATGATGAGAGACTGGTTGATGATCATTCAGAACCAAACTGATCAAGCCATTGCTAAAGGACAGTGAGTGAACTACCCAATTATCATTGCTTAATGCTTGGACTTGAACTTCACTTGAACTTAGAACAACAACTAAATTGTTATGCCACAGGATCGATGTGGCTAAGGCTTGCATTCACCACTCTAATTCGACCAAGAATTCGGTGCCGCTCTCACTGGATTCAAGTTGTTGTGCTCTCATGGAGAGAAGTACGAATGCTTGGGAAGGGTGAGACGGTCCTTGTCCTTGTCGGCGTCTCATGCATTGTATGTGCAGGTAGGCAAGGTTCGTCTCGTGGACGCGACTGGTGTGATCAATCCTGATGGCTTCTACAACTACCTTACCGCGTGGTTCAATCAAGATAACATGATGCATTATGTCACGCAGGCATCATTCTTCCCCAACCCACCCTCGTGGGCAGTCAATGGTGAGGAAAACAATGCATCTTCCTAATGGTGTTCTTCTTTCAGCATCTGGAGTAGTGGCCGCTGCGGAAGCACTAGCCTATTCGTAGATCACATTCTAAATCTCTACCTAATGCAGGTACGGGAGAAGGAAGAGGATGATGATCATTATCAGTCATATTTTCAGGCATTTGCCTACTGCTCAATCCATGGGCTGTCGTTTCCATTCTTGCCATCCTCGTATGGATGACCACTCAATTGGTCGATTTTCATGGATGGGCAGGAATCAAGATGAATCCAGTGTCTGCTGTCACCACCGCCGTTGGCATTGGTGAGAATTATTAGCTAATTGTAATTCAATTCAATTCAATTCAATTCAATTCTTTATCCACCAGGTTTAAGGGAAATACATTATCATTTATCTTCGTTAGATTGTGGTGGAGGTCCGTCGTCGTTGTGGCGATTCGGCTTTGGGGGTGTGGGGCGTCGTAGGGAGCAGCAGTTTGGTATCAGAGCCGCAAGAGAGAATCAGAAGTAAAAGAGATAGATGGGAGAGATAAAAGATAAGACCGGAAAAAGATGGGAGAGCTATTTACGAAATCAGCAGGCAGCACGTTCCATCGATCAATAATTCTAGTTGCAAAACTGGAGTGAGATTTAGGAAGAGCGTATGGCAAGCCTATGCGTAGCGGATGGGATCTGCGAAGATTACGTCCTAGGGGTGATAATTTGAAAAGATTTGTGTGGTCATAAGAATAGAAGCCATGAATCGATCTATGAAGGAAGAGAAGATCAGAGATTAGCCTCCTATGTTCAAGGGTAGAAAGAGAAAGCTGGGCTATTCTGTCAGGGTACAACGAGTAAGGGATGTGACAACGAATGAATAAGCGCTTAGAGAAATTGCGCTGTACATTTTCTATCTGATTTGCTAAGGTTACGGTATGTGGAGACCATACAACTGAACCGTACTCAAGAAGAGGTCTAACGAAAGTGGTGAAAGCACGACTGTATAAATCAGGGTCAGTGGAAAAGAAACATTTGAAGATTAGGTTTACCTTCGCTCTGGCTTTCGAGACAATTCTAGAGATATGGTCGTTGAACTTAAGCGAGGATTGCATAGTAACGCCGAGGTCTTTGATAGAGGGTGAAACAGAGAGTAATGTACCATTAATCTGATACTTCGCTCGAGGAGAGAGGGGCCCATAATGCACAACTGTACATTTGGTCTCGTTGAGGGGAAGGTTCCACTCTTGCGACCATTCAAATACTGAATCAATTGACGATTGTAGAATGCCTGAGTGTAGAGGAACTTGGGCATAAATCTAATTACCGATCCAAGAAGTAATGTTAGATGAAAATCCTAGTAACGCGAGCTTGTGGAGGAGAAGACGATGATCGATGCTGTCGAACGCTTTCTTGAAGTCAAAATAGATAGAATCAAAGCAAGAGTTCTTGGATTTAACATTTAAATCCAAAAAACCCATTCAGATTATCTCCTATTTAAATTTTAAATAGGAGATAATCTGAATGGGTTTGCACAAGCTGCGTGCATGTAGAGCGATTAATGCGAAATCCAGCTTGATTAAAGTCAAAGAGATTATGACTGTCGAGGTAGGAAATAATTTCAGAAATCAGAATCTTTTCAAAAATCTTTGTCACAGAACAAGTGAGACTAATAGGCCTAAAAGTGTTGATTGAGTTAGACGACGTTTTAGGGATCGGTTTCACAATAGCTTGTTTCCAAAGGCTAGGGATTGACTTAGAATGCAAACTCTTGTTGAAAATGATCAGCAAGGGAGATACAATAGAGAATTTGCATTTGGAGTAAAAGATGTTTGGTAAACCGTCAGGAGAAAAGTTACACTTGGGTGCAAGAGAAGCAATTGAAGCTAAGATTTGGGCAGGACTAATTGAGGGAAGGTCGAAGAGGGGGATGGTAGAGGAAGGGGAAAATGAGCGAAGTGGTGCTTGCAAAGGAAGGGTGGAGACAGAAGCAAAGTATTGTGAGAACGCTAGGGCCTTGTCTTTGTTAGTTAACAGATGAGCCCCATTCAAGTCAATGATACCTGGAGGAGCCGATTTACTGGAGTTAAGACGCGTTTTGCAAAGACTATACAAAGCTTTAGGGTTCTTAGAGTCGATTACACGGGATTCTACTCTCTCAGAGTGCACTCTCAACGCTCTCTCAATGCGCTTGGCAAGGGAGACGGCTCGTATACTATTGGGAGCAAAGGAAGAAGCCAGTTGCGATTTACCGTATAGAATACGCAAGTGCTTGGGGTAGTGAGAGAAAGGCGAGCGAGATGACTTGGGGACAAATGATTCTAAAAGAGAATTGCAAAATTCGGAGAAGTAGCTAAAGGCGTTCTCGGTATCAAGGCAAGAAAGAGCGAGTGTCCAATCATGAGAGGATAATAAACTGTTAATGGACTCCCAATCTGCAAGATGGTACTGTCTCGAGGGAACAAATTCGGAAGAGGGAGGAGGGGGGACACCAAGGGAAAAACTTATACTTGTGTGGTCAGCAAAAGGCAGAGAAGGTGTAACATTGCGTACAATGTTCTCGTTGCAAACACTAGATCTGAAAGGTTTTCACCGCGAGTTTTGAAGTCGACAAACTGAGTCAAACGGTGATCGCAAACAAATGAAAGAAAGTCATTCTGAGAAGGTGAAGTAAGGCGGCTCCAGTCAATACTCGGGAAGTTAAGATCACCACTGATAAGAAAAGGGAGATTAGAAATAAGAGGTTCAATAAAAGAAAGGAGTAAAGTAAGGGATGAAGCCGGACAAGAAGGAGATCGATAAATAAGGCATATGCGAATAGAGGAGAGCGTTTTTCTATTAGAGGGAAAGTGAATGTCGATGACGAGGCACTCGATACCGTCGGACGAAAAAGTTGCAAATAGAATGTAAAGGAATATGTTTCCCCACTTCGGATCTGTTTCGTCAGACGGGTGAATTTGTGTCAATCCTCTAATTTCACAATAGCTAAAATAGTAAATCAGGTGTCGAATTCACTGCTCACGTCGGGCTGGCCTTCCTCACTTCTCTGGGAAATCGTCAAGAGCGGATGGCTGCAGTCGTCGATCGTATATTCGTTGTTTGTTGTTGTTATTTTTGTGTACAGCTCATATTATTTAAATTCGTTCTTCTGAATATTTCCAACCATGTAGTCGTTGTTTGTGCCCCCTCCCCTACTCTCCCGCACAAGATAGTGTTTCCTGTAATAGTGTTTCCAACCGTGTGATGGTCGTATCCGACCTACTTCACTGTTGACTCATGTTGATAAGAAATTTTTCATTCGTATTCTGTTTGAGTTACATTCGCGCACTATGAATAGTGAGCACTTTCGTTCGCGAACGAAAATGCGGACGATGAACAAGGTCTCCAAGGATAGTGGACAGGCGAAATATTGGTTGGGGAAGGGGATAAAAATATATTCGCAAATAAATTAATCATCTCTCAGTTCAGCACATAAGGGCAAAGTAGTAGGCTCATTACGCTCGCCGCATTTATACGCCTCCATTTGTAGTCTGCGCAGTTCTGTGAAAAGTGCGCACTCTCCACGGTGCAAAATCACTTTTTGAAAAAACCTCATTTTCGAGGGTCGAAAACAGCTCATTTCCGGGGTCACGACTTAAACCCTCCATATATCACGGAATATCGAGTGACAAATAGAAGTAGAGAGATATGGAATCTTTCTCTGTGAAAAGTTTACAAATCGACAAAAGCCACACATGGACAGACAGGTTGGTATCTCCAAATTGTACGTATCTAATTCACTCTATGTACAAACCCTCAAACAACTGTGAGAAGAGGTAGATTAGAGGGCACAGGGAGTATCTATCACAATTTATAAAAAAATATGTTAGAATTTAAGAATATGAGTTACACCATCTGAGGAAGGGGAATATTCATGGAGGAAGGGATAATTACACGGTTGATCGAATATATCGTGATTAGATCACAATTGTCCACATAACATACACGATGCATCGAGAGAGAATGATGAAGAAGATAAAGATAATTGACGAGAGCATCTAAATTGAATAATTTAATTATCTTTTAATACACTATGTGTGATCTACAGCGTAAATTGGACTGAAACCCATTCCACTTCATTTTTACTGTAGAAATCCACATTTCAATATGGTTTGCCTTCGATCTTCAAGTGGTTATCAAGAGAAATTGCATTGCTTTCATCACGACGTGAGAGGAATTGGTCAATTCACTATTCCTAATGATTACCTGTGAGTTAGTGGACAACATGATGCAAGTTGAGAGCATTCTTGGAAGAAAGGAGGACAATGAGCAATGATAGGAAGAGATGATGAATAATGGCACTTAAAGAGAAGGGGAATTGAAGGGAAGGGATGGACTGACCTCGGGATCATTGAAATCACATGATTCATTCATAAGACATTCTCCATATTCGATAGCTACATTCTGAGCAAGAATAAACGAGTGCTGAAAGATATCAATGACATTTAGAATGGGGGAACGTGAATAGTGGTGAATATCGTCGAAATGCGTTATCTCTCCTCTGATAAATATAGTATACCTGTTGACAAGGGGACATTTGATTGAGTGCATGTCTCTGTCGTAAAGTTGCTTCCATTAAACACACTGAGAGAGCTGCACACCAATCAGACTGAAAGAAGTTGAGTATCAATCACAAAGATTCATTTTAGATTCATTCGAATGTAAACTAACCCCAGTAGTACAATTGTTCATCATTGGAATATCTCTCTGAGTAGGAATAGGATGTATTCGATTTCTCCTTGGAGGAGCGACTGCATGAGGGACAATTATTCTATTGGGAAGAGAATGATTATTCTCTTGATTGGAGAATGAAGAAGGGGAAGAATCAAGAGGAGAATATGCTGATTCATCCTCTGTTCTTGTTCTTATTACAAGAATCTTCTGTTTCTTCGTATGATCCTTTATATTCTTTTCTTCTCCTTTCCCATTTTCTTCCTTTTCAATTCTCTCAATATCCTTTATTGTTGGTAGTTTGGGAGGAGCTCTTCTTATCTCACTTTTCCCTCTCGAATCAAACTTTGTCTGAATTGGAGAAGGAAGAACTTGGAAGTTTGCAATTCTCTTGAGAGAGAATTCTTCTTTCTTCTTATCTTCATTCAATGGAGTATGAGAGAGCGATAACATAGGGGCATTAAATAGATCCAAATCCATTCCATTCCATCTTTTCTTCGGTTCATTTTCACTCGATAATTGATAAGGGAATTTATTGTGTTCCTTTTCCATTCCGAATACATCGATACTCTTCAGTATTTCCTTTTCTTCCTTAGTCAATCTTACTCGAGGAGGAGCTCTTCTCACTTCTTCTCCCATTCGAATCTTTCGAAGATCATAGAATCTTACTTTCTTATTCATTTTCATCTTTAGATGATCATAAAATCTCTCCTTCCTTCTCAAAGGAGAATCAGTAGATGGGGAAATGTTGAAGAATGCTGAAGGATCAAGAAGAGGATCGGTAGTTGATGAAGAGGGAGAAGGAGAAGTATCCATTGACATCGATGGAGGAATGGGAAATGTCTCTGATTCATTTCGTGATTCAATGGATACTGTAGTCATCTCAGGAGTAATGGGAATAATTACTGTAGTAGGAAGTACGGTTGTGGCTGATTCGAGAGGAATCACAGAACTCATTGATTTAGGAATCGATTGAGGATTGATTATAGGAGTGGGGAGAGATGGATAAACCTATAAGAATTTATATGGTTCCCTTCATAATCGTATGATTAACCTGTTCTACTTTATCCTCATCATCATTATCTTTTCTATACATCCATGTGCTATCCTTCCCTGTCTCACCATCAACCAACGATGTCACTTCTTTCTGTTTACTCAATGGCTTGCCGTCGACCTAAATTAGTCAATTTTATGATAAGTCTCTAATTTAAAAAAAAAAAAGAAGAAGAACAGATGAAAACTAACCATTTCGAGTAATCGTAGTAAATCTCTCGCTTTTCTTGAGAAAACAATGAGTGGTTTTCCATCTCCTTTCACAGTATCTCCTAGTATCACAGGACGCATGTCCTTTCTCAAAATAACACATAATTAGGATTATTTTGTAAAACATTTCTACCGTATCCTCTCCGAAATCAGGGACTTTGTTCTGTTTCCAAGTACTGCCCGAGGAGAATATTGATTGAAAAGACGAATTTCTTCAAGAATCAACACTCCGACGTCTGCGTCCTCTCTGGAAGAGATGGATTACTGTAGATAAATGATTATTGATTGATACCCACTTTGTCATTCCAGTCATCAATGCTTTCTGTGTGTTCAATCTACATTTAGTGATGGATCCATTGAGGAAAGCGAGGGCTCTTTGGAAAGATATTCCTATTGCCGATCGAAGAACATGAGAAGTACATCTGAAGAGAATGAAGAGTATGGAGAGAATGAAGAGAATGAAGAGAATGAACGACTCTTTTTCAGAGATGAACTAATGACAATGAATGCGTTGCAGAAAGAAGTGTTTAGATGGGAATAAACAAACTTTTGTGATGATATACAACAGTCAACAAGAGAGGAACAATCATTACATGAGCATGCACTTCCATTCCAACATGACTGAAATTAAAAGAATACAAAATTATTTCATATTATGATTGTAGATATTATTGTAGATTCTCGTGTTAAATGTATGTGTTGTATGGGTGAAGTGGAACGCGATAGTTATGCGTGACCCCATAACAAAGTGAATACAGTAATGAACTTGTCAATCGACTAGTCTCATTCCTCTCCCTTTTTATAGACCGCATTCCAATTCTCAACCTCTACTTTCACATTCTCTCAATCCTCAGATCTCGTACTAAGATTACATCCATTCACCTATTTTTTCTTCACTACACATGAATGAAACATCATTAAAAAACAATATAAATATTTATAATTAAGAGTTAGTGTAAACACAAATATTAAGAAAGAAAGCTAATCACTTCTATAATAATATTATATTATCTTAACTTTCTCTAATCAAATCCTTGTTTCTTCATTTTTCTGTTCCCTCCCTTCGACTACATATTTCTACCTGGATATTCTATCTATATTCGAGAGTTCGTCGATAAATAGGTAGTAATTGAATGAAGTGAGGGAAACACACGGGGTCATCTTTCTATTTCAGATGTTATTGTATATCGGAATGCAATAGCTGACTCTTTTGCGATGTTAAAAACCGTGAAAAGATCGGATCTTTGACAATGATGCTGTTAAAAAATCTGCAATGTCCCGATCTAAAATTTGAATTCCCGCAATTTGCATTTTTGGCGTATAACTTGGCTCCCAGATAAGATAGACAATTGAAATTTTCAGAGTAGATTCTTAGAGGTTTTTAGAAAACGATATTTAAAATTTCAAGTCCCTATCTACTCTGGAAGTCAAGTTATTCGCTAAAAACGAAAAGTGCGGGAATTCAAATAAAATTGCAAGGTTCGATTTTTGTTCAGGCAAAGATCGGATCTTTGTATGATTTTTTAACAGGCATTTGATCAAAGTTCCGATCTTTTCTTGATTTTTAACACCACATTTGACCCAGAGAGAGAATGAGAAGAGAACAAACCTTCTCCGAACTCTTCCTATCCAGACAAACCGCTTGTAGATAATCAAGCTTCTTGTTCAACACTTCCAGTTTGTACACTTCCTCAAGAGATGAAGATATTGAATAGGTTATAATCTACATAAAGTACAGTACCTCAGCAAGTTTACAGGAGTCAACGAGTAATTGAGAAGGAAGACGGAGTTCCCTCTCTCCACACCATTCAAGTGAACACGTTTCATGAGGAATCTGATTGAGATGAGAATATTATTGATAGAGAAAGATGAAGATGAATGAGTACCATTGCATTGGCATGAAGGAAGAGGAAGAAGGGAAGGATAAGGGAATATCGAAGTGAATACATTCTTGCTCCCATCATAGACTCATAATGAAACAGCTTATATGAAGGGAGGATTTAGTGTGCTGTGGGGCGGAAAAGAAGAACTCACTCTCGAAAAGGGAAGGAGAGGGAGGGAGGGATAGCATCTCCCTCCTTCCATTTCCATCCTGTCAGAGAGAGAGAGAGAGAGAATAGACTATCTAGAGAAACCGTTACTCATTCAGGCATGTACATGGATTTCCAATAATTATTCTCAATATTTCAGCACAATAAAACAAAATGCATGTTATTAAAGACAGTACTTTCGAAGAATTTTCGAGAGAGGCAATAATTTATTGACCATGTGAAATTATCTACGTCTTCGACTTCATTTTCAAAAAGAAATATTCTTCAAACTTCAAATCACTGTTCTCATTCCTCAATTGTATTGTAGCACATGTGTTATGAATTAACTTCATTTATTCCAAATACTTCCCAAAATACATTGTACTCGGGATCGGGAAATAGATGAAGAATACTCGAGAAAACCGAGGGGGACAACCAATTCACCAGTTGGATTCGGGGCCTGCTTATACATTGGAATGCTACACTACTAATCAATATACAAGGAGGAGCTAGAGACTGAGGACGAATCTAGACCTAGTGAGGGATGCAACTAGAGCACTCATGTCTATGACAAGAGTATCTAGAGGGGAAGATGGTACAAGAGATGGATTACGATAGAAATGACATCCATAACAATCGAGGAGGACAATGCTCAACTCGAAGACGAAATGACTATCATCTGATTACGGTAGATGAATGGGGTGATCGATCGAAACAATGGACTGGAGTGGAGTGAAAACTACAGCACTGCAACAAATCACTATCGACTACTAAAGAGTGAGGGCGATCGATTCAATCTATACAGATACAGTACATTCCGGTGGAATGGAGAGTACGTAGAGGTCATCTATTGATGGAGTAAGATGAAGAAGGAAAGGAGGAAAGGAGGAATTGAGGGGAGAGGGGAAGGGGAAGGGTTACAGATTCAGTATCGACTGTCACGACTCTCACAATTGCCGATTTCACACCATGTTTCTTATCTCTAACCGCCTGGCACGAGAGAAGGTTGGGAGTCCGGATACCGAACCTGGTAGAGGGGAGGGGGGGGGGGGGTGATACAACTCGCACCAAAAGGGAGGAAGAAGCACTCGTTAAGGAGAGAAACTATTGTGGCAGTACTTCCTATGAGGAAGGGGGGAACTACAAAGAGTGAAAAGATAGTATGAAATACAATATGAAAAGGAAGGATTAGAAGGGGGGGGGGGGGGGGAGAGAGAGGGAGGGGAAGGAGGGGAAATACACGATATATAAGAAGAAGTAAAACAACTCAACAGTATCTCTTACTTACTACGGGATAAATATATGATAGTAGATAACTCCTGAGGACGAAGTACAAACAATGCAATGCGTGTAGTAAATAAAGGAGAGGAGAGGGGGAGAATGTAGTAGAATGAATGATTCGAATGAATCCAAAGGGAGGGGGAACAAGGGGGGGGGGGGGGGGGGGGAGGGGGAACAGTGGAAGGGTGCTACATTGCAGCGAGTACTGTGTACAATATTTACAAACACTCATCTTTTTTCTCTCCATCTGGCTATCCGAATGCTAGTTGAGCACGTTTAATTTACAAATACATCTACCACCACGAATTGGGAAGGGAAGGGGAACGGTCATTCATGATATTCATGATACGCAATGCACACTAGTATTTACACGTTAGAAAACAGAGAAGGAGAGGGTACAAGGGGACTTACACAAGTGATTCTTAGCAGAAAAGGGAAGGGGGGGAGTGGGGGAGGTGGAGATAACACGTAGCATTATTAGATTGTACAAGCCAGGAAGGAACACGCATCGAAGAGAAATGAAGAGGAAAACGAATGGAGGGAAACAGATAAGGGGAGTGAACTACTTAAATGAAGATGATCGAATGATCAATGGAGGACAACGATGGAGATAACCGAGATAACAGAACAAATGATGACTCCATCGAATGGAAGGGAGGGGAGGGAGGGGAGAGGGAGAGAGAGGAGATCATACGTTGACTTGAGCTTCTCTCATCTCATTGAATGAATCAACTCTTGCAACAGCGGATTGACATGAGAGAAGAGATGAAGAAGGGAATGATGCATCCATGGATGATCCCCCTGCTAGAGAGAGACCTCCTTCCGAACAACGTCTGTAATGGAGATACTCTCTTCTATTCAATGGAATATATGTATACCTATCAGGAGGAGGAGATGGGAATAGAGAAGGAATAGTAATATTCCTTGGTGGAGAAGGAGAAGGAGTATTCTCATCTCCTTCAACTAATCCATTCACTGCCATTCGGGATACAATGGCAAAGTGTTCACTCATCTCATGGACATCACGGGCAGAATCATTCCTGATAATCAACATATTACTCATCACATATTCAATTCCTACAGACTGTATACTGACAGAATGGAATAATATAATCTATTCACCTGAATAGCATACTGGGAGTCTGTAGTCGAGTAGCGGGAGCACCACGAGTTACCCATGGATGGGATAACACCTTAACACATCAATATTGGCATGTTCAATATTAGATTAATTCGATGGGCTAGATAGACAGATAGATATGAATATGTCTCGTACCTGTTCAGCAGTGAGTCTCTTTCTTGCATCTCTAACGAGAAGGGATGAGATAAGATGTTTAGCCAGATCGCTAACTTCATCCCATTCTTCTTCGGGGAAATCATAATATCCACTCTGGATACGACCGAATAGAATCTTCTGACAATCGTCACATGGCTCTCCCTACAACATTATTATATTACATCATCTATTGTTCGACCCCATGCATCTCCATTCCTTATCATCCCATATAATCACTGATTGTATCATCCATTGAACACAACGTCATCCTCTCTCCCCCCCCCCTCCCCCTCCTGATCTCATCTAATACACATTCTCTTCTGTCCTTCCACACGTGACGTATCTCGACCACATGGACCAAGTCACATCTTCTCTCTTCATCACCCCCCCCCCCCCTCCTCTCCCTCTCTGTTCACTGATCAATTCACATCGATCACTTCACTCTCTTTTCTCTAACAGTCAAACCCTAACTGCTATTCGCACGCTAGTCGAACTACTTCCTCGTCTCAGCTTATTCACTCCCTCCCCCCCCCTTCCTCCTTCTCTTTCTCTTACCTGATTCCATCCACAATTATCACTTTCACAGTCTCCTCCATAGAAGGGAGGGTATCCACATAGCATGATATACACGATAACTCCAAGTGACCACATATCACATCTCTTATCATATTTGAGTGATTCTCCCACGAATGCATCTACCACTTCGGGAGCCATGAACTCTGCACTACCACATGGAGATGACAGCTATAATTATATTATTAGATAGACATAATAGGATATATCTTCTCACATCAGGTTCTGAAGCGACAGAAGTGAGTCTAGGAGGGGAAGAAGGGACGGCTTTACTCGCTAGATCGAGATCACACAATTTGACAGGAGACACTCGATCTGCATCTGTACACAGAATATTCTCTGGTTTGACATCTCGATGAGCAATGCCTGAAAGAGAGAGAGAGAGATGAAGAGGGATGAAGGGAGAGAGAGGGGGGGGGGGGGGGGGGGAGAGGGACTGACCATGATCATGGAGGAATTTGAGTGCAGTAGCGATATCCTTAGTGACCTTACATGCTTCTGCTTCAGTGAATGCTCCCTTTCTCTGTATATGATTGAGAAGTGGACCACCTCTCATCTTCTCGAATACGAGATAGAATTTATCCTCGTCTTCGAACCACTGTAATCATCTCACTCTTCCCTCTCCTTCCCTCTTCATCACTGACATCAATCAATTGGACGATATTATCTTGTCCTGCACATATTCTGAATGTATCCACTTCTCTCATGATACGAGCACGAGAATGACCCGACTTGTTCTGTAATGTATCAATCTATCCATTATCCATCCTAATCACATACAAGATATGATAGAAGAAGGGGAGATCAATCCTTACCTTATCCACAACTTTCACAGCCATTTCCATTCCAGAACTCTTCTGAGTGCATGTCTTCACTGATCCATATGCTCCACAACCAAGAGATTCCGATCCCATTGAATAGAAATCTGCAATTACTTTATACAAATAAATGACTTCTCTTTTTTTTCGTGATCGTATATCGGCAACCCCGATTTTGCATCGTAATACGTACTTCTGTATCCACCTTTAGTCATCGTTCCAATCGGATCCCCTTTCTCCCTCTCCCTCTCTCTCTCTATCCATACGAGATTACACAAGCTGTTCGCACACTCACTTAGTCATCCCTCCCCCCCCCCTCCCTCTCTCCCTTCCCTTTTTCCATGATCATTCTGACAGACGGAGAGTGACATCAGAAAGAGAAAGAGAAATGAAATTGCGAAAGCTCATTCTTCCTTCTTCAACCGTTGAAATAGGAATGGTGAAACAGCTATACAGTATTACGAAAGGGAAGATAATAGAAGAAGAGTAGTAAATGAATACCTTGGAATGAGCAGTTCTTGCTTCTTGATTGTGTTCTCTTTCTTCTCAATCCAGTGCCAATATTCATGGTCATCTTCATGGGTACTAATTGTGATAATGTTTCATCAACTTCATTAGCTGCATCATCTTCATCACTATCCCATCCTCCTACCATGAATCCCTCCGAGGGACGAGAATGAGCTGATACTCGTCGTCTGTAATACATTATATCATATCAACATCATTAATATATCTAATTGATCAACTAATCCTATCCCCTCTCCCCTTAAAATGATCAACCAATTGAACAGAAATTCTATTTTCTCTCAAAGTGAATGAAATGAAAGAGAAATGGACTAGCACAAAATGGGATGAATAAACGAAAATGGTGGAGTCGAGGGACGAATCTTCTATGGGATGAATCAACAATCCCCTCTCTATTTCTATCCCAATCGTTTCATAATCCAATCCAAGCATAAACAAGCCACTCGTCTCTTTATATTTTTTTTTTTTTTTTTCATATTTCTGCATCTAAATATAGTGTAATACTGTGCCACAAACACCGTCATCCTATGGTAATATTTCATGATATCACACAGATCATCAAAATGCATGTAGAAATGTGCAATGACCCCTCCCACTCCTACTCATTCTGTTGTGATCTTTTCTACGTCGACAGATCGTTCGATGTCAGATAGAGAGAGAGAGAAGAGAGACTAGAGAGACGAGAGAGATATATGGAGAGTATGGGACGATGGTGATAACAGAGATAACTCGTCCCTTCTCGTGCTTTCTATTCAAACGCACGATTGAGTGAGTCAATGAGTGAGGAATGAACGACCAATTCGATCAATAAGGAACATGTCTAGAGTAGATAGTAATAGTTGATACCTGCTAGACATGAATCCCTTCTCCTCGTCTTCTGGATATTCCCCCTCGCTGAGTCTCGACTCGTCTGCAATATAGACAATCACTCTTTCTCCATTCTATCCCATATCCCCCCTCCCCTTCTCTTCCCTTCTAGGCCTGTCACAAGACCGTGCGATTGTGCCCCATACATCAAGAGGTCAAAGGAGTCCCCTTTCCCCTCCCCCTTCTCTTTCTTCCACCATTCGAATAGCCCGCCACATGTTAATGGGGCATTATCCAGAGAGAGAGGGAGGAGAAAGAAAGGGACGCATAAACAAAGAACATTTTAGAAAGTTTCCCTTCCTCTACTCTCTTGACTCTTTTCCATAACTTTCTCTCACGTGATCGGTCTATGATCTGTTTGTATAACCCCTTTGAGAAGGTTGATAATCATTGGGAATGGAAAAGATGAAGTCTCTCTGTCTATCTCTTCCTTGACTATCACGAGTCCCTCTCTCTCTCTCTCTCTCCTTCCCTTCTGTCCTTCCCTCCATCATCTTTCATTGCACGTGGTCGTCTACTCTCACGTGAGATACCCTCTCACTCCTCTTTTTATGTCTCTCTCTCTCTCTCTCTCTCCTCTTTTTCACCACCCAAACACTGTACACTGTAATGGCTACTCGAACAGAGATCGAGAAAGAGTAGAAGGGATTCAAGGACAGAAGGACAAGACGGATCAGCTAGACTCCATATGTCAATCCACAAACACTAATTGGTACCTTCAGAGGACACTCATCCAAATAAAGAGCTGTAAAATTCAAATAGACAAGTAGAAGATGAGTTCGTACCATTCTCGTGCTCTTCATCAAAGTAGAACATGGTCGATGAGTTGTTGCACAGGCTGTTACGGGACTGCGAGGGGGAAGGAGGGATGCCTTCCACCAAGGATCCACCTGTAACACATTCATTATCACTATCGTTATAACAGACTATCGACCAATATGATTGAAGGTTATTATGGAATGAAGGAGGCGACTGATAACAATTAAGCTGTTAACCTTATTTACTCGGCTTATCTATTTCGGTAAGCGTTATGGCGCTGTACTTATGTTTTCGATCCGATTATACGCCTATGTGGGGGATAATGGCTGCGTAGGCATATTGTAGTGAATATTAGTTAGAGAATGGGAAAAGAAATGAGAGTCGAGCACCGAAGGAAAGATTGCTATATTTATAAGAACGGAAACGATAAGGAGAGAGATAGCAGACAGAGAGGAAGCACGAGTGTTTGAGAAATGAGCAGAGAGAAAGTGGAAAAGGGTGAGATAGAGGGGAAGGTGAGGGAGTGCACGACACACAGAGAGCACAGCGTGACACTATGGCAGACAAATCTTGTGACTGTGCCCAGTCTACAAGGTTACTTCCACAACATTCTACCAAGCGAACACTCTTCTAGACGATCATTTGAAAAGAATGAAAGATGAAAATATAATAAAACAGAAGGTTGAAAAGTGATGATATGGTTGCCCAGAATATAATCTACCTACAACAGTTAATATACAAATAACTAGTAGACAACTACAATAATAAATCAATAACCTGCCTTTAGGGAAGCGGCAAATCGACCGAAGCGAGAGTGCACAATTGCTCTTGAGATAGGCAAGCCACGCCGCCTTCTCCGATACGCAAAAGAACACTGAAATTTCATTGAATGAGAATTATCATAGAAAGATATTCAGTTAGATATACAGCATTTACAACCACAGAAAAAATGCTTACGACATAAATCGACTATCTCCAAGAACCGGATATCGAACAATGTTAGGGCAGTAAGCACGAACATCGTCGATAAGGGACTACTTCTTTTTTTCTTTTAATATGCTATCGGTATCATTTTAAGCCCACTCTAACACAAAAAAATGGAGAGTAAAACACGAAAAAACTGGGTCCAAACATGCAGAAAACTTGAATCACATGGTCACCAAATGGGTACAGTATTTTCCTCGCATGCGTGGCGGTCCTACACAGATGTACCCGAATCGTCATGTCAGCATTCATGAAATTTCTGCATTTCAAATCTTCAAATCTTCCCGAGAATTTTACACGTCATGCTTTGTATATGCTCTTCGTATATGCTTTTATTTTGTAATTTTATAATAGGATATACTTTTCAGGTCCATCTCCTCAAAAACTACAGAAATGGCGTCCGTTCCCGTGTGAGTTTAAATCCTCTCTGTTCCTTTCGAAAGTATGATGACAAATAATCATTCTTTTTTTACAGTGCGAAAGATGAGAAGGAGAAGAAGAACGAAGCTCTTGCTACCGCAATTCTGAAGGACAAGGCGAAGCCCAACAGACTCATCGTTGACCAAATCGAGAAGGATGATAACTCTGTTGTTGCTCTCTCACAGGCCAAGATGGACGAACTCGGACTCTTCAGGTTTGATTGTTCCAAAAGATCGATGCCTTATTTCGAGTATTTGAAGAGGCGATGCCGTGGTTCTCAAGGGAAAGAAGAGAAAGGAGACTGTCTGCATCGTCCTGGCTGACGAAACTTGTACAAACGATAAGATCCGAATGAACAGAGTTGTTCGACACAACCTCAGAGTTCGCCTCGGAGACGTCGTGAGGTGAGCACTTCTTCATTTTGTTATATAAGGTTCGAGAGATAAGAAGGTGGAAGTCTGCTATCATTTTTTCATCGATACAACTCTCGAATATTGTACATGGATAGATTTATCTTTCCAATGCGTCATGAACGGAAATCTTCAGCATGTGCTCGAGTTTTCTACTTTGAAGCTAACATTTTAGCATCAACGCGGCAACTAATGTTCCGTACGGAAAGCGCGTGCACGTTCTGCCCATAGACGATACGATCGAAGGACTTACCGGAAACATCTTTGAGGTATTTCGCAGTCTTTTACAACAGGTAAATGAAGTGTTTCTTTTCAGGCATTCTTGAAGCCCTACTTCGTCGAAGCATACCGCCCTCTTCACAAGGGTGATATATTCACGGTAAGCGCAGCAATGCGCACCGTGGAGTTCAAGGTTATCGAAACCGATCCTTCCCCGTCGTGCATTGTCGCTCCCGACACTGTCATCCACTACGAAGGAGAGCCAATCAAGCGTGAGGAAGAGGAGGAGAACATCAACGATGTCGGATATGACGATATTGGAGGAGTTCGCAAGCAGCTTGCTCAGATCAAGGAGGTTAGATTATGTTCATTATGAAATTGCTAATATTTTTACTTTCAGATGGTTGAGCTGCCTCTTCGCCATCCGCAGTTGTTCAAGGCTATCGGTATTAAGCCCCCTCGTGGAATTCTTCTTTTCGGCCCTCCTGGAACCGGAAAAACTCTGATCGCTCGTGCCGTTGCCAATGAGACCGGAGCCTTTTTCTTCCTTCTTAACGGTCTGTTTTGTTACTTTTGTAATTAATATTTATGTATATTTTTTACAGGACCCGAAATTATGTCTAAGCTCGCCGGAGAGTCGGAGTCTAACCTGAGAAAAGCCTTTGAGGAGTGCGAGAAGAACTCTCCCGCAATCCTATTCATTGATGAGATCGACGCTATCGCTCCCAAGCGTGAGAAGGTAAATTTCAATTGTATATACTTGTGATATCATTTTATCATTCAGACTCACGGAGAGGTGGAGCGTCGTATCGTCTCCCAGCTTCTCACTCTTATGGATGGTCTCAAGCAGCGCTCTCATGTTGTTGTAATGGCGGCCACCAATCGCCCCAACTCCATCGACGCTGCTCTCAGACGCTTCGGTATGTTTTTTGCTCTAATTTTGTTACGGCGATGTGTTTAAAATACAATGAAATGTTGTAGGTCGCTTCGATCGTGAGATCGACATTGGAATTCCCGATGCAGTTGGAAGACTCGAGGTTCTCCGCATCCACACCAAGAACATGAAGTTGTCCGATGACGTCGATCTTGAGCAGGTGAGATTTTTGTAAAGTTAAGAGACCGAGGTTACACTGCTATTTAGGTCGCTAACGAGTGCCACGGATACGTCGGTGCTGATTTGGCATCTCTCTGCTCTGAGGCTGCTCTCCAGCAGATCCGAGAGAAGATGGAACTCATCGATCTCGAAGATGATACTATCGATGCCGAGGTTCTGAACTCGCTGGCCGTCTCCATGGAGAACTTCAGAGTGAGTTCGGTATCCATTTCATTAGATAATCGGATTATTCTCAGTTCGCTTTGGGCAAGGCCGCCCCTTCGGCTCTCCGTGAGACCGTTGTGGAGACTCCCAATATCACTTGGACCGACATCGGAGGTCTCCAGAATGTTAAGCGCGAGCTTCAGGAGCTTGTTCAGTATCCTGTCGAGCATCCTGAGAAGTACCTCAAGTTCGGCATGCAGCCTTCTCGCGGAGGTGAGCTATTATATTTTTGGCTATTGATTAATTTCACGGTTAGCGTACTGTAAAACCGTCGATGCTATTATGGCATTTTTGGTATCGAATACGCTAAAATTAAACCCGGTTGCATTTACTATAGTTATTGATTTTTTGTCCGTTAACTTATCATCAGCTGGAACATTCTAGTTCTATTCTACGGACCTCCTGGCTGCGGTAAGACTCTTCTCGCCAAGGCTATCGCACACGAGTGCCAGGCTAACTTCATCTCGATTAAGGTATTTTTTTGCACTTTGTATGCTGGATTCATTTTTTTCCTTTTAGGGCCCTGAGCTCCTGACGATGTGGTTCGGAGAGTCTGAAGCGAATGTTCGAGACGTGTTCGACAAGGCTCGTGCCGCTGCTCCTTGTGTCCTCTTCTTCGACGAGCTTGACTCGATCGCCAAGGCTCGTGGTGGATCAGTCGGAGACGCTGGAGGAGCTGCCGATCGTGTCATCAATCAGATCCTTACTGAGATGGATGGAATGAACAGCAAGAAGAATGTGTTCATTATCGGAGCCACGAACAGACCCGATATCATAGACTCTGCCATCCTCCGTCCCGGTCGTCTCGACCAATTGATCTACATTCCTCTGCCCGATGAGGCATCTCGTCTCCAGATCTTCAAGGCCAACCTCAGAAAGACTCCCATTGCTCCTGATGTCGACCTGACTTTCCTTGCCAAGAGCACCGTCGGTTTCTCCGGAGCTGATCTCACCGAGATTTGCCAGAGGTGTGTCTTTCGATTTATTGTGCGTCTCCATGTTACTATGTTCCGCACATTTTAAGAACCCTCTGAACGCAAGTCCTAGATGAGTTTGCAATCTTCGTTTTGAAGATAGCTTTCTTTGAAGGGTTCTTCAATGTTCTCTGTGTGTCATAAATGTGCCAGAGCAATAGTGAGATTTTTTACGCATGTTTTAATTTCGGTCCAGAAGTCTGATCAAAGTTGAAACGATATAAAAATTTCCCTACATTTCTCGAACGGGTGTCGTTGACTGGTGACTGCTGACATTTCGTAAACGTATATTTTGCAGGGCTTGCAAGTTGGCTATCCGTGAGTCGATTGAGAGGGAGATTCGTCAAGAGAAGGAGCGTCAGGAGAGACGCGCCAAGGGAGAGGAGCTCATGGATGATGATGCCCAGGACCCCGTGCCTGCTATCGTCAGAGCCCATTTCGAGGAGGCAATGAAGTTTGCCCGCAGATCCGTCTCGGACAATGATATCAGAAAGTAAGCATACAAATGTTACTTTTACAATTTATGGCTTTACTATTTGCAGGTACGAGATGTTTGCCCAGACTCTTCAGCAACAACGCGGATTCGGAAACAACTTTAAGTTCCCTGGAGAGCAGCAGAATGCTGCTGGTCAGCCCGCAGCCCAGCCTGCTGCTAATGATGATGATGACCTTTACAGCTAAATTTTTCTGTAAAATTCTTGAGATTGTTTTCGTAAATTATGGCCTATTTATTTGTAAAGAACCATTAATATAACAACCCTGTGCATTGTGTAATTCACACATTCAACCCCCCTGTAATCATACGTATTGTCTTCCACGCTGGGTTATCACAGCTGTGCAGGTGTTTTGCATGTAAAAATGTTCATAATACCAGAAGAATAAACCAAAAAATGTATTATTTACGATTGTCGTTACATTGACATGGGAAGGGGTTTCTTTTCTGAGACGTTATGAGGACAGCAATGCAAACGAAACAAGCTGGTATTAGCGTCCCACTACATTTTGGACATTTTTTTTGGACAATTTCGTTTGATTCAAATGGTTTAGGCGGTTTATTCAAATGGTTTATTGATATCAATTTACAAAATACGAGTTATGTGAGTGTTCTATTGTCTGCCTCTGAGACCTGAGAAAGCTCCAAAGAGTGAAGATAGGAAATTAGATTCCTTTCCTAGACCTCCTTCAATGGTCTTATTTCCTGCATTGATCTTATTGTCCAATACAACTCCATCCTTGGCCACTCCGAATGTTCCTCCTCCTCCGAAGTCAGAATTATTCACTATTGCATTTGCATCGTCTGTAACGGGATCAATCAACAAGTGGTCTACGGACACTGTCACTACCGCAATTATCTTATTAGTCTTACCTTTCACTAAGAATGTTCCATTTCCCACAGTGAATGTCGTGTTTCGCTTAGCTCCGTTGCCCAGAATATTCACATTCTGCATTTATTGACTTTTCTCGTCAAATTTGAATTTCAAAATCGTATGTATCACCTGATCGACATTAACATTCGTTGTACCATCGGGATTCTTTCCGAATGAGAGATTACCGAAGAGAAGAGGAATGGAGAATTTATTGCCTACCAAGACAAAGATTACGGTAGAAGAATAACGGAATCATTGACAATACCCGAATACTTACCCTGACAGAGGAATAGAGGTGCAGAGAGAAGTAGAAAGAGGTAGAGACGCTCCATTGAAAGGACTGACCAATGGAGGGAAGAGATAGGTCAAATGATATGGGAAGAGGAGGGATACACTGATCTACCGAGATGCACTAGAGGGGAGAGGGAGAGAGGGAAGATCTTGGTCAATGACATTGAACCGATTGGAGAATAGATCATAACAATCAGTGGATATCTCGATTGGAACATGTTTCATCCTTACACAATAATAAGATAACAGTGGTGCATCGACTAACAAGTCAATAGGGTGGAGAGACGAATCCGTTGGTCCATCAATAAATAGATACGACGGGATGCCTACTACGGTAGAATGGATATGATACTCGTATAGGTACAATCAATCAATAAACTTCAATCAAACTATTATGGTTGAGAATACAATGGTGATACTCGTATTGCAACAGAGACATAATATAAAAAGAAATCGATATCAACCGAAAATAAGGACTAGATCGGAATTGAAAGTGTCATAATATGCAAAGTGGGAAAGATGGAATGTGTTAATGTGTATGAGTGAGTGCATGGAAAGATTGAGGAGATGGAAGTGAGAGATGGATGAATGGATAGAGGGAGAGAGGTCATCTCAAGATGCTTTCTTACTCTTCGATGATGATGATGATGCCACTTTCAGCTTCTGACGGATGAGATAACACAACTGGAATAGTTACAATGAAAGCAGGGTCATTTCAATCATTCTCATCTGATATAAGGATACGATAGATAGATAATACCTGATCATAGAATTCCTGTCTTCCCTGTGTTGATTCGTGATCGATCTGATCTCCAGGAGTTATTTTCATCTCTGATGACGACGACCCGAATTTAGTGAGTCTGAAAGAGAAATATTATCGTCATTATTTGTGATTTATTGCCAGCCCCACCTCCGCTGCCGACGCCTACTGCAACATCAAGGCCTTCACGGATGCTGCGGCTGCCAACTGCTGGAGAAAGTGCCACACCCCACCTTGGATCTCGCGTGCAACCCGGAACCTCCTAGCGATACGTTACCAATTGCAATCCAACTCGCAGGGACCCGTTGCCTACTCGATCGCATGCATATCCGCCCGAATGAGCCTAGCTGAGGACATCAGAGAGAAAGGAAGCGCAGGCCAGACAAGCAGCACTGATGGGAAGAAGTATTGTGAAGGAAATGCTGAAACTGCAGTCCACCAAGAAACGGCTCCTCGTCCCTGATCCTGCCTCGGGAGCACTCTCTCAGTCCGCAACAAAGGCAGCAGTCAAGGATTTCTACGAGGACCTCTACTCGCCAGCAGTTCAAATCCCTCTCGCAGTTCCTCCCCACTCGCTCGACCCCTTCCCGCCCTTCCTTCCCGACGAAGCACGACACGCAAGCAATGTCCCTTCTGAAATGCGGCCATTCCCCGGGATCAGACGGCATTCTACCCGAGATGCTCTTCCACTCGAGAGACCACCTGGCCCATTCCATCGCCCACCTGATGAATCGACTAGTGGCCGGTGATACCGTACCCAGCGAATCTATCGGAAGCTGTCGTTTCCCTTCTCTACAAGAAAGGCGACCCAACAAACATCGGCAATTTCCGACCCATCTCGCTGCTTACCGTAACCCTAAAGGTTATAACCCGATGCATCCTGAAGCGACTCGAGGCTGTGCTTGAAGAAACCGAATCCGCAACACAAACCGGATTCCGACGCGGCTACAGTACCCTCGACAACCTGCATGCCATCAAGCAGGTCGCGGAACGAACTTCGGAGTACGGTATCCCCGTTTACTTCGCCTTTGTCGACTTCAAGAAGGCATTTGACTGCGTCGAATGGAGTACATGCTGGAATGCGCTGTGGTCGTATGGAGCCCATCCAACCCTCATCCACCTTCTCCGTCGGATCTACGAGTCTTCCTCCACCCTCATAAGAGTGAACGAGGAGCTCGTCCCTGTGACAGTGAAGAGAGGCGTTCGTCAAGGAGATACTCTTTCTCCCCGCCTCTTCAATGTTGCACTTCGATCTGCCATGGACACCATCAACTGGGGGGATGATGGCATTCGCATCGACGGGAGGAATCTCAGCCATCTCGAATACGCCGACGACGTGGCTCTCATCGCGAAGACCCGTCCGGAACTCGAGCGCATGCTACGGAAGCTAATAGATGCCTGCAGCAGAGTTGGACTCGAAATCAATGCAACCAAGACCAACCTGCTCACTTCATGCAAAACAACCCGTGCCCCAATTACAATCCAAAACCTGGCGTTCAACTTTGTCGACTCGACCACGTACCTTGGAGGAAGGATCTCTCTTCCCTTGGACCACACCGACGAGATTGAGCATCGGATTCGGCTCGGTTGGCTTGCATGGAGCAAGCTCTCGCATCTCCTCTCGTCCCGCCTTCTTCCCATGAAGACCAGGAGACGACTTTTTGAGAGCTGCATCACTTCTACCGTACTCTACGGAAGTGAGGTGTGGGCACTCAGGTCGAGCGATAAGGAGCGATTGAGCATCACTCAGAGGAAGATGGAGCGAAAGATGCTCGGAGTCACGCTGAGGGACCGCTGGAGAAACGAGCGCGTGCGGGAGATCGCTAAGCTGCGTGACTGGAACCGCGAAGCACCGAGTCGGAAAGCGCGATGGGCCCTCAAGGTCAGAAGTATGCACAGCACTGGAGCCGGAGCACTGGAGCCGCGCGACTACCGTATGGACGCCGTATAACAGGAACCGCCCGCCAGGCAAGCCTAGAGTGCGCTGGAGGGACGATTTGGACCGAGCCATTGGCAACTGGTGGAATACACCCTATGAAGATTTCCGCCCCATCCTCATCTAGCAACCATTGCCAGACATGATAAATTGATTGATTGATTGATTGTGATTTATTGGAATTCGTATCTTGTACTAACAAGCAACACGTGAATAACCACTTACAATTAGATCAATAAGTAATTCAAGCAAAAACATTATTTGTCGCTCTCGTCTTCTCAAAACAACAAGACATTCCAATTTTAGTAATCTCGACATAATTCCCTCTGGTATCCCTCACGCATCTTCCACTTATTTCCCACCTCCCATCGGATTTATTCCATTAGTCAGAGTATTAAGTTGGCTTCAGTTGAGATAAGAGGAAGGAGATGGAAGGGGAAGGGGAGGAGAGGGGGGGGGGGGCTAAGCAAGAGATTGAATGGCGTCATTGATATTGACTGTATCCATGGATGATCTATTCCCCATGGAATTCCCTTCTCATTCTTTCTTCCCATCAGGACACATTTCCGATTATTGGTCTCTTCTTTCCTTCTCATATCTAATCCCTTCGATGACCTCAATCCCTTCTCTTATCATCTCTTTATAACTTTGGGTGTGACTGTAAACAGACAAGAAATGCCTTGTACGAACCATTCCATACACTGCACATACTGATAAGAAGGAGAACATGTCCACTAGGATATACTTCTTTCACACCAGTAAGTAATAATAATAATAATCAGAGTTCTAAATAAAATTGACCAATGTTCTCCCATCATCTCCCTCTTAATTTGTCATTCTCGTGATGGGACTGCAGGAGGGAAAAGGGAAGAGGAGGAGGAGAGAGAGAGGGAGAGAGAGAGGGAGGGGGGGGGGAGGTGCCTCATTCCCTTCTTGACGCCTATCCTATCGAGTTACTTCGTGTGGTTGGACACGAAAGAGGAAAGAGGGAGGGAGAAGGAGGGACATAAGAGGAGAGGAAGACAACTCGACTAATTATGAAAAGAGTGCTACTCGAGCACGAATAAATACAGAGAAGAAGAGGGAAAGAGATGAATGATGAAGGGAGAAGGGAAGGGATAGAGGACACTATGAGAATGTGTTTGACAGACGACCATTCATTGGATATGACAATCAACCATAAGGTTACATGAATTGACAATCGAATCATGAGAAGAAGAAAAAGAACGAGAACTACATTCACCCTCAACCATTAAATCCGCTATTTCCAAGTATTCTGACCGAGTTCTAGTGCAAAAAGAGGTCCTAACAACCCTACGCACAAGTAGGGAACGATAGTCTACATCCCTCCTCCATCATTCTATTCGTTTCAGATGACAATTGTGACTTACTTGGAGATGACGGGACCGAATCGACTTCCCACTGAAGATGGTCGACCCTGTAGAGAGATGGAATTAATTAAGAGAAGAAGAACTAAGGATAGAAAGAGGAATATGGATACAGGGAATGGAAGACTACGATACTCTCTGATAGAAAATACAAACAGATGAAAGTTAGAGGAGATAGGATAGTGAAGAAAGAGAATATAAGGGGAGAGAAAGGGAAGGGAGCGAAGGGAAAAGACAGACAGACCTGAGAAGTGTATGAGGATGCGGATACCTTATTCGTCTTGAGATGAGATGACGATGAAGTACGAACACCATCTGAATCCATCGTCCACCACCCAATCTGAAGAGAGAGAGAGAGAGATAGAGAGATAGGGGAGACCAAGGGGGAAGGGGGGAGGGGGACGAGGGGTGAACACGATTCAGTACAATAAATAAAGGAGAAGAGGTGATGAGAAATTTCTCACGAATAGAATAGGGAGTTAATGATGAAGTGAGAGAGAAATGGAAGAGAAGACAAGAAGGAAAGGTGGAAAGAAGAAATCTACTACTAGTGAGTTGAAGTCAGCCTCTTCCACTTGAATGTTACCCACGGGGGATAGATCGACCCCCCCCCCCCTCCTCCTTCCCTCCTGTTATGCTTACTCCCCTCTCTCTAAACTGAGATGGAATATACTACAAGAAGAAGAGAAGAGGAAAGGAAGGAAGGAACGAGGTATAGACATTCTTCCTCTTTAAAGAGAGAAGAAGAAGAGAGAAGAGCTACATTTCCATACGAGTCATTGGAAAAGATCGAGATAAATGGAAGGGAAGAAAGGAGGGGGAGATAGAGAATGATTCCCTTTGGATTGAGTACAAGAGGAAAGGAGAAGAGTAGAGAATGGGAAGGAGTAATCACTTCCCTCTCTTGTCAAAATCAATAATGATCTACCCATTGGATACATTGGTGGATAGATTCTTCTCTCGATTGAAAGGGGCAAAGGAAGGAAAGGAAGAGTGGAAGAAGAGGAAGGAAAGGAAGAGGGGAAAGGGGAGGGGAAATCACTCATCTCTCACCTATTCATATATGGAGAGAAAAAGAGAAGAGAGAGAAAGAACAACATGACAACGATATGAATAGAATAACACAATGATATAACTATTGATGGGACAAATATTATTGGGATTAAAAGGGTTTGGATTGCGGATTGGAGTTAGACTCGCTACGATGCGACCAGAAGGGAAAAGAGAGAGAGAGAGGGATGGCACTGTTTGCAATGTGATCGGAAGGAGATTAGGAGAGAAGATGAGGGAAGGGACGAAGAAAGAGAGGGGGAGAGGGGGAGAGGGGGGGGGGGGGAGAGAGAGAGAGAGAGAGAGAGAGAGAGAGAGAGAGAGAGAGAGAGAGAGAGAGAGAGAGAGAGAGAGAGAGAGAGAGAGAGAGAGAGAGAGAGAGAGAGAGAGGGAAGGACACGAAGGAAGATACAAGGTGATAAAGTCAGATGTAAGTGTAGGAAAAGAAGTGAATGAGATGGAAAGAGAGAAGGTATGAACAGCTGATAAAGTGAGGGAGGGAGAGTGGAGTGGAGTGAGAAGGGAGGAGGGGAGGGGATACTACGGGGCGAGAGAGAGAGAGGGGAGAATGACCCCCTCGAGGGATTCATATTAATGAATGTGATTAGAGAGATGGATAAGACTCTTGTCTATTCCACATATTGGAATGATACACAAGAGAAAGGGACAGGCTACGAATGGACTCAATTGACACACGAAAAGAGACTAGAAGAGTAATTCATCCTTTGTACTCACTAAACAAGAATCATCGAGAGAAGGAATGATTAAGTATGGAGAGAGAAGAGGAAGTCACTGGTATCCATCCTTCTCATTCGAGGTGGAATGAAGTATGAATGTGTAGAATCCATTACCAATTCAACACGACAACTCCATAGAAAAGAGATTGAGAAGAGAAGAAGTTTATAGGAAATTGAGAGTGAGTGAGAAAGCCCTTCTCTCTCCAAAGAAAGAGAAAGACAGAGAGAAATAGAACCGAATACGGGGCTTCATACCAATATATCGTAATAGCTAGTAGGTATGTAATGATGAGAAGAGGAGAGGGAATATAGGTGGGATAGAGAAGAAAGTGAGAAAAAGAAGGAAGAGGGAGATGGAGCGAAAGATGATGAAGGTTGCGGAAATTGAAAGGCCTCAAATGGATTGGGATTAGAAATGAGGAGAGGAAGGGAGAAGGGAAGAGGGGGAGACCTCACTACCTCAATGTGCAAGGTGTAAACATTGTCAACTGGCAACATTCGCACACTTGTTCAACTGATCATTCTCATCTCATCGAGGGAAAGAGGAAAGGATGGGAGAAATCCCCGTCACAACAGTACATCACCTAACTCGTATGCTTCAAAGTAGCGACAATGGGGAGGTGAGAAGAAAAGACCTTCGGGAAGGTCTATTATTTGCACACGATTCACGTATGGAAAGGTGAAAGAAGTGTGTAGAGAGAGAGAAGCAAAGGTGAAGCCTATGAAGGAACATGCATTCATGCTTGAAAATGTACGCACATTTCACCGCTGACCGAGAGAAAAAAAATGGCATATAGTCGAATTTAGAAGAGAGCCTTCCACCTAAATTAGAAAATATACGAAGGGGATGAGAGGCAATGGACATAAATGCACGAGCTTTAAAGAGAAACGCAAAGACGAATAATTGAGAGAATGAGGATTAAATGAATCGCAAATGATGTTTGGCGTGGAATGACAACCGATATTTACATGCGGCAGGAAAATTGAAAAATGAATAATTATGAAACGTGACAATTTAAAAAAATCATCTACCGTATACCGTATGGATACCGTATAAAATTGATCGAAGCGCACACAGCACACTGTAAATTGACTATCAATATTAACAATTGTAATTAATTATTTTTATTAAAATGTCTCAACTTGTTAAAGCGTGGAGAGGTAATTATGCACGGAGGCTTGTGTATGTGACTGCAAGATAACAAAAAATCACGACAAGGAAACATAAATTTATGAAAATTTCTGAAGAACTCCATGGTTTCGAATGTATTATTGCTTTCTAACCGCCTCACTGATGAATAAATGGAGAAGGCTGCAAAATGTAGCAATGAAGCGAAGTTATCGGAAGATGAGAAAATAATCCTCGAGAGAGTTCTCTCTTAAATGAATTCTCTTAAAAGTTACAAAATATGTATTTTAGCCATGCTATCCTTTCTGATTCCTATTTCTGTTAGTCGTCGCGAGCGGTTCCCTCTTCATTCTCTCTGATGGAGAGCGGTTTCTTCTAATTCCCCTCGACTCTACCAACGACTCAACAAGATCGGAATCCCCATCCAAGCCGGATTGGTCGCCGTGTGATGGGTATGACCGCCTAAGATGTTTGGTCCCTCAGAATGCTCGTATCTCTCGCTCAAAGATGGAATTTCGAGTTTGGAGGACTCGAGCACAAAGAAGACTCCAGCACACGCCAGGCTTCGTTTTCGACCTACAGTGGGATTCAATCTGCGTGCAACTCCGCCAACAGTTCTATCGGGAACCAAGGGAGCAGGATTCTTTCTCCAGCCATTGCGTCTGTGACAAGGAAAGAAGACCAATCCACTGGCGCGAGACCCCTCAAAATGACTATCTTGAAAGAAGAACGGCCTTCTGACACCCCATCTTGATCAGCGCCCAGAAAGCGACACTGATAAATATTCTGTATTCTGTATCCTTTCTGAGAACTGGAGCTCGAGAAATGATACTGCCGTCTCTTCATTTTGCAGTGTCGACGAGAGAGTGCGTGAAATGAAGAGACGGCGGTATCATCGAGCATTTATCGAGCTCGATTGAGAAGATTTCTCCCCTTCTTGTGACGGTCATTCAATCTATTTCTCAATACAGTTAGTTGTCGGATTATGTATTATCGGAAGATTTGGAAATTGAATAGTGAGTGAAAAGAAGGCGAAAAATAAGATCCTTGAACAGGAAAAGACGAAATTGAGACAACTATTCAGAATGTCGCACGATCGAGAAAGGAAAGAAATGGCTGAGAATTGTTTTTGAGAGTTTTTTTTTGTCTATTTCCTCCAATTGTTTAACTAAATTTCAATCAATTATCTATTCGTTCTTATTTGTATTTACAGTTCGAAATAATGTGTGGGTTCGATAAATAATTTCATCTACAATATTCAGGTCTTTCTCGTTTCTTTATCACTGGAAATGCACTTCTTCGGTGCGTCTGTGTACTGGAACGATGAGATAATGGCTGAAATGGTGAAGATAATTGTTTAGCTAGAAATTACAAGTACATAATATTTATATCGTCAATTGTTATTATCATAAAAAAAACTAACAGAGTATTTGATCCTCTTAGTACTGCGAGATGGGCAGCGAGGCAGGGATGGGAAGAGCGAAGACGTGGGGATCTTCATAGGGAAGACTGAAATACTTCCTTCACAATCCATCTTTATGTCTACATGATAAACGCAATGTAGCTAGAATTCTGATTTCTATATTGCTTCGGATATGGTGAGTATTCCAAATGCTTGTTGATGGATAAATGTAAAAAATAAAGAGTGCTCACGTCAATTCGGGTCTCTCGATCCAAGTGTTCGTCTTCGGATCGTATTCTTCAGTAGGAACGTCTCTCTTCATATTGTAACCGAATCCTCCAATAACGAAGAGACGTCCGCATGAAACGAGTACTGTCGACGACGATCTGCAATCAATATAATTATGAATAATCTATTGATGAATTGTAGCGAGTCTATCTGCCATGATTCAACTGCAGAAAAATCACAATGTGGATAGGCCTTATTCTTATTTTCCTTTTTTCTCTTTGCATCATTTCTACTAGAGTACGGATAGTTGTTGCTTAAATTCGTACAGATTCTCACGGATCAGAGAAGCGAGATAGAATGTGAAGAGAAGAGTGAATAAGACGGTAACTATTTCTAATGCCATTGTCGTACCTCTTATACAGCATATTGGGAAGTGTCGTCCAAGTGTCTCTTTCCACAACGTAAGCCTCTACCGACGACGTCGTTTCTCTGAATCACAAGATTTTTGGCTTGGCTGATTCCGCATAAGGATTGCCTAAATATTGCATCAGAATCTTCACTTTGCGAATCTACCTTCTCTGACCCCCTTTAGCAGGTGTTATCCCCCTTACAGCCCTTTTGGCTCATCCCAAACCGTCAGGGATGAGAAACACTCACTTTCTCATCATCTTTTCTAATTAAACACTTTCGAACACATTGTCAATGTGAAGAGAATAGTCCAAATATATTGACTATTCTTTAGACATCTCTATTGATATTTCTCTCACCCTCCGCAAATGAATATTCTTCCCTTGAAGAAGGCTCCACCAGCGCAGCATCTCGCCACTCTCATTCGAGCTATTGGAGACCAACTGAAATTAAGACAATTTTGTACACGATTATTAATTCCTTTTAATTTTTCTTTTGACTATTTTGCCCTATTTTCTCGAGGGCCAAACACTCAGAAATGTAGCATAGATATACATTACCTACCTATCTGTGGCGGTATCTAATTTTTCTCCATCGTATAACAGCCGTGAAGAAAGACAGTAATCTTGGAGATATCCTCCGAAGACTAAATAAAATTTATTCAGTTAATAAGGTATTTTCGATAGATATGAATTAAAACTTCTACGTTACTTCTGGAAAGTTTAATACTACAAATATCTGAGTTGGCAAAACAATTGTCATCCCTCGTGAAAGTTTTAGTTCTTAGGGAAGAACATAGTCCAAGTACTCTGATTAAAATAAGTGAGCGAACCATATAGTATTCGTGCGTGTACGACAGAGGTCGCGTTGTATCTCTCCTTACTCATCGATTCTACCTCGGTCCACACTGCAAACCGTTGCAAGTACATCATTATTATTAATGGAGTCTAGTCGAAGAAATAAAAAGAAAGTAATGCAAGATATGCCGGAGGAGGATTGAGGACGACAAAAAGGAATTATCTCTATTCTTATCTTGCCTGGAGAAGAATCGGAAGTGTCGAAGATTGCAACGGAAGAGAGTCCCTCTCCATAGTTCGTTTCACCTCCAGCCGAAAATCTACACAGATCAAAAATCATTTCTCTTTTTTTTGAATTTTTTAAATACTAATTGACTTTATTCCAGTAATAGGAAGGAATCCTCGAATTAGTTACTTTTGGTTCACAAAATAGATAGTTCTCACATTTTGGAGCCGGAAGAAGTGATGGTAGTACATGATCGATCGTCCGAGAACGAGGGGAGCTATAAAGAGAAATTACTTTATCATCGCACATCGCACCCATTATGGAATAAATACCTATTTTCTTTTCAAACAAATATTATCTCTGACGAATTTTAAAAAGCATGTATGTACCTCTGTCCAGGATCCATGAATATCGAAAACGTCACTCCGTCCGTCAGGATCTCCCATGAAGTATATCTAAGATGGCAAAGTCAAATTCGGAATAAGGATATTTGTCCATGATTGAGTTAACCTTGTGACCGACGGAGACAACATACATGTGTGTTCCGGGCTGTCTCTCAGTGAATCTGCAAGACATGGGCACATCAAAATATAACAAAACATGTATCACACCATTCCAGGAAGAAGTGAAAGGATTGAAAATCGAGAGCTTGCTCTGAATATCCTTCGAATCCGGAGTATTATCGCCATGATTATCTGAGATGAATAAATTATAAATAAGATACTAAAGATCAAAGATCGCCCATCGCAAGGATCAATTTGGGAGCATCTTCGAATTCAAATCAAGATAGACGGAGGCATACTACTGATTTCAATTCCATAAATCTGTTATTTGATCAAAAGTCTTAGCGTTTATAATTTATCCCCCCCTCCCTACTCGAACCAAAACCAATACGTTTGTGTGAGGAATGTTAAAACTTGATGGTTTAGCCAACCATTTATGAGATGGACGAAGAGGAGGATCCATGACGGATTCGCCTCATGTGATCTACGGACAAGAAAAGCCCCATTCAAGAAGACTACTTCATGAGTTTACTCGTAACCACTCAAGTCAGAACTTGACAGAAAATGCTACAAAGGTAGATACCATCCATTGACCGTTCATTTCTAAGTACGAAGTTCCCAATTCCCTCCCTAATGATGTTTCCTCCTGCAGGCCCTTTGCCCGGTGTCAGGATAAAACTGTAAACTGTGTGAGAAACAACTGAAGGAAGAAATTGAGGAAAAGAGTCGAAGTGGGTACCTTGAAATCTCTCTAATTATATGTACTCACACCTTAAATCATAATCAGAATGCATATAAAGTTCAAGAGAGGTAAGTAATCTTACAAAAATCATCTACGATTCAAAATGTAGTGAAATCAACGAGAGTTTCATAGTCCCTTCCCTCCCCCATTTCATTCCTTCCTCATTTTCTCCACTTGAGTGGACCGTGAGGGGTCTCTCCTCTCTCCCTTCGCCCCTTTCCCCGATCTACCGTAACCATCATCTACAGTACTGAGGGTAAAATGTGAGCAGTCTTCGTCTATCCTAGACCGTCGATATTCCAGATGGCTGATTCCACTCCGAATGGACCACGAAATGGCGAAGGAACGATGAATTCTTTCGCAGCAGCTGCAGTTGCTGCACTTTTCTGCAGTTTGAAGAACAGTGCAATGGTAGGAAGAGAACACAAATTTAATAGTGACATTAACTGTTCTTAACCTCCTTTCTCATGATCGAGAGAAGTTAAAAATTCTGTTGTCTCTTCTCTTTGATACTCTCGGTAAATGCCCTACTAACGAACTGGTGCTTATTTATTTTTATTCCGACGTAGTTTCATAAGAACCGGAAATGTATCTTCTCGTAGATAAAATTGAAGATATCCTTCACATCAGAATATTCTCCTCAATCTATTCAATGGTCTCAACGACTTGCTTGTTTCCGGAGGTGTCAAATATCACAGTTGGTTCTTCCATTCGCAATCGGAGGTTAATGTTTCTCCTTTTATCTTGTCAGTGTAATGATATCGTTGAAACAATAAATGACTACAATTCTCTTACTCTTTTCAGTTATCAGAAGTAATGGACCCCATCATGGACAATTTACCAGTCGACCATCCACTTTTCTGCTCATTTCTCTCCACTTTTGAGAAATTGTGCGAGTTTTTGATTGATGATGCTAACTCAATCAAGAGAAGTCTCACTAAAATGTGCATGAAGGACCTTCGATTCCCTCTCGAAGGTTGGCGTCAATAATCAATTCAATCGATTCGCTATTCTTGAAATATTTGCAGACAATGGAACGGAAGAATGTGAAAGGGTGAAGAAGGCGAAAAATGATTCATGGAGATATATTTCGGACTGGATAATATTTCCAAGTGGGTTAAAGAAGGAGAGGCATCAATGCCGGCTCAATTATCATAAGGCAGCGGCGCGCACCGATTTGCATGCGCCGTCTCTTCATTGCTCTTCTCTCTCTCGCTCGTTGCCTGCACGATCAGGGCCACTTGGAACACAGCCAATCGCTCATATCTCCGTTCAAACAAAAATTGAACACACGGGAGTTTCGAAAGCGTGACCGGGTAACAGTGACCCATTATCTCACATCGAGAACTCACCTAGCCAGACATTGATGCCTATCCCCCTTTAACCAAGAGGCTGATCCCTTACTGTTTAATCTACTCTTAGTTGGATTCGAACCTCTTGGTGAAGAATTATCAGACGTTGTGATTGAGCTAATTGAAAGTGAGAAAGATGTAGAGAAGCTCGAAGGTTATGTGACTGCACTGCATCACTTGCTAAAAGTAGTTAAATGGGATGAAACAATAATCGAATCAAGAAGAATATGGATTAAATTCTGGAAAACTTTGAATAGAATGATTGAGGAAGAGAAGTGACTTCCTTTTGCATAAATGAAGCTGGAAACTGTATCGAAACAATGAGAAATGAGGCTTGTCACTTTCGATATGGGATACATTCAGGCCACTCAATTTCTTTCTGAGGTAGATATTAATGAGATGGGATTGATGGTGAAGAAACTGTTCGAAAAAGAGATGAGCAGGAGAGATAATGTATGTGAGCTACGATTTAAGACAATATCGGATCATCACTCAGAATGAGCCTGAACACATTCCCTCCCTCCTCGATACAGCCATTACAATATTTCGACATATATTGCCGGTGAGCTTTTGGATTGAAATTAAAATGCTATGTTCTAAAAACTGTTCTCTACGCGAATTTAGATGAAAATTCCAATTCTCCATATACTCCATCCACTCATGCCAATTGTCTTTCCCCTCATCAACAAATGCAATTACAAATTCTGGGGAGTCCGATTTATGAACATTCTACTTATAAACGTTCCAGAGGTCAGAATCCATTAAGAATAGATAAGGAATGAAATGATAGTGAAATGAAAAAAGTTCGTTCTTCAATTTCGCCATCAAGTATATCCTCTCCTCTTCCTCACTCTCACTGATCAACGTTCGAAAATGCGGCGTCAAACTGCCGATGCGTTCGGACACATGGCAGTTAGTTCTCTATGTTATAATTACTATCTCTTCTGGAATTGAAATATATTGTTTCCGTGCACACATGTTTCACTCTCTTTCAGGAATCGAATATCGATGAATGGAAGGAAACCGCAGTAACTTCAATTGATTTGCTCTGTGCAATGATTGAGCGAGAAGATGCGAGACTAGAAGAGAACATTAGTGCTACTGAAGAAGCTCTTGGTGATGTTATTAAGATAATGAAATACTGCGACGAGAAAATGGTAGGAATAGGAAGGATGAACGAGGTACACTTCGACCCATTTATAATTCGGAGAGTGAATGTCTTCCAAATGTTGGATTCCGAGCTGAGGTCAGGCAACTTCTATTACAATTTCTTTCCAGATTCTCAGCCGTTTCTTGTCGTGGTTTCCATTCGCAGGGCAGCCTTTTGAATGTACAACTATCTATGGCTTCCTAATCGATCTTATCGAGGTAAAAAACTCCATGAAGAATCAATCTACCGAATCAATTCTGGGAAAGATAAATTCTTCAATAGTATTCTTCAACAATGAATACTTGCAGTCACACCATTTCTCGTTCAATATCGAGCCAAATGCAAACTCTCCTCGATTACTAAACATTCTCACAAAGGTAATCTTTAAATTTAAATCAGAAGGAAAACAGGAAAAAATCCATTTTTGTTATTCTTAAAAATTAGAGTAAAATTTTCCCGATTGTGATTCATACACTGTGTTAGCCCGAATGTCATTGAAGGCGATTCACGATGAATTCGTAAGATCTGGGAGATGTGAAGTGAAGGAAAGAGTGGTGTTAGCTATCAAGGATAGCTATTGCCTAAGTTAGCTACTAAGTTAGCTATTGCCGTGAGATTCCATTCGAATGAATCAACGAGAAGGAGTGATTACAGCATTTCTCTGAGTCTCTGGAAGAGATAATTCGTCTATCGGGTTTAAATCAAAATGAACAAGCCACTTTGAGAAGAATCCTTAGATACTCAAACTAGTTGAATCGATATTGTAACCAATGAATGGAATAATATGTAGTTAACACTAATGTTGCGTTTTCTTTACTCTGGAATATTCTTCGTTCAAGAGGAAATAAATAGAAGAGACTACCAAACTATCCGATTCAATTCTCATTCTGTATTCAAATTAATAAGTAAACATACGGGATAAGTATGAATTTTGTATTGTGAAAAACAACAAAAATACCATCCATCAAGTGTATGTACAATTTGCATATTGGAGTAGAGATTCTTAATGGCGCATGTAATTCAACTTGTTTCTTCCCAAAATCGACGTCCTTTAAAACAGCTAAGTGAGATTACTTCATTCCCCCATTCTTTACATACCTTTTTTTTTAATATCGTGGTATATGTGGATCCATGATTCTTTCTCATACATAAATTTATCTGAGAAAACACAATAGAATTCTTTAAAAGATGCTCTTAGCATAAAAGTGATAGGCCACAACGATATGGGAAGAGGGTCGTCACTAGGTTTGAAGAAGGATAAGAATCGAAAAGTTGTTCATCTTTCGCAGGTTGAGAGTTTAAATGGATTTACACCCGCTTTCTACACTCTCAGTTTCTATCACAAATGAATGAATCAATGTCTCCCGAATGAGAATTCTCTCGACACCAATCGATAAACAAAAATTAGCTACAGTGATCAGTGATTTAAATTGAAGCTGAGGGGTCAAGCTCATTATTACAACCGAGGATGTGGAAATTTACTACAAATTGCAAGGTGATTTAAAAAGGGGAGCGAGGTATTTGGATCGAAAGATGATGCACTTGCACAGTGGAATCACAAATAATATTAATCTACCGTACTCATGATATTCATCTATTGCAATAGTCAGGGAGGGATATCGATTGGAAGAAGAGGATGGGATGGAATCTTAAAAGATAGAAGTCTAAAGTGATAGAGGATGACAAATTGTCATTGGGAGCTGCGAAATACGCATATTAACGATAACCGTAGTGAGAAATCGAACAGAAATTAAGAGCACAAGATACACAGCAACTAAAGAACAAACTAAGCAAGGCGAAAAAAGATGTACAAATTCACAGAATAAAAACATTTTAAAAACTTTGGGGGATGGAATAATATTTGACGTCCCTGATGAAGAAGAGGACTAGTATGTAATAGAACCCATTAGAGATAACCGGATTATGTAGTGAGAGGACGATCCATTGCATCAATCTGGAATCATTACTTCCAAATGAGAAAGAAGAGAAGGAGATACTAACCATTGTATTGTTATCATGTCCTCCATCATCATGAATGAATAATCTTGCTGGATGAATTGGTACTTCTACATCATCCATTCCCACTGATCGACCGAATCCATCTCCCATCTCAGGTTCAGTCTATAATCAATATATCATACCGTATCACCAGTCAACAACATACCGTACGACGATAAACGGGATTATCGAAGTGAAGAGCACTGAATGATCCTCCACTTCGCTTCTGTCTATACACAACATATCCAATGATGGCCGATAGAGAAATGAGAAGGAAGAAGAACATAGTGGGAAGAGAGAATCCACTAGTGGTAGATACTGCTGCTGCTGAAAGAGAGACAACTTCTTCCTTCCCTCTCTTCTTCCCTTCTCTTACCGAGACATTCAAACTTATCGATAGCAGCATTTCCATTGCAGACACATGAATAGGGTAGATGAGTGATATCACTCATTCCTCCCGATGGATCAGTTTGTATCATTGCACGAGGAAGACAAAGAGATTCAGCCACACAATCATGTTCAAAACACTACAATGGAAACAATATAAACCATTATAATAGACCAGCTAATCGTACCTTATTAGGATGAGTAGGCTGAGTTGCTCTATGGTAGATTCGGACTGTCATAGGAGTGCTCACACTAGTCATTAATTTGGTCACATCAGACCCAGTGAACTGAAAGAGATCAAAGATCAATCAATGAATAGAAGGAGGAAAGAGTACCTTGTTGACAGAGATAACTCCATCGTGTTCCCAATCAGTGTAGAATACTCTATCCTCGAAGATAGCGAGTGAGAAAGGATGACGAAGGAAAGAATGAGAATGAAGAACAACTTTCACATCGTTACCGTAGTAATCAGAGGAGAAGATTGACTTCACCTGTAATAATCATTGTCTATACATTGCTTATTGATTAAATATCTTAGAGTACGCACAGTAACAAACCTTAGCATCAGCCCAATATAGTCTCTCTTCGAGTAGATCAAGTGCCAATCCATTCGGCCATTTAATATTCTTTCCAGTAAGAATAACTCGTCTATTCTCTCCATCCATTCCAGCTCTTTCAATACGAGCTTGAGATCCCCAATCACTCCAGAATATGAGACCCTATAATAGATACGATACTCAACTCCCCTCTCCCTCCTCTTCCTCTCACCTTCTTGGGATCAACAGCAATAGCTCTTGGTTCTTCCATTGCATCAGCAAATAGAACACGTCGTTTCATTGTCTTCAGATCCATCACTGAGATCTACAATCAACTCCTTCTCTTATCAGTTGAATAATGAGTGATAACAAACAGTATCAAGTGCTCCATCAGTCCAGAATAGAAGATCATGAATCCAATCAACAGCCAATCCATCGGGAGTGTGTACATCTCCCTCTACTAACACAGTCTGCTCATTCTCTCCACATCTAAATATATTTACTTCCTAATTCTCTCTCCATACAATCATTTAAAATAGTAAAATGAATCAGTTGAACTCACTTATCCTTGACTGCGAGATGTTTGTTTACTGTGGCACTTCCAATCTTGCACATCATAATCTTACGGAGTGTGATATCAGACCAGATCAGTGTCTACAATTGATTCCATTGTTCTCTTTCCCCTCCATGCCTCCTCTTACTTGATTATCCATATGGAAGTCCATAGCAACAGCAGAACCGGGACTCTGTATGAGAGGGACATGAGTATTCGTGACCATATCGAATTGTCTAATCTGTGCTCGATTAGAGAGAAGAACAAGAGGATCTTCGCCCATTGCACGACAACGAGAAGGAATTGACTGAAATGAATAGAAATCATTGAGAGAGAAGGGGAAGGGAAGGGGACTGACCTCTCCTTCTCTTCTTACTAATTGATATCCTCTATGACATGAACACTTGTATGATCCCTCTGTGTTATGACATCTTTGATCACATCGACCGGGTGAAGCACATTCATCCACATCTGAATGACTATCTCTTATTCACTCTAGACTCTAGACTACCTTCCAATATGATCCCTCTTCCCACTCCTCACCTTTGCACTTTTTCTCTCCATCAGGAATGTATCCACTCTTACAATAGCAGATCGTATGATTGAACCAAGATTGTCTACACGTGCATGCATTATTCGTTTCACCAGGAGTACACATAACTGAAAGGGAGACATCATCCTTCCATCTTCTCTCTCTCACTTACATATATCAGTTGAACAAGTTTCATCATCTCCACAGGTGGTCTGCTTGTTGTCAGTGCATAACTTCTCATGGGCAACACAGAGAGCGGGCATAGAAGGACAAATGTAATCCTTCCCTTCCTCACACGAACCTGAGAACAACATATGAGGCCGTTCGCCTAAGAATCGGACAAATCTAAAGGAGTTTGGCACATCTCAAAAATCTCGATTCTCTGAAAATATGTTTTTTAGGGTTCTCGAGGGTGCTGATGACGATGGGGATACTCATTTTTCATATCGACGTTCCGTTGGCTCCAGACGGCGTGACGTCTAAAACAGTTTTTCCAGAATTCCTCAGTTAGGATAAAAGCGAAAATTAGGCGAGTTTGGCTCCCGAGGTAGAATTCGATGCTGATTACAGCTGCAAACTTTATTTTTTGCGAATTACAAAAATAACTGTGTAAAATGGAAGTTCTCAGAGAGCTAATAGGGATCGGGGAGAGTACCATAGATCGGACGGGAATGATGCAAGGATTCCAAATATTTTTTTACATTGTCAAGAAAACATGCGGATAAGGTTTTATGCAAAAGATAGTTTACCGATTTGTAAGTAAATTTTACCATCCTTCCCCTTGTTGACTTCCGATCTCTTGATCTACCCGAGTCTCTCTACCTTGACCTCTTCCCTCTCTCTATGCTCTCTCTATTCCCCATGCTCTCTCGCTTCCCTCGGGAATTAGAGAAGGAGAGGGAAGGAGATCGATAAAAGTTCGGAAGTCAACAAGTGGAAGGATGGTCAAATTTACTTACAAACCGGTGTACTATCTTTTACATAAAACCTTATCCGCATGTTTTCTTGACAATGTAAAAATACATTTGGAATCCTTGCATCATTCCCGTCCGATCTATGGTACTCTCCCCGATCCCTATTAGCTCCCTGATAACTTCCATTTTACACAGTTATTTTTGTAATTCGCAAAAAATAAAGTTTGCAGCTGTAATCAGCATCGAATTCTACCTCGGGAGCCAAACTCGCCTAATTTTCGCTTTTATCCTAACTGAGGAATTCTGGAAAAACTGTTTTAGACGTCACGCCGTCTGGAGCCAACGGAACGTCGATATGAAAAATGAGTATCCCCATCGTCATCAGCACCCTCGAGAACCCTAAAAAACATATTTTCAGAGAATCGAGATTTTTGAGATGTGCCAACTCTTGTCCGACTCTCTCGCAAACGGTCTCATATCTAGCTACTCTTCTAGAACTTATTAGCGAAGTAAAATAAATAATTAAATTCAATATCCAAAGTAAAGATATAAAAAAACTAACGAGTGATATTATGAGCATATGGACAATCTTCTTCATCTTCTCCAGCAGGACAATCTTCTATTCTATTGCACCACAATGAATCGGGGATACATCTCTTACTCTCTCTACATTGCTTTTCTCCAGCTGTAAATACTTCCATTATCATTAATTGAATGTAAAAGAGTGAGTATACCATTGCATGTCTCATGTACACCATCACAATCTTTCTCATCCGATGCATCTGCACAATCCTTCTCTCCATCACAAACCCATAACTTATTGATGCAAGTATTGCCCGATTTACACGCGAATTCCTGAAAGTAAATCGAAATAAGAATTTTGATATTATTTAACAATTCATCCACAAAATTAACTATATCATTAAATTTAAAAGGAATAACGAAATATAGATCGGGATAACAAACGGTATTGAGTTTGCATTTAGTCTGAGTATCTCCACATTTAGCTTCATCAGATCTATCATGACAATCAGCTTCTCCATCACATTTCCATTCTTGGGGAATACATCCATCTCCCACTTCACACTGAAACAATACGGAATGAGTAATTGAAGAAATGAACCACTCTCAAAATATTCATTCAATAAATACGTATCTAGCGGTCGCCTAATTTCATTTGGTATTTTTTTACTATATTATTTTTGATAAGAGCTAAGTATAACTTTAATATAATGAAGAATAGAGAAAGAGTACCTTGAACATAGTGTGTGGATTGCAGGTGACCTCAGGAGTCTTGGTACAATTCATTTCATCTGCTTTATTCCCACAATCGTCCTCTCCATCACATTTCCAATTGGCGAAGATGCACAGATTATTACCACAACTGAAAGGAAGAATACTCAGATCGAGTGAGTAAGGGAGAGAAGAGGGAAACTACTTGTATACAACCTATCACACATAGGCTTCATTGATCTTTCACCAGTCAATAAACACGACAAGATATAATTGGATAGAGATGAACATACTCGAATTCAGCTTCTCCGCAGTGTTTCTTCTCTTCGCAATTCTTCTCATCTGCACCATCCGAACAATCATTCTGTAAGTTATTTACTATATTTCATTCATTGAATCTATATTATGTTTCTCATAATCTATTCGTGTCATTCTCTCTTTCTTACCTGTCCATCGCATTTCCAAGTGGAAGGGATACATATCTTGTACTTTCCTCCCTGTTCTAGACATTGGAATTGATTCTCCTTGCATTGCACGTCTGAAAACAATATATTTAACTCTCTTTCATTTATATTTCTCATTCTTCAATTGTCGATCCCATATAATCCCTCTATTCAGTTCTCATCTTAAACGGGGGTCATAGTGTCTAATCCACATTTTCCGTGATTCCAATCTCCCTCTCTTATCAAACCGAATTCATAAGATAGATAAGATAACAAAAATCAATACAGTGAACCCGCAAAAAAGTAACGTAAGAAACTTGTAAACAGCGAGAAAATTGCCCAATATCTTACTGTCTCTGGTAAATCACCTCTTCACATGACTAGGATCAGAATTATATTCCACAGAAAATTAAATAAGCGTGTACAGGGGTTTGCAGATAAACTAATTCAATTATTTTTCTTATAATCCTTAATCTTCTAACGCCTTTTCAATATAATAGTTATTTTAATTTACAAAAATAGTGTAACTGACTATCGCAGTTCTTCTCATCAGATTGATCATCACAATCCAATTCTCCATCACACATCCACTTCTTCGGAATACAATTGGATACTCCCGATTTACTTGCTTTTCCCTTGTTACCACACATGAATTGGTCATCAGTGCAAGTGGCTGAAATGGATATTCATGTCAATCTGTTATTCATTCATCATTCATACTTATTGGTTGTTATTACAGTAATCTCATCCCCTATTTCCCAATGGTCTTTCGTAACAATTCTCTTCACTTTCCATCACCAATCGTCCATTCATCGTCACAAGGATCTCCCCTCTATCTCCCTTTTCATCTCTTTTCTCCTTCTGAATCATCCTCTCATTTCGCTTAGCTTTCCAAAAGGTTAGTAAAGGAGAAGGATGACATCTAATCAGTTATCGATCGACTGTCTCTCTTACAGTAGTCGTCATCATTCATCAACGCAGTTTCTCAATTCTTGTGATAACGTGAGGTTGACTCCTCACTTTTGTAGCGTATGGGCAAACAAACGGAACACCAATAGAGAGGGAAGAGGGGAAGGGAAGGATACTACGAGGGATAGAGACCCCCCCCCCTTCTCTCTCTCTCTCTCTCTCTCTCTTCTACTCGAGTAACTCCCTCCTCTGTCTATCGAATGTACTCAGTAGATAGGGGGAAGAAAGTGCAGTAGAGTGAAAGTAAGTGGTTGAGAACTACGTCCCTCATTTAAACTCCCCTTCCCTCGTCCATTCTATCTGTCGCCGTCCCTTACACCCCCCCCCCCCCTCCATCCCTCTCCCGTTCACTCTTCCAATCATAATCCATCTATTCCTCTCACAATCATCCACACAGCTAAACAATCCCTTCCCCTCTCTCTCTCTCTCGTATAAGCTAAACCCTCGATAACTACTCATCCCATTGACTCATTCGGATGCATAAACAATACCTCCCAGGTGCTTTCCAGTTTACATAATCTAACCATGCAAACATTCCCTTCCCTCTGGAGGTCAATCCAACTTCCCCTTCTTACTTCATGTGGTTAGAAAGGGATTAATAATGAGAGTGTGACACCTCACAAGGAGAGAGAAGGGAGAAGGGAGAAAGGGAAGGGGGATAGATTCGTGTCTATGATTCGATTAGAGATAAGGATGAGAAAGGGACAGATTGGTACGCCATATCTATTCTCACTCAGCTTACAATTCCCTCTCATATCATCAGATTCCGAGAAGGTCAAATGGTCACTTCATTCGTATCGGTCTCTCTCACTCTCTCTTTCTATCAGTACAGGACGTCATTAGTAATCTCCCGCCATATTTTGCACAATCTTTTCAAGTGTGGGAATGAATCATAGTCTCTCATAATCATAATGATCTCTACATACCTTGACAATGTTCTTCATCTTCATGACCAATACAATCGAAATCTCCATCACACTGCCATGTCTTAGGAATACATCGACCATCCAGACAATTGAACGAATCATTCGTACATGCTCAATTCATTCATTTATTATTTATATCTACTCATTTATTAATAGATCAACCCTTAGTGGAACTCTCACATGCACCCTCACTTCATCTTTATATAACTTGAAAATAAATTGTTAGTGTGTGAGATAGTGAGTGTTCACAGTGAGATTCCCTCTACTATCTTCTTCTTCTTCCCTTGTCTAGCCATGCAAGTGACTGCTCTATCGAGAGATACTCCAATATACTTTCTCATCGTGGTCAACCATCTTATTCTGTCACCATAGCAGGAAATATGTGATGGGATAGGGAGAGAACCAAGGAAAGAATGCAGAAATAAAGGCGAGTCATCGAATTGACAACGTGTACAGCACAACAAGCAAGTTAGTATCGATTAGTTGACTACAGTAATCACAACACACCAGACCAAGGGATGAATCATGCTCTTATAAGAGACTACTAACTTATTCCACCTGATGCTGTGGTTTCTCTGATTCGAGTTGGTCGAGGATCTAAAGAGAAGATGCGATCACATGGACATCAAAGAGAGATCTCATTTCAATTCCCATAGAGATCAAAGATCATATCTCTCAAATCTGAGAATCTATGAGATAAGGACACTGCAGGTACACGATTAGTCGCATCTATCCACCATTATCACTGATTCTGGTCAAGGAGGTGGAGGAATGAATGATAAACGAGAAGCATCTCTTTTCCTCATGAAAACTACCAATTATTTACTATATTTCGCAAGGGTTAAAAATCGGATAATTACAAATGGTTAAAAAAAAAGAAATAATGCTGACCTGATCGTGATTCTAATCCTTGAAATTGAACGAGAAGAGTAAGAAGAAGAAGTGGATAGGCAAGAATGGATGAAACCATTCTGACACCTCCACAACGAACAACTCACTGAGAAGAGAATGGATCAGATGGATGTATCAACGGTTATTATAGAATGACAAGTTATTCACGCGTAGGTCACGAGTAGAATATAAGAGAGAGAGGAGAGAGAGAGAGTACGGGCATAGAGGGAGAGAGGGATAGAGGTTGGTCGTGGAATAGATAATGAGTGTGGATGAGAGACAGAGAGATAATTGAGTGAAGAGAGAGAAGGAAGGAACACCATCTCATCAAGAATGATCGAGTAACAAATGAGAGACTGAAGAGTCAGCGAGAAAGAACGATGGTTTCGAAAGACGAAGAGAAGGGAGGAGGAGGGAATGGGAGGAGAAAGAGGTAGAGGGAAGAGAGGGAGAGAGGAGGGGGAGGGAGAGGAGGGGAGAGGAGGGAAGGGGAACAACAGTCCATGTAACGCGTGAATCATAGGGAATGACTTAAGAGGAACGGATGAAATCAGAAGAAGAAGACAAATGAAGTGATGGTGATTGGAAAGGTGAAATGATGATAGAGAAGAAGAAGAGAAAGGGGGTGACACTTGGGATGAAGAGAGAAGATGAGAGAGTGTATGAAATGATGAGAGAAGGAGAAGGGAAGAAGGGGTCGGATGAGAGATAGAAAGTAAGGAGAGAAGAGAACGGTTGAAGCTTCCACTCTCAATACTAAAAAATAGGAATGAATTGAAAAGAGGACAATGGGTGGGGAAAAATGGAGGAAGGGAATAACACTTGAGCAAGGAGATCGGAAGAAGATTATTAATGGGTTAATGAGTACTAATGAATATGTAAATGGGGATAATAGAAAGGGAGAACGGGAGGGGGGGAGGTGAGAATGAGTTGGCTTGTCCCTTCCCTTCCCATTCCTTCATTTTCCCGTTCACTCCTTCTCTAGTCGGGATAAACACGACCCACCTTCTCTCTTTCTCTCTCTTCTCCCTTCTTCTCACTTGAGAGAGGGAAAGACTACCGTACTGATCTCCCCACTCACGAGGAAGATCGTCTCGAGACCTAATCCCTTACAAATAATTCTCTTCTTTCTAGTCTATAGTGACACTCTACTCTCTTCCTTCTGCTTTCGTCCTCCTTTTTCACTACGTTTTCAATATCATCGTCTCCTCTTCATTTATTCTCCCCTCCCCCCCCCCCCCCCCCCCCATCATTTCAAAGCTTTCCCATCTTATTATTCCGTCCTCATTTAGTTGTCCATCCTATTCTATTCTTCTAATTCATTAAATATCAGGTGAAATGGGAGACCGGAAGCATTCTTCAGTAGAGGAGATTCCTTCTTTCAAGGAAGATTTCCCCTCTCTTCCAATCGATTCATCAATTCTCAATACATTGATTGAAGATGCTCAAGATTGGGCTCATGTGAGTGACCTCTCCCTTCCATCTCCCTCCTCCCTCCTTCATTCCCTTTCTCATTCAGGCGAATGGTCTCGTAATGCGATCATCAGAGAATAAGTCTTCATCTGATTCGTGTATTCATGCTCCATTCTCCCTTCTTCCTGCACCATTCCCTGCTTCACTCTATCGACAGGCTCTTCAAGTACAAGATGTCAGTTCCTCTTTATCTATATCAACTGAATCCCTCCCTCTCCACACTCACTATTTACGATATAGCAAAACACGTAGCACTGACTAATATCGAAATGTGTTGTCTTGTCGATCTCCCTCTGAGATTGGAAAAAAAACTTGCGAGAGTGTGTCTACCGTATTCCTCTCTTCAGGCGACAGCTCGTCTCTATCATCGAATTGCATACGATACTCAATGGTTATTGAATGCTCATGAGAATGTAATCAAGACTGATGAATTCACGAGAAATCTATGTGATATACTCAAGAAAGTCACTGATGAGGGTTAGTCGTTATCTCATTTCTCTTACACTTAATAAATAACTGAAATAGTCTCCTACTCTTCCTCACACAATAATTCGAATAATATTTCCTTCAATCAGGTCTTGCTCAACGAAAGACTCTCGTAATTCAACGATCTGATTACATGTCTCACAAGGATCCCTTCACTTCAGAATATACTCTCAAGCAGGTGAAAATTTAGCCATTTTGTACACTCACTTATCCACTCCCTTCTACACAACTAATTCGAGTAAGATAGCTTCTAAGATAGCTCCAGAAGTGCCCAATCATCGTCTTGATAGCTCTGTAGCTTTAAAAAACGACCATCACTTACAACAAATTGAAGTTGCTACAAGTATATAGGATATTCTTTAGGTGGAAGTGAATAACATCGCATCATCGATGGGTGCTCATGCAGAAAGAGTATCATCTCTTCATCGAAGAGTTCTTTCTCTTCTTGGAATGGAAGAGGGTCGAATCAAAGCTGCCATTCCTCATAATAAACCAGTGATTATGATTGCACGAGCTCTATTCCTCGCATGGTCAGTATTCATTCAATAGTAGGAATAACTCTTCTCTTTCTCTCTCTAGGAAGGAATTTGGTCGTCCTAATGGTGTGATTCTCGTTATCGTCGAAGATGTCAATCAGAATCAGATCGATCAACGACATATCGAATATGAATTGACTGAGCAAGGAGTCAATCCTGCACTTATTAAGAGAATCACACTCACTCAATGTCATGAGAGGTTTGTACTATTAATCTTGCATTGACAACTATCTCTCTCCTCATTCTAACTGATCAGTCGACAATTCCAGTGTGAAACTGGACTCTGATCGACATCTGATACTGGATGAATCTACCGTATCCGTAGTGTACTTCCGTGCGGGATACTCACCCGATCATTACCATTCACACAAGGAATGGGACGCCCGTCTCACTATTGAGAGATCAGATGCAATCAAGGCTCCTTGGATAGGACTGCAGGTACAGTATCCCACTAATCGATAGATAGATACTGTACTTACTCATCTCATTGTCAGGTTGCAAATACTAAGAAGGTGCAACAAGTATTGGCTGAGGATGGACAACTCGAATTGTTCATTTCTAATTTCGCAGAAGCTGCTTCAGTCAGGTACGATAATAAGTCAATTATCGATTAGTTATTCATTGTTTCTTCAGACAGACTTTCGCTGGATTGTGGGCACTCGATGGAAATGATCCTGTTGCGGAAAAGATCATAAAGGTTTCATTTATCACCTGTAGATCTCATCACATAATTGGACAACCGAAATGAGTTCATGTGTCTATAAAGTTCTCCTATACCCATTGACTTATTTTATTCAGCATGCGCAAGCAAAACCAGAAGGATATGTGCTGAAGCCCCAATTGGAAGGAGGAGGAGGAAATTTCTATGGAGATGAGGTAAGGAAAAGAAAGCTTAAACTAATATCCAATCCCTTAGGTGTGCGATAAACTACTGCACGCAACTGCTGAGGAAAGATCAGCATATATTCTTATGGAGAAACTGAGACCATTGGTAGTACAGGTGAGAAGGAGAGGGGAAGTGTGACTCGGATTGAAAGGAGATAACACTAAGGGTCGGAGATGTATTCCATCTCTTGTTCCACTCTTATCTCTCCACATACTCAGATGAGATGATCAATCCATTTCATTTCAGTCATATCTGGTTCGTGCCCATAATTCTACTCAATTGGCAGAATCAGTCTCTGAATTGGGAATATATGGATATGCTTTCGGAAATGATATTGATCCTCCTGTTGTTGCCACTGGAGGACATCTACTAAGAACAAAGGGGAAACTTGTTCTAGAGGTATATTCTCTCCCTTATCTAATCATTGTAATAACTAATCAATCTCAGGGAGGAGTTGCTGTGGGAGCATCAGTCATCGATTCACCATTCCTCTATGAATACCGTGGAGAGTAGAACAAGAAATTGAACATATTTCTATAGACACATTCCCCCATTAGTCCCATTCCAGTAGTAATTCGTGACATATAAAATGTACAACCAACCCCTACAACTTAAGATTATTCAATAAATAGGAGCTGCAAATACCATCAGAGTAATCGAATCAACTCATGGATCATCAATAAAAGAGACCAATACCATGATAAAGAACATTTATGCTAACAAGAAAGGTATATGAATATATATTACAAATTGAGAAAAGGACCATCCTCAAAAGTCACATGTAATAATTTAGTGGTGTGGTAATGTAGTGATAGGATGAGACTAACCAGTTCGATTCATCTCAAATGATTCTACAATAGCAAACTGTGGGGATAAAAATAAGTAGAATATAATTGGATACAAGTGGATGAGAGGACGAGGTATTCTATTTGGAATGTACATAGATAGGTGTAGATCACCAGAGGGACATCTCATTCAATTCATCCCCATTGAACACACGGAAATAGACTACTATTGAGCCGAAGATTGTGAGATTGGCCAGATAGAGAAAGAAGAGAGAGAAGAATGACATCTGCAAATGAAATAGAGATTAGAATATAACTGGAAGCATGCAAATAGACTACCAATGGTTACGGTAGTTATAGATATAAGAAACAATGAATAGTTGAGTAATCAGACAGACCACTCAAATACTGAATAAGCGTGCACATAGTAAATTCTTGTCCATTCCTGTTACCTTCTAGAAGAGAGCTGATGATCCTCCCCATCCCTCCTCCTCTCCATGCAGATAGAACCAAGCTGTTATAGTACCGAAGATGGTCAACGATGCCATATTTGAGAAGACTGCGGCTCCTGGAGCGATCTGAAGGGACAACACGAGTACTGTAGCCCATGAATAGAGGAGAGAATCTACAGAAGATCACAACACATTAAGGGAACTGAGACCACGTTAGCTTGTCATGCGAGCATTTCAGCATGGTGAAGTGTGAACTTCTCCATTTATCCATTCGTTAGATAGATAGATACTCACAGCTCCCGCATGGGCGAGTACAGTGGGAAGAGCGAATGCTGATACGACGATTCCAGTTGTGAGGAACAGAGACAACTCAATACATGCTGATGTACCCGTCATGTCTTCCTGCATTATTATTATCATTTATTGAGAAAATAATGGTTGGATATCTGTTTATAAACAAAATGAGTTGTGAAATGATTAACCTGATAGTGTCTAGCGATCATGAGAGGAAGTGGAGAGAGAACATAGAAGACGATCGTGAACATCGGCCACCATGATCTAAAAGAGTAGTTGCATTCATGTGGGACCACGTGAGAAATTTTTGCAAGGTGTTTAAAAAGACAAGAATGGAGGCAAAAAAGGCGATACTGACCCATAGGAGGGAAGAGCGCAGCCCAACACGAGCAACGTCAACCCAACGACGCCCGCGAAAGCGAGAGCAACGACCGCTGTAAGCCACCGCATTAGGAATCAATGAACACGACAAAATAAGAGAAAATGAATAAGAGAGTAAACTAGTCATATGCAAAAACTCGCTCACCTCTCACTCCTCCAGCCATTTCAAATCGTGGATCCTAGTTCAAGAGGAAGCTATTGGAATGTGCTGCACCTCGAATCGACAAAGATGCTTAGAATACAAGGGATAAACTAGTTTTCAATGTACAAAAAGTGGGCAATGAAGAACCTTAGAAAACCGCGTCGCATCGGCGCGTCCGCGACGCGTTCAAATCGAGCACATAATATTGTATGTGTCATGCCATCTTACTACCGTAACCGAAATCATTGACTTATCGATATTTTCGATTTGATATTTGTGATGTGAAGAATATGTTGAATTAAGAAGCAATAGTCCCGTCTTGAATGTCAATGAATTTTCTAAATAGTTAAAACTTGTCATTCATTCGAAAAATCGGTGGCAGACATTTTGATGGAGCTTCATTTTGTAAATCTCGATAGGGTAATAGGCGGGATTACATCATAGAGGCAACCGGAATAAAGTCGGGTAATTGTGTAGAGGTGAGAGTGAGTGGCAGAGATTGAATGCGAGAGTGAATAGTTTCGGATACAGAGACTCTTCTCTATCTCTTTCATTTCGAGAACAGAGATTCCCATTATGTTTCCATCCCTTCTCCTACTTGTCTCAACTTTACCGTGAGTTTTCCATTTGTATCAATTATTTTGGTTAGAACACAAATAAATACATATGTATGTACATATTTTTGTATGATTCAATTTTAGTCGAGATGACATCTAAAATATAGATTCCTACAGTCCTGGTTGTTTCCCCCGGGAACACGGACGGTCCCGGACGGTCCCGGACGGTCCCTCGCGGTCCCTGGATAATTCTGACTCGAGTAGTGCGAATTTTGATATATACTCTTTTGCGCTGTAAAGCTCTTATTCTGTGCTGTCGATGGGTGGATTTCAAATTTTTAATAATTGATTACTTTATGAGTAAATTGAACAAGAAGTGCTGCCATTTTTTCGAAAATTTGAAAAAATTGAAAGTAAAAGTTACGATAAGTGCAATATTTCAACCGACTTTTCAATTGTTCCCGGGGGAAACAACCAGGACTGTATAAAGGCAAAAAAAAGTATTTTTGCACAATTTTGTTGGTAATCGATCAATAAACTCGTCGATTAGTCGAAAATGATGGTCAGAAGTGGCACGTGATCGGATTAGAATAAATCCCCTCTTCTCTAGATTAATTCACCCTCAATTCCTCGGTAGTTCCCTCTATTCAGCACTATCTGGAGGATATGGAGTCGAAGATATGTGCAGGTCTGTTGAGCTAGTGAAGATAATAAGAGACACAACTATTCATCGTTTATTCTTTCATTTCCTCAGATACATCTCATGTCCATTCGGTCAATACTGTTGGAATGGCAACTGTCTATCTTCTACTTCTGCACTTGGAAGGTCAATCATTATTCATCTTATTTTTTTCTCTTCATATTTATTTATTTATTTTGAAAGTATCTTTCATTACCATGAACAGACTGATTCATGGTTAGGGCAACATTAGGCTCTTGATTGCACGTGCTGTGTGCATTTCTATTGATGCGAGAGTAATGAAGAGGCGGATTCTTCACCTGTGACATCCCTAAAAGTGATTCTTAAACCATATTCTTTCAGTGGTCTTGGTGGAATGGGAGCGATGGGAGGAATGGGTGGATTAGCTGGACTAACCAATGCAGCTGCACTATACACTGGAAATACTGGTATTCATTATCTATCCACTTCATTAAAACAAATTGAGTATTTATGTAATTTGTCTTGAACTGTCAACGTGCCTGATTCATATTGATGCTGAGGCATACACATTTGACACATTGAGCAGAGTGTTTGGTACAGTGGAAGCATAGATAGTCAGTTACGTAATAATTGACTCTCGGGGTCGTGCCATCATCCGTTATCCCCCCTCTCTCTCTCTCTTTTGTGTGACTGGATCGAGTCAGATGGGAGCTCCCATCCAGTCTCTCTTTCATCGAGAGAAGATGAATCACAACTATCGAGATACAATTGTCGAAAACAAGTACATACATATGTATATATGAAGAATCTCATTCTTACCTTCAGATTTTTCTCCCTTTCTCGAACGATTATCTATTACCAATAGACTATTGGTTGATATTTTTCAAAGATGCTGGACATTAGATCTCAATAATTGCTGATCTTTGATCTTTCAGGAATGTACGGTTCAGCTATGGGTCTCGGGATGGGACCAATGGGAGGAATGGGAGGATACGGTAGTGGAGGTGAAGTGTATGGTATGCTGTGATGCTTGATTCAGTTTGTGTGCTGTGAATAGATTAGCGTTTATTATCAGTGACTCAAGTAGAGAATATTACAGTGACAACAACCTACGATGTCCTTTCTAATCTAATCAACCGATATATCAGGTCTGGCTCCATGTTCCCTGACACAGCAATGTCTCAACGGACAGATCTGTGTGAATGGATACTGTAGCAAATCGAACGTTGCTTATGCGGGATCTCAAGTTATGCAGCAAACGAATAGTAAGCCAATATAGAATTCTAATTGATATATCCCTCAGCATTAGATAATAATTGTTTTGTCCTTAATGACTCGTTGTTCCTCTTTATCTGCCTATCAACAGTCTCGCCCATCCCTCCTCTAGTCATCCCTTCAGTTATCCTTTTGTTCCCTTGATCTTCTATTATCACTTCATTCCCATCCTTTCCTTCTCTTGTCACTTCCGACTCCACCCAATGAACATCATTGACAACAGTCCACGAGTAGTTTGAGATAGCGGATTTATTTCCTTGTAAAATTGAGACTAGGTCGGAAACACCTTAGGATTGTTAGAGGAAAGATTCCGTCTTTTGCGTATTGTTCTGACCGAAGAGATAAAATAACGGACTGAAGATACGGATTCTTCAACCTTACATTCCGAAAACCCAAAAAATGCGTCTGAAAAAAGAGATCAACGTTGATTTCCAACGCACATTCAATTTCATAATGACTTATTTGGTCATGTTTGATCTTTGATCTCTTTCAGCCTGCATGACAGGAGCAGTATGTCCCGTGGGTCAATATTGTATTGGAGGACAATGTGTTCAAAATGCCCTCGCATCTACCTTTGGTCAGATTATCGCATTTTCTTCATTTTTCATTTGTCTATTTTCAGCTTGTTATAATCTAGTAAGCTGCCCTTCAGGAATGATGTGTCAGTTGGGTACGAAACGCTATTTTTTAATAATATAAAACATTTAAAAATCAGATGTAATAATTGTAAATTGCAGGTCGATGTATTGCTTCTGGAATTCCATATATGGGAATGGGGATGGGAATGGGAATGGGATAAACCCTCCCCAATCCCAACATCCCATTCCAAGTCTTTCAATCTCATCCCATTCATTCAATGCGTGTCTATCCGAATAGGAGTCTATCATAAACTGATTTATGACATTTTGTTGTACTACAAAGAGTATGCGAAGAAGAGAAAGAGAACAATCAATCTATGCTACATTTGTGGATGAGCATCATCTTCAAAGGGGTAGATCAAGGGGGAGAAAATCACATTCAATTCATACATATGGGTGTTACAAACATGCGATCACAGTTAATTGCAGAGGGACATGGGTAATTCACACATATTCATTTCTACATACAATGTTCATAACAACTCTTTGCTATTAATTATATATAACACTCAAAGCGCAATCTGGGATAATATTATGAGAATTATTGACATGCGAACTAATTCTAAAAAAAAGGCTGTAAAATGTTATAAATAATGCAAACAGAAACAATTTGATAAAACATGGAAACATTAAGGCTTAGTTGTGGTAGAAAGGAGAGGAGAGGATGGAGGGAGGGAGGGAGGGAGGAAGGGGAAAATGACTCAACGGATAGGGGATACCCGCACTAAAACAGCAGACCTTTCGGCAGTGAACGATAGAGAAGATTGAGTTATGAGAGTAGACAGAGTATCATTTCGGATATTTCTCCACTCTAATCTCTCTATCGTTAACAGTTTACAAAGACAGAATCCAGAGTGACAGAGGGGATTGAGTCATGGGGATAAGATAGTCAAAATGAAGGAGAGGAGGGACGATACGGTAATAATTGAGATGCCATTGATAGAAAAGTATACGTTGTGTAGAGGAGGAAGGGTACGCAAGAGCACGACAAAATAATCGATCGATGGAAAATAATAAATAATAGGAAGCACTAACATTCAGAAGGAAAAAGCTCAAAAGCTTGTACAAAACTAGAGAAATCTACATTAATAGAATAAGTTACCAATCGAAACTGAACAACTTTCATCAATTCTATCCTACCGAACCTAATCGATAATTGGATGTACCTTCTATTCTTCTCTCATACTCTTCCATTGGCCTTTCTCAATTGTGCTTCCATTTGTTTGAGTCTCTGTTTGAGATTAGCATTCTCTGATGCATATACTTGACATCTCTGTTCGAGTGTATCAATGTATTCCTTCCTCTTACGTCGAGATTCTTGAGCGGACAACTGAAATCATTACTATTAATACACAGCTATTAACCATTGTTTCAAACTAATATTTAACCAAATAAATTCTTCATTACATACCTTGTTCTTAATCTTTCTTCTCACAATTCGAAGTGCCTCTTCCTCAGCCTTCGTAAGAGGCAATTTGGATGGGATTGAGTATCCTTCTTGAATGAGAGTTCTCTTCTCCTCTGCAGACAATTGAACGTGTCCTGATCCACGAGGGTCCTACAATGAATACCGTACTCCCTCCCTCCCTCCATTGATTGATTGATACAGTACCTGCTCAGTGATAAGACGATGATGAAGAGCCATTTCGTGCATCTTCGATCGAGTTCGAATCTGAAATCAATGGATAGAATGAGAATACGGTAGTGAGATAGATAACCTGTAGTCTGTGATGGTAGAGTGGATCGATAGGAGAGGGAGAAACGGGAGAAACGGGAGAAGATGGACCAGAAGAAAGACATTCCATTTGACTCGAGATCTCTTCTGTAAGAATAACCATTATGTATTAATCATTCTCTAATTTTTTACCTTTAGGTATGATTAAATTGTGCATGGATCTATCATCCATTCCATATACATGATCCATTGTAGGAGAGGGATGAGAGTGATGAGTGTAATGAGAGAAGTGTGATACAGGAGGAAGAGGAGACGAGAGACAATTTCCCATCGACGAAGATAGTGTATCTCCTCCCAATTGCATACTCAGACTGTGAGAACTGCAATTATTCTTTGACTTCCTATGCGATACCGTAATAAGAAAGAACTGATACACTCTAAATGATCAGCATAGCGATCAATCTTTCCTCTATGTGTGCAAAAGCACAGCAAGCCTTTTTGAAAGAACAAACTATGACATATAATCGTCCCTTCTCAGAAACTACGAATAAAACATTATATTGAGACATCTCTCAGGTGAGTAATTCTGACAATCAAATCTATATAGTATGTAGTACGTACCCATTTGAACTCGATGGAGAATGGAGAACTCCATGGTGATTGGTAGAAGTGAATGATGGATGAGAATTAAGAATAAGTGGAGAATATTCACAAACTCCAGCTGAATCACATAGAGAAGATGGAGAATTCGATGATGAAGTGTGGTAGTCTGAAATATAGCAACATTAATTATTAATTTTTAATTGTTTATCCCTACAATACTTTCTATGTATCCAGTAACAACTGTCTAAATGACTTCATTTCCACAGGGTAGATCTTCCTACTTCTTACTACTTCCAAAACGACTTAAATTAATCTATCCATCCAATCCCTTTTCTGATTTCTCAAGATTCTTCTCCATTTATGATTGACTCGTCCCCTCTTTCCTTTTCCATTGTGATCACTTAGCAACGGAGATCCACCAGGATGTGCATTATGACCAAAGAGAGAAAAGGAGCGAGAGAGAGAGAGAGGAAGAGATGCCACTCTACGCCCACACAGAGGGTCTATTATTCTATTTGATATCGAAATCATCAATTCACCGAGCACAGATTGACGATTGAAAATGAATTAAATGTACCAATTTTAGTGAAATAATCCACAATTGTACAGTACGTCAGTTCCATTCCAATATGAATGAATCCTTCCATACAAAGAATAGATGTAGTAGTGAGAGAAAGAGAGGAAAGGAGAAGGGGAGGGAGGGGGGGATACGTGAGTCGTTACGGAACAAAAGTGTCCTCTTTCTCTCTCTTTGTCATTCAATATTCATCATTTATTTTCCCTTGCAGCCTATCCTCTTTTTTTTCTCACTTAAACTACAGTCGATCAAAGAGTGGTAGAATTTGAGGGATAACAAGTATCAAAAAGGGATAAATCGTATTCGTTTCCCTCTCAATATCTTCTCCGTATACCGGAATGCCAACGACTGGTAATCCCCGCATTTTATTGATCCTTTCAACAGAAACGAAATCATACTCAAAAAGTATCTGTATCAATTCGAGTGAATAAATTACAGAAATACAATGGATAGAATGAAATAGAAGAGGAGGTAAACAGTACCGTATACACAAGGATATTGACTTGCCACTGAACACATAATCGGTTCGATTGTGGAATGACTATATGGGAAAAGATACGAATGTTCCAAGTGAGAAGGAAGAAAGGAGGAAAGAGTCTTTCCTCAATGATAACTGATAGTGAGATTAGAGTAGAGGGAAACTCCCTCTATCAACCCCACCCCTTCTTATTACGATGTCATTCAGAAGGGTGTGATTCCATCTGTTGCAAGCTAACATTGAATCATAGACAAGAGAAAGACGATTCAATGGAACAATCGAAGAAGAAGAGAAATCAGCCAATTTAGAGAAAAGACAAGTGAAACAAATAGACAAATTAAGACTAATCTAAAGAACTACTCCATTGCAATCAACAAAACAGACTAATTGATGAATCCATGATAAATAATCCCAATGATTTATAGAGGCATATTTAATTACCGGAATATCTTCCGAGTATTGAAATATTTAGGAAGAAGCTTGCAAGAACCTCACTCATGAGGTCAAATAATGAATCTCTAACAAGGAGAGACATACCCTCGGTATTTCAGACGTGGTAAAGAGGGAGATGAACAGATGAAGGAAGGGAACGGTTAACTCATTCGTACCTACCTCCAATCTCATCCGCTTTCCACATATTATTGAATATATTATCGAAAGTGATGGATCGGTTCACCATTATACCATGCAGATTATCAAAAAGAGAAGAATCTGTATGAGAGGCAGAGACGAGAGGGAGAGAGGAATGGAGGGATAATACCACAGGTAGACTTCAAAAACGGGCGTAGATAGAGAGGAGAAAAGAGACAGAAGGATGATGAGGATATTAATCTACATGGGATATAAGTGAACAAGTGCAAACTAGTCCCGATTTCCACTTATCTTAATTGAGTGCATATTCTACATGTGTTTCATCTCTACCATATGGATATTCCAGCAGCTGCAATCCATTCCACCCCCCCCCCTTCCCCAATTCCATTCCATCTATGAATAATATCTCTCATCTTAACTCACCACTATCTCGATCTTCTGGTTCCAATTTGATCTGTTCATCCGAATCTGTAAAGTATCCATTCATTTCTCTCTTCTTCCATTTATCTCTTTCCCTTGTCCTCTCCAAACCGTCCCAAATGGTCTTCAGCATTGCTCATCTCTATGCTTTTCATACATTGATAACACTTTTCCTTCTCTCCTCTCTTTCCCCATTCACATACTATTCCTCCATCTCTTCTTCCAATTATAAATCTCCTTGCTAGATCAATCCTTCTAAGTATCAAGATTGAAAGAGACCCGATAATGATCTAGTCCTTGTACTTCATTTCCATTCGAGAATCTCACTCACTCATCCACTAAGAGAGAGATTCACTACCATCTATCCAGTATATCAAATTGAAATGGATCAATATAATACTTACTTAGACTAAGAAGCGAATCAGATGGATGAATGAGAAGATGATCATCATTGAGAGAAGGAGAAAAGAGTAAGCAATCATTCTTGACCAATCCCCAATCTTCATCCATTTCGTAATCTTCCTGAATGAATTGATCGTCAGTGAAGGAATATTCGGAGGAGCTTACATAATAGTGATAGACTGCAGTCATATCTCGATAGCGGAATGAAGAGGGAATGAGGATGAGTGAATAGGGAAGACAAATAAGCGAGTAAAAGGAGAGAGAAGAACGAAGAATGGAAGAGGACTATGAGGACAGGTGGGCAAAGTGGTTATGGAAAGGAATCTGAATGAGAGAGAGGGAGAGGGAGGGAGGAAGGGGAAGGAGTTCTGATCGACGCCCATTCTAGGGTGCGGCCAGTGATGAAGTGAGATAGAAGAGAGAAGAGAAGAAATAGAAGGGGAGGAGAAATGAATGGAGGAGAGGAATCATCAAGGAAAAGAAGAGAGAAGGACCTTCCCCTTTCCTCGTCTTCTATTCTCTTGGCAACCCTAGTCGATCGTGCTTCTTCTTCTGTCTCTCTCACAAAAGAGAAGAGACTAAATGGAAAGTACTCCCCTCCCTTCTCCCTCTCCCTCTTCTCCACCCACTACCAATCATATTCATCCGCCTTCTCTTTCCGATCTGTTTAATATTGGCAACTCTCGATCAAGCAATGAAAGGAAGAGAGGAGTAAACTGAGAAGGGTAGGCGGACTGTGAATAGCAATGATAGATACAAACACGTACCCCCAAGGGTGAGAGGAAGTGATAGGACTTGTGTGATTAAAAGGAGGAGTAGAGAATGATAGAAGGGGAAGAAGGGCAATGGATCATGGAGGAGTGAGTCTCTACAAACAGAGGGATCATAAAGGGAAGAAGGAACGACATCGATATACATCGTCCCCCTCCCTTCCCTTCCCTCTCTTGGTCAGTACAATCAAATGGAAGATGAAGAAGCAGCCAAAAGGAGAAGGAATTCACTCCAATCATTCTCCCGCATGACACACAAAATGGAAAGGAGCAATGAGGAAAAGGGAAGGAAAAGAGAGTACATGACCGATATTATCTATGTAATCCATCGAGAGACGACTACATATCGGAAAGGCGCTCTTATCGAATCGTCGCATCGACCTACTCAAGCCCCCTTCGGCTCTAATCGGTCACATTCTCAATCATCTGAGAGAGCAGTGGCCTTTTAAGAGTTGAGATCAGCCGAAAGGAGCTTGAAAGTGAGAGCAAATCATAAAATAGGGCCTCAATACTATTGCAACCACAAATTTGGTAAAGTAATAAAACAAAATCGGAAGAAATTGTGTGAAAAATTTCTATTTATGCAAATCAGTCGATTTCCGAAGTTAACCCAAAGTAGCGTTTTTGAAAGGAACGGAAAAATAAATAATACCGTATCTGAAAGCTACCGTAATTTGCAAATTTATTTTATCTGAAATAAAATAGTCAATATTTCGTAATTAATTTTTTCACTTCCACTCTAATTGCCTTCACATGTCGGTGTTCTCGCCCCTGTTCCGATTTCATTAATCTATTTCTCACTTTTACTATCGTTTCATAGCATGAAGGTCAGTTTGAGATGTTCCTTCATCCTTGATCTCGCATCTATTTCATCTATTGTCTTCAATTGGATCTTCCCCAGAAGGAATAATCACAGTCAGCTGTTGGGTGTTCTCTTCCCTCCCCCTCCGTCTCTCTCCTCTCTCCCTCTTCAACATTTCCACGTGGGTCTCTCACTCATCACTGATATACTCCGTGTACTTTGTTCTTTGAGAGGGTAGAGATACCAGCTCTTCGTTCATTCATTGTCTACCCTCTCATAAGGAATGCTCGTCCCCTCATTCACTCGGTAAGTCTCTCTCTCCTCCCTCCTCTCCCATTGATCTATTTCTCAGTATCTTCTCATCTCTTCGTCCTCTATCAACTCTTTCGTCAGTAACTCGTAATGGAAGAATTCTCCAAGTGAAATGGGACGATGGTCAGTCTTTCTCCTTCCTTTTTCTCTACTCTAAACAACTATGTCTTTCTATCTTTCACTCTAACTTCTATCAATCTCTCATGTGTTTAGTCTGTGGTGTAAGTTGATCCAGTAGTTTACTAGGGGAACGGAGTGCTCTTCTCTTGTCACAGAGATGGTTCAATGTTTGAATAGATGAATTTTCATGAGACATGAGGCATAAATATATAGATATTAACTTGAGAAGAGACTTGAATGCCACTTCACATAACAAATAAATGACTTCTCAGGTTCGACAGGCAATTTCCCCATTGTGTGGATGAGAGATTGCTCTCCCGATTCACAGACTTATTCACTTTCTCCTGCTATGAGTGCCCGAAATCTACACATGAACACATTCGATGTCGAGGTAGATCAACAATGATTATTGGATTGGTTGATCTTTGATCTCTACAGGTTGAACCACTTTCCTACTCCATCTCTACAGATAATGAATTACATGTTGAATGGCCAGGAAATATAACCAGCAAGTGAGTAAAGAGAAACTGTAACAGAGGGGAAATATTCCTCACTTTTCATCCTGTTCAAAGGTCAAAGTCTATTTGAGATTCTCATGTGAATGGTTGCAACTTCGTAATCCATCTAGTCGTATTGCAAGTGAGAGAAGAAGAAAGTGGTATCTCTTTCCATCAGAGACATGGGGAAAGAATGAAATTGAGAAGAAATTGGGAAGATTTGATTATAATGATGTAATCAATGATGATAAGGTGAGGACGACACTTCATTCCCTTATCGAAAGGGACTTGAGAGGGGGGGGGGAGGGAGAGAGGGAGAGGGTCACTGGACAGCACATTTATGATTCATACATTCTTGTTCATAAGTTGTATTGTCGTGACGTCATCTTCTTCATTGCAGACTCTTCATGATTTCCTTGAGAAAGTTTGTGTGGATGGAATAGCTGTGATTAAGAATGGACCGAAAGGAGAAAAAGGAGCAGTTGAGAAGATTGGAGAGAGAATTGGATTCATTCATAGAACACACTTTGGGTGAGTGATGTGTGCCTCTTGATAGTTGAATAGAATTAATCTCTTCAGAAATGTATTCGAAGTCTGCACTAAACCTGATGCTTCTAATATGGCGTATGCAGTCCCGTCTACTCTTCCATTTCATACTGATTTCCCTTCTCTCAGTGATCCTCCTCAGGTTAATTTGATCTTTGATCTTTCTTCTAATCTATCTTCTTAGCTTCAAATGCTTCACATGTTCATCAAAGCGAAAGAGGGAGGAAATAGTCTCTTTGTCGATGGATTTCATGTTGCAAATCAGGTAAATTTATTATTCATGATCGTTTCTGCATTGTGCAAAGTTGCCTTTTTGAATAGTATGATATACCATTTATTGCGTGTGAATTGTTTTCTCTAGTGGATCATAGATGGGAAATGTAGATAAGGGAACTGCAATGAATTGCATGCAAACAGATTCAAGTTTTCACAGCTTTCACACGATTGAAAAGGTGCAGACGGGGAAGAGGGAGAGATAGAGGATTTGTTTTGATAAAATAGAGAGAAAATGGGAAAATGGCAGCCGAAAATCTGATCAAAACAAGTCTAGGCACTGAAGAATTGGATTCATGTGAAGAATAGGGAAACGTTCCCGTGATATCTAAAAGGATTTATCATCCGAAAATTTAGAATGATCAATATTTTATTTGACACAACGAATCAAATATTGCAAGTGTATATATTAGATAGTTCACTATAACTTTAACTGAATAATCTAATCTTTCTTGCAGCTTCGAATTGAACGACGGGAAGTATTTGATATTCTAACTACGATGTCATGTGAATTTATTGAGGAAGGATACGACATTCATGATGGTCCTAATGGACAAATCATCAATTTCCCATTTAATATGGCTGCCAGACACACTACAATCAAGTGACATACAAAACATCATCTCATCTCCACTCAATTTTTTTGGGATACCAACATCGAAATTTATCAACGTGTATTTATTAAATGAAACAAATGAAAATGTATTGCAGGACAGATCCATCGGGTCAAGTGGTTCGTGTTCAATTCGGAAATGCAATGCGAAGTTGGTTCTACGATTGCGAACCAGAGAAAATTCAGGAATTGTATCGGTATGTCTTTCTCCTTCCTTTCTATTCGTAATCTCTATCATTCAGTGCTCTGAAAGTCTTCACCGACTATGTTTATCAAGAGAGAAATCTACTCAAGATAACTCTACAGGAAGGTTACTTTCCTTTTATTTATCTTTATCTAATATGAAAAATAACGAATCGAAAAATAATGAATTCTCGACTACTTCCTTCCAGGAGATACAGTACTTTGGGCTAATACTCGATTGTTGCACACTAGAGATGGATACGTAGAGGATGGAGATAAACGGTATGCACTTTTCAATCGATAAAGACCCATCTAGCATACTCTTCAGACGAACTCTAACTGGATGTTACTTTGGATGGGATATAGTGAAGTCTCGAGTTCGACAATTGAGTAGAAAGCTCTCCCTTCCCAATGCCCAACCATCTGCTGTAGGGAAATGATATTTATTCAATTAATTAGTATTTATTACGATAATTTGTACGAGCTCTTTGTCTTACTTTGTGTGCTATGTACTCGACTAGCAATAAAACTGAATAGAATCGGGATGACTAGAAGATACGAATGGATTGACTTAGATTGAGAAGATAAAGGGGATAAGCATACAATCATGGAGATATGCAGCCTTCTTGGGAATTAAAATGAATCGGAGAAAGGAAGAATCAATAGTAAAAATGAGTGTATTTTACTCGTTGGATCAGTTATCAGATCATTCAATGGAGAGGGTATGAAAGAGAGAGAGAGAATATTTATGTACCCTGTGTACTTTCAATCGATAATCCATTGATTTCTCCCTTATCATCTACCCTCTCAAATGGCTGATTTTGAGAATGAAACACGAAGATGAGCGTTTTCCGCCAGTTTGAAGTTGTGCATTCTGCAAAGATCAAAGATCAGAGAGATGAAAGAAAGGAAGGAACTGACTTGATAAGTGCATCGATTGCTTCTTCGCAGTCTCCTAATTGCATCAGAGCCATTTTATGATCCTTTCTGAAAACAATCATTCTCTTTTTTATACTCTACGTGATTATATTGTCGAAAAATCTGTGGAAAATGTAGAAAAACGAACGGGAAAAACTTGAATGCCTTGACATCGTATCCAGCCTCCTTGAATGAATCTTGAAGAGTATTCGCATTTACATTAGGAGGAATATTGGATAGATGAAGAGTTGAAGAAGGAGAATAGATATTCAAGTAATTCTTGCTACCTGAACAAAGAAACTATTTGTTGGCCGCTAAGATGTTTTTATCAATAAATTAGTGTTGGCTCATATACGAGAACAGACCAGGTTTCTTGAATCGATGAAGTGTAGAGTGAGAGTAATCCTTCGTCAAACCTGCGTCCGGTTGACCTCAATTCATCTTTATTACTCTAGAAAGAATGATATTGTACATACCTTCTTTGGGCATTTGTACTGACGTGTGCTTAGAAGGAGTCACCCGGATTATTCTATCGTACCATTTGACCTTGTCTAGATGTTGACACGCTGTAATATCCATCGATGAGGTAGGTCATTTCTCTATTTTCCATTGGATGGATAGACCACCCACCAAGTTGAGCCTGTTGTGTCTCAGAATACTGAATAAGTGCATTGTCCTTCTTATTGAAGAGAATCTTCACACGAAGAACATCCCCATATACGCCTGTTGATTATCGATTGATGGGAGGAATGGAGAAGGAATACGGTAGGAATGGAGGAGTACGGTAGGGGGAGAATGACACTCAACGATCTACTGACTAAGGAAAAGAAGGGACGAACATGTTGATTGTCGTTGTCAATTACGAATTGAAGAGAAATTGGAAAAGGAAAAAAGGGAAAGGAAAATAAAAAAAAGAAGAATCTTCGTACCGAATAAAGTGAAGAGATCGTCTGGATTGACCTTCTGAAAGGAATAAAAAGGATAGACGAAGAATTGAAGCCATGCATTGACTAGAAGAGAAGAGACACCCATGATAATACTATCGAAGAGAGGACGAAGATATGGTCAATCGACCAGAGAGGAAGAGAGAGAGAGAGAGAGATAGAAGGGAAAGAGAGGGAGGGTAAAGAAGAGAGAGAGAGAGAGGAAGAGAGGAGAGATACTACGGTATTCTTCTTAATTGATTACCTGTTCTTCCAGATTTGATACGAGAATGACGGGTGTTGATTGTGCCAATTGAAATCTCATTGGGGATACGGTAGCAGGTAGACCGGAGAGTGAAGCGAGAGTAGGAAGATAGGGAGATAGAGTGGATGATTGAGTAAGAGCATCTCCTGCTGAAGAATACTCATCAAGAGATAGTGAGAGAGGGGGTGGGGGGAGGGGGAGGGGGGAGGGAGATCACCTAGCATGGATAGATCCTGTTGAGATGCAGTAAGTGCAGGATGAGCGAAGAATGCAGTGACTGGATTTGTAGAGAGGGAATAGGGAAGGAATGGATTTCCAGTGAGAAGAGAAGGCATCGATCCAGGCACAGATGCTGCAGCTGAGTATTTGTACACTACAATCAATCCTATATACCTTTTTTTACTTTCAATATACCATTTCCCTCAGTTCCGCTTTTGAATAAACAATCATTGTATTTCACGAAAAATCTTGGAAATATAATGGAGATGGAAAGGAACTAACCAATAGATAATTGCTGCTCCAATGTCAATTCCCCCGCGGGAAGATTCGGATTAGTGTAGTCTCTACTCTTGTCATTGTTGTATTTGATGTTGAGTGTTGACAATTTACTGCAATAACATATTTCGTCTCTCAATCCGCCGTGATGGTTATTCCCATAATTATTATCTTCTTGTACATAATCTCCTAGCAACAGTGGCTACATCATCTAATGATAGTTCATACTTTCTATCGTCAATCTACCTTCCAATTTCCTTTCTCTCTCTCTTTCCTATTGGAATAAGACAAGGATAATTCATTCTCTCCACCTGTCTCTTTCTCTCTACAGACGAGTGATAGCTACAATTATATCAGAATCGACGTAAGTAGAAGGAAGAGGTAGGTATCGTATCTCTTCCCTTGCTCTTCTCCTCACCTATAATCAATCCGTAGTGTACAACATCCATTGTAGATGCATTGATTCTCAAGAGCGGCTTTTGCTGTCTGAGCTGAATTCGCCTCTGAGAGTTGAACGAGAGCTTGGAAAGTATCTGAAGAAATGAAGAGAGTAAGGAAAACGGAGAAGGGAAAGACACTTACTATTCTTGTTGAATGTTATTATCCTTAGTACTTTTCCATATCGAGAAAACACCTAAAAGGAAATATAAATAATTGAGGGAATAAATTGAGATGTTCAACTCACATTGTACAATATCTCAAGTGTAACAGGATAGAGCATATTCTCAATAATAACTCGAAGGACACAATTGGGAGATTGTTGAGTACTTGATGAAATATCAAGAGTCGAATTTGTTGATGATAAATTCCCCGATGAATTCTGAAAAGAATCATTCAGTATTACTTATATCATCAACTTTCCTCTGAGCATTCCCTCTCTAACAAATTCTTCCCCCGAAGTACTGTATCTACCTGATAGTTATCGATAGAATTAGTTTGATGAGGAAGAGGAACGGAGTGGGAAGGAAGTACGGTAGAGGTCATTCTGCTCCTCTTACTACCCCTTACACTCCAATAATCGACAGTATTACGTTTCCCGATCGTGCTAAGACCAGAAGGGGTTACGGTAGATGACGATGATCGATTGGTTGAACGAGACGGAAGATGAGTTAACATTATAGTAGATAGAGGGAAGAGATATCACTACTGAAGTAATGAGAAAAGAAAAAGAGAAGAGAGAGAGAAGGGAGGGAACTATGGTAACGCCCTTCAGATAGAAGATAGAGTGAATGAATTGAAGAGAGAGAAGGAGAAAGGGGAGGAGAGAGAGAGATAAGTAAAGTTATATGAGAGGGAAGAGACACAACCAATTTGGGATTGGTGTCTATTGGTGGAATAGAAGAGGATGATGATGATGAGTAGAAGAAAGAGATGGAAGGGGAAGGAAGGAAGAAGGGAGGGGGAGGAGGTGAGGGTAGGAAGGGTAGAAAGAGATCATTCTACCATTGATGGCATGTCCAAGTATACTCAGCTTTGATTACTCAACAAGAGAGAACAAGGGAATGGATTATTCGGACATGAAATGGAATGGAAAGAGAGAAGAAAGAAAGGGAGTTGAAACGGTTGAAGGGAAGAATCTCAATGAGATGAAATGAAGAAGGAAGAGTAGAATAAATGGTGTTCGAAAGAGGAAGATTTAGTGTTTGGAAGGACAGAGAAGGGGTGAAATGAAAGGATACGATGGAAAGAGAGAGAGAGGAGATAGGCTGGCTAATGAATGTGGCAGAGGATAGAAGGTGTCAATAGAGGCAAGATACGACCATATATTGAGAAGGAATTGAAGTTACGATGGGAGGATGAGAGGATATAGGAGAGGAAAGAGTAAGAAATAAAGGAAGGAGAAAGGAAGGAAGGAGGTCCACTACCATTCCATTCTCATTTCCTCCTTTCTACTAATCAAAATACACTAAAATCCTCCTTTTATAAGCTCGTTTTCGAGCAATGACGAAGGCTTTCAATTGAGAGAAGAAGAGGAGATGGATACCATTTATAGAGGAAATTCATTCCCTTCCCAGATGAAAGAGAAGTTACGACCAATGGGATGGATTGATACATCCATACGAGATGCTATTCAGATTCATGATGATGAGCAAAGAATTGAAATGATACGGTGTAAATAGAGTCTAATAGGGAATAATTGCGTACTGAGCATAGGGAATTCAAAGGATTCTAAGTGAAGTCGTTTCCATTTCTCGCTTCCATTATACAATGCATAGCTCATGACAAATAATTACGCTCTTCGTCTCAAGAGAAAGAGAGAGAGAGATCCCATTCTAATATTGACTATTACTGAATTGGTATTGAGAATTAAATGAAATTGGAATAGAGAATGGACTATGAAGATTGAGTAAAAAGACATTGAAACAGAAGTAGTCGGATTGGGATGGGTAGGTATTGTATCCCTTTTGGTCTAGAGGAAGAGATAGAGAGAGGAGGGGGGGGGGGGGAGGAAGGAAGAGAATGGAAGATCACGACGGATTATGGAGGAACGAGAGGAGATGAAGTAATGGACTACCGAAGAGAAAGAAGAAGGAGAGAGGGAGAGGGGAGGGAGGGGGAGGAGAAGACCCATTCAGATTGGACCCATCTATTCAATGAGTTGAGACGGACTAATAAATTAGTGATACTATTCAATATGGAGCTCTTCTCATAGAAGGAAAAGGGAGGGAATTGACTCCTATTGCATGCCCATTTCAAGAGAGGAAACTTAATCTTGCCCCTTTCAGGACTGATCTGTTAGAGACAGGTGGAGAGAGGGAGAATGAAGAGGGAAAGGGAGGAGGGGAGGGGGAGGGGGAGAGGGAAAGGGAGGAGGGGGTGAAGGGACGAAATAGCCCTAAGGGAAGGATTCGCCTGAGGGTACCATACTGAAGGGATATATTAATTTAGTTTGCTGAGAGGGAAGCGAATGAATGAGATATCTCAATGGATATAGAAGGAAATGGAAGGAAAGGGTCACTACTACATTCCATAGTCCACTGATGAAAAAGAAGACCCTAATTGTGATTGGTTCGACTGTCTCTGTTTCTCTTCAATTCCCATTACCTCTCATCTTCTCTGGTAGACAAGATAATGTGAGAGAGAATTCTCTCCTTTCTCTTCCTCACTACACGGATCATTTCATTCCCCTTCCAATTCTATTCTTCTCATGTCCTATATCCAACTCCTTCTTTATGATATGAATCAACGATGAATACACACGAGGAACATTCTATTCTATTCATCCCAAGTATAAAACCATTCCCTAAGAACTTTCATCTCTCTCACTTCCATTCTAATATTTTCTTTCTTCTCACTTCATTATTTCCGTTAGCATCTCCTTTCTTCTCAGTCTTCAATTCAGTATGAGTGCTGTATTGAGCGAAGATTGTCTTTCCACGAATCTGAAAATTGTATAATCACAATCTCATAATTTAATTTTTAAACATATTGATGCTGAAGAACATAAAGAGTCAGCCTGATTTCAATCGTACAACCTTGTTCGATAGAATAAGTCTACTTACTTGAATGGGAATTGTCTCTAGTGATCGAACAATCGAAGTCGCACCCGATTCATCATCGAATTCAACGAATGCCTACATCGAATTATATTAAATATTCACATCGATCTTTGAAGATCACATTGTCCAATAATTCCAATTGTTATTATTTTCATGTGACTATGTAACAGATAAAGACACTCATTTATGAATAGATAAACAGAAGATAGTTGTCGAAAGGATGAGTGTTTCTCACTTGATTCTTTCCCTTGAGTAATAACATATTGGAGATTGAACCATGAGGAGAACACAATTGAACAATCTCCATTTCAACCATATCAGATGGAATATTACGAAGATGAACAACTCGAGATATTCGAATTGATGGAGAAATTGAAGATGATGAAGGAGGTCCAACCTCAATATTCATTATTTAGATAGATGTCAACATTTTAATCATTCAATCAAATAAATATCTCCAATAAAAAACTGAAAATGTGAAATTTCATTGAAAAAAACAAATATATAGAAATATTATTTCCTACATTTTTTAAAACAATAGTTCGAAATAGTGAAAATGGTAAGCAGGAGTGAAAAAGAGTGCGCGAGAATTCTATCTTTCTCTTTCTCTTCAGTCGATTTCATTTCATGCAATCTTCTCATTAGAGAGAAGCTGAATATTTCATTGAGAGGGAGGAGAAGGAGAGTTCTGATTTGTACTAAGAGAGAAAGAGAGAAGACAGATCTATCTTTACACATCATTTCTCATATATCATCACAGTAAAAAGAAGGCTAAATATTGGGAAGAGAGATGAATACAATGAATCAGCAGTGATTCTCTATTTCTGATTCATTCCAAACTCCTTCCTCTCACTCGTTTTCGTGCAATAATTCTGTATTGACAAAAAAAGTGTCGATGAATTGACCAGATATGTACAAATGGCAAAATAATACCTGAGCAAGTGGTTGACCAGCGAAATAAGTGGATGGAATTTGAATGGATGGAGCCATCAATTGAGAATACATCACAGATGGATCCAATTTTGCCTATAATAATCATTTCTTTTCTGAAATTACTTTCGGATTTTCTGTTCAATGCCAAATGTATAGTTATGAAAAAAATGGAGTAGCGTTTACTGAGATTAAAAAAAGAGTAAAAATGGGACCTTTTTTGCTTCTTGGTCTACAGTCATGATGGCAGATAGAAATGGATTATGGAGCGATGAGAGTAATTCATCCGACGAACGCTGTTATACAAATATTTACGATTATGCCATCACTCTCTTCATTTCACACATTCGCTCACTTCCCCCCTTGTATCGAATGAATACAATGGAGAGATATCCTGGCATTCACAGTATTCCCAAACTGTGTTAATAGGATTGCTTTATCCTATTGAAGAATAGGAGAACAACTAGAGAATGAATATGGCGAAATAAGTTATCCAAAGAGTGGATTGATGGTAGATACAAGAGAGGGAAGAACCGAGAAAGCCATCGGAAGGGACTGAGAAGTGCCTCCTATTCACTCATCTTTTTCTATCGTTTCTACCATTCGCAAAGAGAGAACCGAGAGAGAGAAAGAACAAAAAGTAAGTCTGTTTGATATGAGAATAGGACGACAAACTAGAGACAAAAGGTGAATACATCTGATGAAGAAGAGGGTAATTGAAGGGAGAGGGAGGGGGGGGGGGAGAGGATTCACCTTGTATATTCCTTCTCTCTAAAAGGGGAAGAAGCAGTGGTTGAATCAACGAGCATCTAATCTCTTTCTCTCTCTCTCTTTCTCTTCCGTCTTCTCTCACTCAAATTACTCGACGATCCTAATTAGAGATGCGTTGAGAGACGAAAAGAAACCAAAGAGAAGATGAAACTGAACAAGTGATACACATTCAAATGATGAATGAAAGAATGGGACTGAGATATTGTGAATCTACTACTGAATAGACACTGACATCATTCATATTTCAGTATTGTCACAACATGAAAACCATCTAAAAAAAACACATTTCGAAAATCTGCAACACAACTGAAGAAAGAAGCGTAGTGACTCTTCCTGATTTGCTTCCATTTACATTCGTCCCTTTTTAAAAACATTTTATGTCTACTGGAGATTCATTAAATTTGATAGATGGATCAATATGATTTATTGAATTCAGATGAAGTAAAGATAATGAAGGAATTAAACTGACCTTAGACATGAAGTGGCTATGGAAGATAGTGAAACGGCATGGAATGAGAAAGGAATGGAAGAAGGAAGGAAACGATGACGAATTGATGAATATATCGAGAAGATAGAAAAGATCGATTGATGAATGGAAAGGAGACTGAGATGAGAAGAGAAGGAGAGAAAGATGAGAAGAAGAGTACAGAAGGAGAAGGTTTACTGTTGTTCCTGATCCAAAGACGATGCAAGTTGACACAGAGAAGAGGGTAGAGGGGAGGTGGGAGGAGGGGGGGGGAACGGTAAGACAGGAGAGATCCCCTTCGTGTAGAGTGCAAATAGTAGTCGATGGGGGTGTCAAAAAGGGAGAAGAATAGAGGGAAACAGAAGGAGAAGTCAGATTGAGACTGTAGGGGAAAGGAAAGAGGGAGAGGGAAAGGAGGGAGGGAGGGTGTGGATGAGAAAGGAAAGGAGGGACAGGATATTGCAACGTCCAACAATGATCAAATGTGACTAATTTGTAAAGAATCGGAAATAATTTAGATGAAGTGAAAGGAAGAGATGAAGAGAGAGAGAGAAGGAAAGAGAGAATCCTTCCATTACAAAGTCGATGGAATGGATCCAGATGTGAATGAGAATCGAAGATAGTCCACATGTGAGAATGAATTCATTCCATTTAGATACCTATTGCTATTATGAATCATAACTACTTTACCGCACTCTTCACTACATTTCAAAACATTTAGGATCCTCGAGATTTCGTAATTTATCAGTTTATTATTGCATTTATTATTCAGACAAAGGTTTATAAGTGGAACCTTCAATCGTATAGATGAATGGAGGTGGGATGGATGACTGGAAGAAAGAAGAAGAGGAAGAGCCATCTCTGGAATCCAAGACATTGATAGAAAGAAGGAATGAATGAAAAAGAGAAGAGAGGTGAGATGAATAGGAGTAATCAGAATAATATTATATTATGAAGGAAGATGAAGGAAGAGGATGAGATAGAGATAGAGAGAGATAACGGATGATAAGAAGAAGATCAATACAGTAGAGAAGAGTAGAAGAGAGTAGAGCATACGAGGCAATGAAGAGAATGAATAAAAACGAAATCATGACGACACTACTCAACATTCACTGGTATTTATTATATTTTTTTATAAAATAGAGTATTTGAAAATATTTGTCGTAATAAGAATTTGAAATGACTCATAGGCAAGTGAAGAAAATAGAGGAAACTTATGAAGAAGCCTCTCTTCCTTCTTTCACATACGAAATTTCATTGTGATTCCATTACAAAATAGATAGAGATGGAAGGAGATAGGTGGAAGAAGAGGAAATTGAATGAAGAGAAGGATGAATGGAGAGGGAAATTAGAATGAGACAATGATATCAAAGGAGAGAATGATGTGAATGATGAGTGAAGAAGAGAGAAGATTAGACTTGAAGGAGATGACAAGAGGTAGGGGATTCATTCTAAGGAAGAACCAATCTCTTCCCTCTCTCTCTCTTCACTCTTAGCCTCAATTGAGATGATTGCCTTTTTGAGTAGAGAAGACACAGGAATACGAAGATATATATGATGCGTAGGAAGATGAAGAATTACTACGGTACGAAGAAATCGAGTGATGAGGGGAGGGGCAATATAATGGAAGGAGGACAGTTAAAAGGGAAGGACAGGTATCTATGGAGATAGGGATGAAATCTAATGTAATGAGAGATTGAGAGGGATGAGTAGTCACTCTTCTCTCCCTCTCTCGAAAGGTCTCTTAGGGGAAGAAGGAAGGGTTGATGAAGCTATCCAATGGACTACAACAAGGGCATTCGATAGCGAGTTTCTATCTATTAGTGAAAGTATAGAACTACAATATCATGATTATTCGGAATTCTGTTCTAGAAATAATGGGGAAAAAAATACAATGCAAGTGAAGTAAGAGAGAGTAGAGATTGATCTATAGTACGTAATGCAGTGCTCCAGCCAATAGATTAATATCCGATCGAAGGGCATTTATAGCCAGGAAGAGATTCTGCTTATTGTTTAGTACTTGAATACACTCTGTATACGCATCGTATCGAACGACAAATGGACGTTTCATTGATGATGTGAACATTCTTAATATTTTATTTATTACATTTGAGAGATCAAACATCAAATAAACATAGATACCTCAGTTTAGATTGTGCTTCCTCGAAGTTTCTAGTGTAGAAATATGCAGATTGGAATGTAGTAATGAGACATTCTTGTTCTACGACTCTATCAGGGTCAAATCGATAAATAGAAGGAGATCCTTCAATTGCATGACGAAGTTCCTCTGCTGAAGAAAGAAGACCCGCACCATACACTTTATATCTGAATGAATCAATGAGAGTTTATCGATGGAATTTGTCGTATACTTGAGTCTCGAGTCCAATTTGTCAGCATGAGAATCGCATGAGAGACCGAATTCAATGGAGAAGAAGTACAACTAGAATCAATAATCAATAACGATCAATCGATAATGAATACCGTAGCCAATTTGCTGAGATCCTCTTCTGATGCTCCGAGAGAAGCCAATCCAATCTCCTGTGAGAATTGAGCGAAATCGGGATCAGCAAAGAGAGCCATATGACCCATTAATTCATGAACGGTATCACTGTAATGACACACTGAATGGATTGAGAGAGACAAGAGAAGAATACGGTTCAGGAGTGTAGAATGGGTTGGCTGAATGGCGAACATATTGAGTACAGAAGAATACTCGAAAAGCGAGACCAGCAAGGAAATCACGAGCAGAAAGATAACCAGCTACAGGACGAACACGGAAGCCTGTTTTAGCTGTAATTCATTTATTACGAATATCACTCCAAATAAAGAAATGTGCACTTTTTGTATTCGAATGTGAAACATATCTCGTTGGTGTAAGCAACGTGCACTTTCCGTTGTATATCGTGTGAAGTATAAAATGTATCTTTCCCACAGTCGATCCCCATCTCCATTTTCTTCTATGTATAAGAAAGACTCTTACTCCTACCTTTGAGGAATCTACTGATATCCTCCAATTGTGGAATGTTATTCTCAGAGTATCCACAATGTCTTTCCAATTCTTCGAAGTTATCGAGGAATTCCTGACAGGCGTATCTGAATGGATGAAGTAGATCAAAGAGAACAAGGAAAGATATACTTGAGATGTAGTTCTCTTAGAGTTTTGTAGATGACAGACCAAGTCTTCTTCTCTTCCTCTGAATATTCAATTCGTGGTATTTTCTCCCCACTGTAATTTTCCCTCATTATCTCTTGATTTATCTCCTTTTTTTACTGTTTGTAATTGAGTGCAACTTGTGCGAACATCATTCTTCTCTTTCGATAGACCTCGTCTTTGAATCCCTGTCAAGGAAAGGAAATGAAGCGAAGAAAGAGAGAAGAAGACTGATGACACCATCCAATTCAGCTCTTTTTGGGAGAAGCAAGACGAAGAAGACTAATACTCTATTGATTCTTCCTCCATCCTACACATTATCTAGTACAATGAATCAAAAAAAATGTTTCTTCAAAAAGTAAACAAATCCATCTGTGATTAATAATAACAATATTATCGATTCTCACAGGATGATCAGCATCAAGTCCATCTCCATACATTATGACCTTCTTTGCAGATATATCAAGATCATAAATACTCTTTGGGAACCAAGGAGCTCCCGTTATTGCATCTCAATCAATTGATTACCATGAGACTCATTCCATATCCATATCATACCATTAGTTCCCGGTTCAATGAATTTGGGTTGGACTGAAGGAGCGATAGTACTAGACACTTCTTGGACCTGTAGACCATTCTTCTTCATCTCTTCAATTGCTTCTTGATTCGTAAGTCTTCCATGTAATTCCATCTCAATCAATAGATCCAATTCCGATGACGATTGCTTGGAATCTCTTGTCTCGAGATGTTTGATAACAATCATCTTCTATAATTCATCTCTTTCCTTCTCTTCCTTCTCTTTCTTCCTTACTGGTAATGCTTCGATCGTCTCAGATATTCCTCCTTTTGCTCTTACAGTTTTCACAATAACAGTGAGAAGAGTCATTCCTTCATCTACTTCTTCGATTGCCAATTCTCTCTTTAATTCATTCCATTTACTTCTCATTCAATATTCTCCTCTTTCATACCTTGAGTACTCTCATATCTTCTTCAGGAACAAATGGAATTCCCAATGATCCACTTCGACGAAATCGAACCTTGAAGTCTTCCAAATGGGTCGATTGACTGGAATCATCTACAGTATTCTCCTACAGTATCTTCTATGTACAGTACCTTGTTGTCATTGTTCTTGATAGAGTCTTCTTTGGTTGATTGTAGTAGAGGAATTTCATTGCAGATGCCATTATCGATTCGATTGTATTGATACAGTGAATGAGGTAGATCGATCCCTTAAAATGAGAATGAAAGGAATGACATATAGAAATGAGAGGAGAGGAGCTATCTACCAATCTGAGAGGAGAGAATAGGACAGTGGAAGGGATAGAATGGAAGGGGGAGGGATTGGGAGAGAGAAGGTGGGAAGGAAGAAGGATAAGGAAGAAGGTGGGAAACTGAGAAGGGGAAGAGGGCTAACGATCATTATGAATTAGTTATACATGACGACAGAGAAGAAATGCGGACTAGCTAGCCCCCCCCCCCCATATTCACAATTGAGTTACGGTATCCTGGCGATACTGTAGAACACAATATGAGCATTACTACGATCAGTAGAGTACCTTTGATTTCCATCTTTATCTGTCTATCTAGGCAATATCCCATTCATCACAAGGGATATTGGACAGTCGCTTCAATGTCCTCACTGATGCAGTGCTGAATCAAATACGAATGGATTTTTTCCCAGGCCTCCGATGGAAGTAGATGTGAGATCAGTAGTATCTTAGAGAGGTAGCCAATTATTGCAGAAAAATTATTATTTTCTATAATTGCTCTATCTCTTTACATTACGAACATCCGGACAACAAATCCTCCATTGTTTCCATTGCCACCACTCTGGATCGCGATGTTTGTCACTACAATCAATAATCACGATTATCGATAACTCAATTGAAAGAATAGATTAATTTATATATTACCTGGAGGAGGTGCGGGATTGTGAATAGGAACTGCGTATGGGACCATCACTGGTTGAGTATACACTGATTGAGGAACCATCGAAGACTGAGTCTGATAAGAGAGAGATATGATATCTTATGAGTACAATACATACGGGATAGACCATTGATGGAGGAGGGACGACAAGAGGTCGAGGAGGAGGACGATTATCCATTGACGGGGCTGGAATGGGGAAATATGAATTTGCATATGTAATACACAAAGGGATGAATGCTCAGATATTTGCATCATGAGAAATTTAAATTGATCACTTTCCTCTACTCTCACTCTGTCATTACTTCTGCCACGTGTTTTACTCATACTCGTTTTTGTGTCTTTTTGAGTCTTTTTACACGTTTTTTTTCATTCAGAATGACAACAGGAGGATCTAAAGGATCGAAATCGAAGAGCAAGGGCAAGCACCGAACCAGGAGGGTAAGTAGCACTAATCCCCTTCCCGACTTCCTCCATATTTTATATTCTTTAAGGCGAAAGAGGATGCATCCTCTCCAAAATCAACACTGCGGAAGCCGCCGGTGAATGTAATGGTGCCTGCAGCAACGAATAAACAAGACCAGCAGCTGCTGGAGAATAAGGTAATTGATCGATGTGCAAAAAGGATTAAACTAACTGTTAAGAAAGAATTCGATCGGCGATATGGTCTCGACTTCCCCGTACCGATTCTTAAAAATTCGGTAATTAATAGAATTAAACAGAAAGAAACAGCGAGAACGAATTTCAGAACGACTTAATATCCAGAACCGTTGCGAAATATTTGGATGAAATTGTGGATACACTAGAGAATCGGTACCATGAGAAAGGCATGAGACGACAGTTACGGACCGGTCGAAGGAATGAATACTTACGAATTCATTGTGTCTCGCTGTTGCTCTTTGTGAGTACAACAATGAATCCAACAAAAATGAAATGCGATTCTATTTGCAGGAATTTTCCGAAAATAGTGCTTTGTACAGTGAATTCTGTAAGGAGGTGAAAGTATTCAATGGTGATCACTGTAACAGAATAAGAAGTGTGCGTGTGGAGGAGGATACTGAACTGCAGGCGAGTTCTCTTTTTGTACATTATTACAAAAAAGGAACAAAATTTCACAGATACGGCGGATGTCTCCGATTGACCGTGAGATCTATGAACGAGAAAGAAGGGCAAGGGATGCGGAGCGATTGAGAATGCAGCAAGAGGGGAATAAGAATGGAGAGGAAGATGTAAACAATTTTAAAAAAATCTAACACGGGAGTGACCGGAACTCACATATCCCGATCCCCGTCATTTTTTCAGGGTAGGTAGGTACCCCTAAGGGAGTCTCAAAACCGTTTTCAAAAGTTGCCGAATGCATTTAGTATTTAAGTTATTTAACTTTATAAAATTCAGCGTTGATCTCGCGTGTGATCGCTCACGCGCCTACCACTGCACCAGAACTCTTCCCTCCCAACTGGTTCGGTGGTGTAGTGGTATGAGAGTGGCGTCAACAGGAGTATGGTGTAGGTTCGGTCCCGCTTGCGTGACAACTTTTGCAATTTTTTTGTGAATTGGTCTTTGATCTCTAACTTGGAAATTCGATGCAATTTTATGTTTTGATAGGACAGTATGTGCCACCTTCATGATTTATGAACATTTGTGAACTGTCCATGAAATTTTTTCTTCGAACTTTTTTCGTTTTTCAAGATAATATTCAATCTATAGATCTACATCAAATTGTACTGTCCAATATTTTTTTTGGAAAAATTTGTGTCGACGCTCGATTGCCAGATTGATTTCCTTTTTCTTATCTAATTGGCTTATGTAATGTTCCCTCAATCTCAATAAACAAGTGCTCGTCATATCACCGTATCTGAAATATTGTACATACAACATATCCGCATAATATTCTGGATTCTACGGTAGAGAGAAGAATATGAAGAGATGAATATATTCAGTCCTCGATCAACTATGGAAAAGCTAAGTACGATCAGCTCGATGGAAAAGTCGCCGAAGATTTTTTTTGTTTTGTTTAATCATTAAAATTTAATATTTGGTGACTTATTAATTTTTGTTTAACATAAATCCTTGTTTGAGAATAGCATCTCACTAGTTCGTTTGATTTCGTGTGTCTATTACTGCGAAAATTCGCTGGAAATTATTGGCTAAGCAAGCAACTCGTACTCACCTTTGTGACGAGGTATAATGCTTTCTATTTTCAGGCCATGTTCTGGCAAAATAATGAAGAAAATTCGTTGGATGTGCTGCTGAAATCGGATGAGATCAGCTTGAATTCTGTTCTTGACAATCCTTATACTCTTCAAGAGATTCGCAATGGCAACCAAAGCCTCGTGCAATAGTAAGTTGTTTTAAAATCGAACTTACTTTAGTTAAGACGCTTTTTCCAGTCTTATCAAGGACGAAATTCTTATTGAAATGATGAACATTGCTCTTCATTCGACAGTTGATCAAACTCTTCCAATCAAGGAGCAGTATAAGTATGTTATTTACGCATTTTCCTGGTCTATTTTTTTATTTCCAATTGATTATTAAGGTATTCTAACATGTGTACCGAAGTATTCTCTACCTTTTCGACAGAAATTGCCACTGCTGTATTCGGGAGTGAACCTTGCATGAATCTAATTGTCACTACTTTGGATAAGCCGATGAACAGTGTTGTAGCCTCTTTCTTCTTCAAGATAGTCGGTAGTTTGTTCAATAGAGATCCTAGAAAGGTGAGCAATTTATTGGTTTATACGATGAGAGAATGCTAAAAGTGGATGCTGCTATGGGAATAGGGGAAATATGTCCAGTGTAGATCGTGGAAATTATTACAGTGTATCGACTTTCTCATGACTACTTCATTTGTCTCGAAATGTATCGATCATCTTGAACACGGTGCAATGGGAGAACTCATCTTCAAGTTTGTCTCCTCTCCTGTTGAACCGGATCTCACACAGATCATTAACCAGGTATGCATTTACTCTTTCTCTTAATTCGAACAGGTGAGGATGCGGAATAATAGATAAGTGATGAGTATAATTGTATATATTGAGTGGATGGTAGAGGGTGGTATTGTGGAAGGACTCATATCTGCATTTTCCTCATCCAAACATCCTCAAGTGCACTATGTCGCATGTTATGTATACACGGAAATAGTGGGATGGTTCAGGTGAGAAATATCTCTGATGAAGGGTAATCATTCAATCTTTCAGAGAGGTTTTGTATCAATCAGAAGAGAAAGTAATTAACTGCTTGTTGGGTTCTCTCACGAGCGAGGAAAGCATTACGAGAATCATGGATGCTATGCTACAGGTATTTTTACTATCGTTGTGTGTTATTATGGCACTTCTTTACTTTACCTGCCGGCCAAATATTCATTACCCCTCCCCTATCGCTCGCTCGTGCGCCCCTCTCATTTCTTGAATCCTAGAACTTAGGGCGCGGTCAAATAAGGGCAGAATGGTCAGGAATTTATCGAGTTTGTAGGGAAATTATATCATTTCGCTCAACTTTTAATTCTGTGCTCGTACTTTTAGGAGGCCGTTTGCCTAAGAGTCGGACAGTTATCGGCACAGCGATTTTACCAAAAAGTGGGGATAGAGGTTTTCGAGGGTGCTGATCATCGTGGTGAACTTCATTTTGCTCCAACTGACCCCGTGCAGCAGTGCTGCAACCGTGCTGCAAGGCACCATTTTTCTGTATCTCGGATATCCGTTGATGAAACATAATGAAAATTTAAGAGCAAACATACTCGACCACGCTGATTCCAACCATGATATTCTTGAGTTCAGAATTTCATGCATTTTCTGGAAACAATTTGGCCTTTGAAAGCCATGAGTTAGTGACCGCCGAATTTATAATAGAAAGATGTGCCTTGTCATGAGGATCATTTTTCATACGCAGGGTATGGGGTTTTGAGAATCCGTTTTTTCGCAATCCTTATTTTTCCATTGAATTTCCACTCTTACTTCCCATTTTTGTCGTCTGCCACAACGCCCTCTTCGCGTTTCGAGTGACGAATGATGTGATAACAAAGGACGAGACACAAGAAATGAGAGAAATGAGTAAGAAATTCAATGGAAAAATAAGGATTGCGAAAAAACGGATTCTCAAAACCCCATACCCTGCGTATGAAAAATGATCCTCACGACAAGGCGCATCTTTCTATTATAAATTCGGCGGTCACTAACTCATGGTTTTCAAAGGCCAAATTTTTTCCAGAAAATGCATGAAATTCTGAACTCAAGAATATCATGGTTGGAATCAGCGTGGTCGAGTATGCTTGCTCTTAAATTTTCATTATGTTTCATCAACGCTTTCTGGGCGCTGATCAAGATGTCAGAAGGCCGTTCTTCTTTCAAGATAGTCATTTTGAGGGGTCTCGGGCCAGTGGTCTTCTTTCCTTATCACAGTCGCAATGGCTGGAGAAAGAATCCGGCTTCCTTGGTTCCCGATAGGACTGTTGACGGAGTTACACGCAGATAGTGTCCCACTGTAGGTCGAAAACGAAGCCTGGCGTGTGCTGGAGTCTTCTTTGTGCTCGAGTCCTCCAAACTCGAAATTCCATCTTTGAACGAGAGATACGAGCCTGGATTCTGAGGGACCAAACATCTTAGGCGGTCATGCCCATCACACGGCGACCAGTCCGGCTTGGATGGGGATTCCGATCTTGTTGAGTCGTTGGCAGAGAGACGATGGGATTAGGAGAAACCGCACGTCATCAGAGAGAATGAAGAGGGAACTAACAGAAATGGGAATGAAAACGGATATATGAGATACAGAAAAATGGTGCCTTGCAGTACGGTTGCAGCACTGCTGCACGGGGTCAGTTGGAGCAAAATGAAGTTCACCACGATGATCAGCACCCTCGAAAACCTCTATCCCCAATTTTTGGGAAAATCACTGTGCCGACTATCATACCATTTTGTTCGATTCTTACACAAAAGGGCTCTTAGCATTAGTGTTGTTTATTCGAATGATATTCGTCGAATATTATTCGATGAATGACTTCCCCAATTCTATTCGAGCGGCCGATTTATTCGCGAATAGAAAGTGAAGAATGATTCGAGAATGAGTTTTATTCGCGAATAAATTTTGCATTTATTCGCGAATAACTTGCCTCGCCCTCTTGATTCAATTACACTTCTCTCAATAAAGTGGACAATGAGAAATGAGAGGGCTAATCGAGAATTTTATTCGCGAATAAATAAATGCAAATTTATTCGCGAATAATATTCGTGAGGGCCGCTCTATTCGCGAATAAAGTGAGACAATTATTCGCGAATAGAATTCATTCTCGACTAATCTCAGGGAAATCATTCGCGAATAAGAATTATTCGATCTAACAACACTATTTAGCATTATTCTTCTCATTCTGGGAATTCATTTCCCCTCTAGTTGAGGGGAAATGTATTCCCCCTCAACTAGAGGGAAGGGGGGAGTGAATAATTGGCTGGCAGGTAAAGTAAAGAAGTGCCGTTATTAATACTATAATAATTGTAAGCGGGATGAGGAAGGTCTTCTCAATGAATCGATCGTCGCTGAGGGAATGGAATTGATGGAGAAACTATTAGAGACGAATACTGTATGGCAACGGCCGAGTGGAACTGTTGATGGAGATAAAGTAGACACTTGGATGGGAGGAATACCTGAATCATTCTCACAAGTACAGGTAATACACACTCTTTCTTCTTTATCTCTTTCTTACTGAATCAATTGATCAGAGGTAAACAAATGTTCTATTATTAAGGGATGGCAACCAGATCCGGAACGATTAGCAGAGAAGGTTATTGGATCGAGAAGTGAAGAGATACTCAAGGGAGTACTCAATGATTTACAAGTAAGCTTTATTTTGTACCATTCACAAGATGATAAATATCATCCATGAGGAATACCATCGAATTTCCCTTGAAGTTGTTCCACTTATAGTTTTATCATTGATTGTATGTTTTTGGAGGTGGAAACAAATTTCCCCTTTTTTGTGTGACATTTTTAAAAAAAATTATGTATGTATCTCCGTTGCTTGCAGTTGGATCCATCAATTCGCGGTAATTCATGGAAATATCTTCTTGATCTAATAGTGGAGATATTGGATACGAATTGGGGTCCATCCCATCTCGCTATCAAGAATGCATTCAAGAATGTACCACTCACTAAGGTATTTACATTTTTAAATTATTCATGGCTTTTTGAGTATATTTATCTCATAAAATGTTTCGTTTGAACATAATACAGCAATAAAAATAATAATTTTGTAGTTCTTGGACGTGTGTCTGTCTAAGCCCGAATTGAATATATTGCATCGATTAGTTCACAAGATAGTGGAATATCCTCTCTTCTCATCATGTACTCCAGAGAGTCCTCTCATCGTATACCTATTCAACGTTAGTTATTACTATTTAGTTTAACAACTATTATGCTAGAATATTCTTGCTGAATGTTTATTAGTATTTTAGTTTTAGGATGCAGACGTAATCTCGTATATTCGAAAGCATCTCACTGAATGTCTCTCTACTCCTCTCCCATCCAATCTAGCCCAAATCTCAAAGAGATCATTCTTATTTCACCTCGGTTGTTCATTCCAACGAGCAAGAATGAATGGATGCAATAAGGATAGACTAGAGGCCATTCTCAAGGTAATCTCTTCGACATATTCAATTTATGAGAGCATGGATATATTGACCTTCTTTGATGCAGGCATGTACTAAATGGCACGAACTCTTGTCGGATCTGGATAAATTCACAGAGAGGAATAAAATGGCGGAAACTGATCGTGCTCCCTCTTTCACTAGTAGTAAAACATATAATGTGGAAGTCAGTGATCATTACACATACATTACTTTTAAAAAATAAAACTTGATCGTTACTGCGATATTCTATTGTATAGATGCAGTACCTTACTGTGTGTAACAAAGACTTATTAAACTTCGTTTGGTGGTAATTAAATTATGTTGGTTCTTTATTATTGGTGATAAATAAAATGATATATTTGCAGGTTGATGTATCTCCTCAACAAGCATCTAATCAGATGGCATTGGCTACTCTACACGAATACGAATCAACTAATCCATCTCAACAACTTCCTACTCATTTCGATGCACCTCTCTCTTCACTTGTTACTCCATTCGATCAACAATCGTAAGTATATTCATCTTATTTCGATATATTTATAGGCAGCATTCACAAGTTCGAACGAATAATAGTAAAAAACGATTTCCTTCCAGTTATTCAATGGATACGCGAGTGTCAATGGATATAACTAGTGCATTCACGAATAAAGATTCGACTATCGATGAGATTGCATTCGAGAATATGTGTAGTCTGAAATGGAGTGAGATGGGAGATCTAGCAGAGGAAGATGAATGGCCAGGAGACAAGAATATTGGAGGATATGAAAGTAGTGACAAGAGTGAAAAAAGCGAGACCAGCATAAGAAGTCAGTTTATAACTATTTGTTATTGTAAACGAATTATACAATGTAGTGAATCTATTAAAATTGAATACATATTGGAGAGTTCGTGTTGATATATTAGTGATTTAGTTGTTGTAGGTGACGATTGGCCGGGAGTGGAATCGACATCAAAAGTAGGAAAGAAGGAAGATGAGTGGCCAGGAGAAGGAGAGACAAGTAATGGAAAGAAGGAAGAAAGAGGATCATTCCCTCTTGAATGGGATACTAAACAGATAAAGGGAGAGCAACTAACTGGTGAGTAATCTCAACTATTTCGTATGTAGTGGAAGTAATGGTTGCTAGGCGACTCGTATATTCCATTCCATTCTCATTTCCTTTTAATACCCATAATTGTATTGTAGATGATTGGCCAACATCTCCATCCGTGACATCTCCTACTCAATCATCTCAATCTAGTGCATCTCCAGCTGTATGGGCTGATCTCTCATCTTCAATGGGAGGTCCTTCTGATTGGACTGCATCTGATCCTGTTATGGCAGGAATTGCATCTGGAATGATGTCTGCTTCCATTGAAAAGAGTTCCGAATGCTAAGTATATATTGTATGACTATATTCCTCAATCTTCATGATACTGAATTATGTGATTGATGCTCAAATCTGCGTTGTAGCCCTCATCTCTTCTCTACTGTGATACGTTCCTTTCACTCATTCACTTCCCTTGTTTCAATTGGCGGGAGTATCCAGTAATCATCATATGTTGTACGTATATTTCTGTCTTGATTGGCGTTCTCTATCAATGCTTATTCAATACTTAGCTTGCACTCACTCCCTCTAGGTACGGTAACTGTGCTGGTTGTGTGCCCTACACATTTGTTTCCTCACCCTATAATCTAGGATTGTCCTCTCTCTCTTTCCTAGTGACCGAATCTTTATCTCTCCTTCTATCTTATCACCCGAATACACTCAAATTCTCTATAATCAGCATTTAGTACTCGATTTCGTACCATTTTGTTCTTTCGATGTCCAAATGCTCCCCTTCTTTGACTCTTTCGAGTACCTCCTCAACCATTGAATTATTGTAATATTTGTGAACTACCCTATGATCTTGAATATGCAATTTTTCTTCTATATTTATGTGTTTTCGCCTGTACTTTCGATATTTACGGTGTAAAGGGTAATTTTTTTAAAGGATTCGATTTGCTTGATATTGAATCGTTTGATACGATCGAAACGATATATCTGTCTAATGTTGATTGAGTATTGTTAAATGTATCTTGAATGGTTTCAGTGAATAATGTCTAAGCGTAAGGTGCTATTGATGGGGAAGAGTGGAAGTGGAAAGACAAGTATGAAGAGTATCATCTTTGCCAATTATATTGCAAGAGATACTTCGAGACTCGGTCCAACTATCGAAGTGGAACATGCCCATGTTAAGTGAGTGATAAAAGGGTGATGGAAGAGAATGGATGGATATTGTAGATTCTTGGGTAATCTTGTACTCCATTTGTGGGATTGTGGTGGACAAGAGACCTTCTTAGAGAATTATCTCATTTCCCAGAGGGATCAAATATTCAAGAATGTCCAGGTACTTATATCTCGATACAACAAATATATTCTCAATGAGAAAGGAAAGTGATACAATTATTGTTGCAATTAAGGTGTTGATCTACGTGTTTGATGTGGAAAGTCGTGAACAAGAGAAGGATTATCGATACTATCAAAGTTGTCTCGAAGCACTCATGCAACATTCTCCCACTGCTAAGGTAAGACAAGGATGCATGGAACGAGAGTATGGATTACACTTGTATCATACTGGAATACATTTTGATGTACCGTGAAATTAATGATTCGTCATGGAAATTCGGACGAGCATAACAGAGGAATGATAGTTCTCTTCTCCTACCACTGATATTTCCACATCCTGATTTCATAAGTTGGTATATTGCAGATTTTCTGTCTCATTCACAAAATGGATCTCATACAAGAGGAATTCAGAGATAATGCGAGTTTTTTCTCACCACAAGCTTTCCTAATATTTCGTGTTTCTTCATGAAGTGTATAATTTTAGATATTTGCTGAGAAGGAAGCGGATATACTCAAGTTCTCAGAAGAAAAAGGAGGTGCATCAAAAGCAAGTGTCCAATGCTATCGATCGTCCATTTGGGATGAGACACTTTACAAGGTATAGAAAACAAAGAGTGTGGTATCTTTAACTTTGGTTCATGTGAATTGGTAGTTTTTATTTGTTTCTCTGTCATCAGGCTTGGTCTGCCATTGTCTATCAATTGATTCCAAATGTGACTGCGATGGAAGAGAAACTTCATCAATTTGCAGATATTGTCGATGCTGATGAGGTACTTGATAATAAATTGACATTATTATTACCCATTTATATTCTTCTTTTTAAAAATGAATATACCATGTAATATGCATATTTTTTTTCAATATCATATAGCAAATAATTGGGTTCAATTCAATTCAATTCAATTCTTTATCCACCAGGTTTAAGGGAAATACATTATCATTTATCTTCGTTAGGTTGTGGTGGAGGTCCGTCGTCGTTGTGGCGATTCGGTTTTGGGGGTGTGGGGCGTCGTAGGGAGAAGCAGTTTGGTATCAGAGCCGCAAGAGAGAATCAGAAGTAAAAGAGATAGATGGGAGAGATAAAAGATGAGACCGGAAAAAGATCTAACTGATAATAGGTTGATAATAGTTTTTCGTTAAGGTTCTTCTCTTCGAGAAGATGACGTTTCTCGTTATTGCTCATGCTCAGATTACTCCTCATAGAGATGTCCATCGATTCGAGAAAGTATCCAATATTATTAAACAGTTCAAACTATCATGCAGGTATCATTCTTTATCTTATATTTTATTCAGTGTTCTTTTTCCATTGGAATGTGCATAATCAATGCGAAACTGAATTGTTGTTGTTTTTCAGTAAGATGGGTGCTGAATTCGAGTATGTTCACGTGAGAAACACTCAATTCTCTGCATTCATCGACAAGTTTACTGCGACAACATTCGTGATGGTGAGGGGGGGGGGGCTTCATTGCCATAACAACCGAGCTGGTTATCAGAGCACTGCATTTCCACGTTCCGGAAAATCCAAAATATGGGGGGGGGGGGTGGAGAATTGGAGGTATAGTATGAGGGAATGAAATAATGATTGTAATTGTAGGTTGTACTTGCTGATTCCTCAGTCTCTCCTGCAGCAACTCTCATGAACATCAAAAGTGCTCGAAAAGCATTCGAGAAATTGGAGGCTAAGTAGATAAGCCATTACATCTTATTTCTTGACTTGATGTGGCCATTCTGCTTATTCAATAGGTTATCTCCTCTCTCCCCCTCTCCCTTTTCTCAGACAGAGTTAATGGATTGATTCCCTTCTCTCCCATGCCCTTTCCTCTTCACTTCGTGCCTTGTCTCTCTCTTCAGACGCTCAATTTACTATCTGCTTATATCTCCCTCTCCCTCTCCCATATCTCATCTATACAGTGAGAATCCCCCATCATTCCGTTAAATCCTCGCTAGATCCATTTTAGTCTTCCGATATATAAATTGATTGATACAGTATTTCATTTTTACCCGCTGATTGCTTGTTTTCCGTTGATCTTTATATTTCCCTTCCTCTTCCTTCCCTTCGCTCGCCTTTCTCGCTTTTCTGTACTAAAGCTTTTGCACAAAATTATTCTTTCCTATTTGATGTATTGTTGTTAATAATTTGTAAGATACGCTATGAAGATTCAAGATGCATAAATTATGAATTCGCTCAAGAAATGTATTGTGAAGAACTATCGGTCTCATTCCGGCTTTGTCTATCTCAATGGAACGAAAGCTTAAATAATATGTGTGTGTTTAGGGATGGATTGGTCAGTGTGCGGGGCTGCAGTAGCAGCAGCCACTGTTGCTACCGTTGGAGTGGCACGATTCGCCAAGTAGAGTTGTCTATCTATCATTCAATTATATCATATTATTATATTCCCTTGTTTGTAGATGGCGAGTCAATTGCTGGTTCTGTAATGGAAATCAATGGGTGCCAATGAGAGAGAAGAGACAATTCACTTGCGAGTACTGTAGACAATACAATGGATTCAATGCAGATGGAGGATATGATAAAGTTATCAGAGAACAACATAGAGTCGTCCCTTCTAGAACGAGGTGAGAGGGAAGAATGAGATAGAGATCAAAGATCAATTGAAGATATGCGATGTCAGAAGGATTGCAAGAAGGAGGATCAGATTCTCCTTTCTGTTCTCGATGTGAAGATGCGATGGAAAAGAGAAGGAAGGCTATCGCTGATTGGGATGCACAAAATGAAGTACCTTTTTATCCTCGAGAATGATTTATAATTGAATTGATTGAGGATGATTGGAAGGCTGAATACGATGAGTATACTCGAAGGATGGAGAGATTGTATCGATTGTGTGAGAGATGTGAGATGAATACTCAGAGAAGACTCACTGATAATAAACAGAGATACAAATATCTTGAGACGGTTCGTTCATCTAATGAGATACAAGTGACAGGATGATGTATATTTCAGTTGAAATGGCAACTATTGAATGGGAAGACGGGATCGATTATCTCTGGATTGACATCAGTATCGAGAATGGCTGCACGAGTGAATTGATTGGAGATGAAAGGGGATAATAATGGTTCTATTCAGTCAATTAGTCCATCTTCTCGTCGTCGTTTCTTCTCTGGTGGTCCATTCACTACTAAATTACATCTGATCGGAATGATTATTTCGGGATTACTCATGATGACACTCACTGGTAAGATCATTGGGTCTTCCTTTATATGAAATTATTGTAGATACTCTTCTATCGGACTGTGGAATGGATCCTCTTCCTCTTCCTAATCAATTGAGATGGTTCCTCTCAATCATTCTTCCCCATTCATTTACTCTTTCTATCGTCATTGCCGCTTCTCATGCACTCTCTTTCGCCACCAATAAGAATCGAGTCAGTCCGTTCCGTTAAAGTTGCAAATCCGTTAAACTTCCGTTAAAGTTATAAATTGATTGTATGAATCACAATTGTCTCTTCAGATTTCATTACCGGATCTTGTTTCGATTCCCTCTCTCATATGGCTTTCTTCTTGTCTCACTTCGCCCATTCAGGGAGATAATGCTCTTCAGGTTCACTATTTTCTCTCTGTTTCATCCTTTGTCATGATGATGAGTATTCATTGTCTGTTCTCAGTCAGTAGCAGCTTCCTCTTCTCTATTTCTTCTTCTCTCTGCAGTTGCAATTCTTCCCAGGAAGAGAAAACACAAGAAGAGACCCAATCACATCATTAATAGGTGCACTATCTATCATATTCCCTATGAGAATAATCTCATTTTCAGTGCATTCTCAGTAGCATCAACTCCAGTGTCTCAAGTATCGTCACAAGGCGATTCAATGTATCTTCCCTCTCCGAGAATTGATAATTGGAGTCCACCGAGGAATGTAATGGACACACAAATGGATAAGACTCCTCTACTCACTCATGTTAGTTATTTCAACCAAACAATATATCTACTGATGTTGATATTCATGATATATATATATATATATGCTATTTCGAAGAAATAACGTGGAAACACATTAAAATAGTATTAGGATGAAATGTTCGTACAATAATTCATGGCAGTTGAGACAATAACGGGAAATCTATACGGTGAAACTGGTCTGATTCTCGGTTTTTACTAAAAGCCTTGCCGCTCGCGAAAAGAAACTGTTATGTCTATACCCGTATCGGGAACCACGATTGTTGAAATTGATGCCATTCGTGGTGTAGTCAATTTTGAAGTAGTGTGGGTTTCTGTAAGAAATACTATACTTGCCTCTGAGGAGATTTTTGGCTACTCTTATGTCAATTCCTTCTATTCGCTTCTCTAGTGATTAAAGGCCTAATTTTTCATTTCTAGTTTGGGCGGAGGGCATATCAGCCCATGTGTGATTATAACAGCGCATGAAAAATCTTCTTGTGAAGTATATATATACCTTCTCAAGGACTTTCTTGTCCTTGGATTGGTATGGGTTGAAAACAACAGACGCGCTTTCTAAGATTGGACGGATGTAAATGGAGACGGTTTTCAAGAGAACGTCTTTGTTTTTCGTATGCAATGCCCTCAGGATTATGTGACACGCTGTTTTGGCTTTGTTTGCTATTAAGTCGCAGTGGAGCGAGAATTTGAGGTTCTTCTGTATCAAGAATCCCAGGTCTTTTACTTGCTCCTTTTGGTCTAATGAACTAGATTCGATGGTGTATTGCATCTTCCTATTAGCCCTGCAAGGAGTTGCACTTATGCGCTGCCAGTGGGAGTTGCCATTATTTGGACCATTTCGAAATCGTGTCGATTGCTTTTTGTAGGGGGTTTGCTGTACTTACTTTACTAAAAGCGCGGTAAATTTTGACGTCGTCAGCGTATAGAGAGCGATGACTTCCTCTTTTTGAACTAAAGACGGGATTTCAGAAGTAAAAATTAAGAATAGCAGGGGCCCGAGAACTGAACCTTGTGGAACGCCGCTTGTGATTGGTAGGGAAATGGATAGTTTTTTTTATACCGATAGAACGTTACACTCACTTGGAACGTTCTATCGGTTAGATAAGCTGATATCCAGTTAACAGACTTGCTAGAGAGCCCAATGCTGCTGAGCTTGAGTTTGAGTTTTGGATGCGATACTCTATCGAAGGCTTTTGCGAAGTCAAAGTAGATAACAACGACTGGTTTACCATCACTGATTGAGTTAGTCCAGTGTTCGAGGACTTCTAGCATCTGGAGTTCGCGCGACATATTCTTACGGAAACCGTATTGTTCATCCGGGAAAATTTTCAGTTCTTCACAATGCGCAATTATTGGTCCGCATAGTAAGCGCTCGAAAACTCTACAAAAGAACGAGGTAATTGAGATGGGTCTGTAGTTCAAAGGATCGGTAAAGGGAGGTGATTTCTTTACTGGAGTTACTATTGAGTGCCTCCAGTGGGAGGGAACACACCCACTTTCATAGGAGTTACGAAAGATTATTTCTAGGGCCTCGGAAATGGGCACTGCGATGCGCTTAATGAAAGAGAGGTCAATGTTTTCGGGGGTACGGCATGACGACCGCTTCCACTTCTCAATGAGTGCGCAAATTGAAGAACTGGGAACTGGGGTTCTTGAAAGTTACCAATTTGCTGTACGGGGTTTACGTTAGGGACTATGCCATCATCCACAGTGAATACGTTCGCAAAAGCTTCAGCTAGGAGATTGGCTTTCCAGTGTCGTCCATTACAAGGGATCCGTTCGTATTTTTCAGCCCCTCAACACCTTTCGATTTGTTAGAGCAGCGTTTCATAAATCGGAAGAATTTGTTACTGTCCTCACTATCGATTATTCTTTTCTCGATAGACTTGTGGTACCGTAATAATTCGTTACGAAACTTTTTGTTCAGTGCTTCGAATTCGCGCATGTCATCAGGATCGTTACTGTTTATCGATCGTTATAATACGAAGAATAACATAGTAAATATAAGAAATATTCAGAATCGGTTCCGTGAGAGGAGTCGATTGGGTACTCCGAGTGAAATGGAATGGGAACCATCAGAGGCATGTGCTCCCCTATCTTCACTCTCTTCACTATCTTCACTTCGATCGAAAGGAGATCAATCACCGAATGGAAGATCAATCATTGGTCCTCATATGAATCGATCACCTCTATCTACAATGAATGGAATGGGAGGATGGAGGGAGACAAGAAGAGAAGAAACTCCCGATAGATCGACTCCTGCTAGAGAAATTGCGAGTCAATTGAGTGCATTCTCAATGAGAGATGAGAATGAAAAAGAGGGAATTAGAAGAAGAACGTAAGTGATTAGAAATGAAGATGATGAATATGAATGGATTAATTGCAGTGGAGGTCCTTTTCCTTCTGCTTCATCTCATTTTGGTGTTCGATCAATGAGAGAAGAGACGAATGGAGGAATATTCGGACAATCGAGAACAAATTCAATGGGTGAGAAGGAGAGAGATCAATTGATATCATCTTCCAATCTCTTGTTTATAGTATCATTTCAATCTCGTACTCCATCACTTCGTCCTCTATCTCGAAGTAATACAATGATTCCTCCATCGATGGCTCGATTCAATCTTCGTTCTTCTCCTTCTACAGCTCCTTCTCTTGTTCATTCCCATCTCACTTCTGCTAGTCAACAAGTAAGCATTTCTTCCAAGTATTCATAGTTCCTTTATCTGTGTAGATCCGGACTGTAAAATATAGATTTCGTGAAAGCTATTCGAATACACATAATATTTGATTGCTTTAAGGTTCAAGAATCTCGTGGACTGTACTATCTCATTCTCATTCTTACCTTCACTTCTGTCTCTACATTCGTAGGAATGGCTATTTTATTCTATCATACTTTCTTCCGTTAATCATTCCTTCCTCCCTGCCACGTTTCAAATTTAGAAATTAACTGTCAAATCCTTTCTCTAGTGATCTTTGATCTCAAATATTTTGCCATTTCATTGTTGATGTTTCACTTTTTGCACATATGTCTTTATGCACATTCGCAGTAGATTCATCGGGTCTTTTCCCCATCCAATCCCGATGTAGGTATTATAGCTACAAATACTAGACAAATTATAATATTTTTATACATATATTTTGGTTATGTTTTATTATTGATCACAATGAGTTCTGAATGGTATCGTCATTCGAGTGAAATTGATAAGGCAACTGCCGATTGTATCCGTTGAGAGTGAGTTAATACTCGTGTTTCTACCTGGTTAAGAATGGTCTAAATGAGATCTACAATAGACAACAAAAATGATCTTAATACGAATGTTGATATAACAATGATAAATGAATTGGTTTTATATATTGAAGAGGATGATCTCTGGCATCTTTCTGCACTCAGGTCCATTTCCTGAAGAAATACTTATCATCTATTCCATTAACCTCTCATTTGATTCCTTACTTTTGGTGAAGATAATGTGTATGTGTAGTTGGGTCTCTTACGGGGATAATTGGCTATCGTCTCACATCCAAGTACTGTAATCAAGGGGAATAATTATCGATTATAGTAATCACTTTCTAACTTCTCCTTGGATGGTAATGGAATGGTTCCTCCGGGTTGTACTTTCCACATGCTTGTTGCACTACTAATAAGGCTAGTCGAGTATTATTCACGTTGTGGAGTCTACCGTATCTGTGATAGAGGGGGTGAAATAAAGTGAGATATACGGTATGCCCACCTCGAGCATCCCTGACCGTGCATATCGAATTGTCTATGGTCATTCTTAGTGACGGTGTACTGATATTGAATGTAGGCACATCTCAATTAGTTGATTGTTGGGAGAGAATGAAGAGAGAGAGGGGGGGGGGGGAGGGGGAATGTACCTCTCGAATGGGACGATCTCTTGGAAGTAACAAGTGCCATTCTTCATTATCTTTGGTTGTGATTCAATCGGAGTAATGAAAGCAGAGAAGATCATTGTGAAGTTGAATCTGAATTATTGTGAAAGGTCTCTCATGATTCCTGTCTATGATCACTCACGATAGAAGGGTCGATAATAGTCCTGAGATGGTATAGAATAATGTTTGAATGAATGAAGATGGTTGACTAGAGGGAGAAGCCCACATTGTCTTCATTTGAGCTTCACATTCAGCTTGATAGTCTATCGATACTTCTCTCAATAAGAATACTATAGATCAGTTCAGTTGAGAATGTATTTACAATTGTATCTCTCTTTGCTTCCTCAGAGCTTTGAAAGTCTGTGAATCGAATTGAGTGAGAGGGGCGTGTTTGGCTGCGTATTCACCCATATTCGAAGCTATTACATATGCAGATCGAGAGAGAAGAAGACATGTATGAGTCATCTGGAAGAGAGAGAGAGAGAGCACTTCCACTCTATCATCTTACAATTAGATATCACTCACACAGGGATCTTCTTTATATGTATGATTCAATGTCCAATTGATGAATCGATCTGTGAGGAAATCTAACCTCCATTGAATCCCTACGATTGCGAGTCGATTACTGAAATGGAATATGTGTTCAATATGGTCATTCGGAATATCATTCGCTGATGATTATACTAATTTGATTACTTCTTCTCATCTACAATAGGTTTGTAGATGATAACATGAGTGTCTCGGACAGAGAATTGAATATCTGAACTGTTCTTCTTCCACAATCTTTCCTTCTCCATCTTCTCAGTCAGTTGTTTCATACTCTTCTCTGATTCGGGACTGAGAGAAGAAGAGATTATCTTGTTAGTCACATTCAATCTCTCAGAGGAAGGAGGAAGAGGGGGGAGGGGGAACTGACCACATTGGATAGAATGCAGCCACTTGTCCTCGAGTGTACACGAAGGAATTGAGATAATATCTAACATCGAATGGAATACCCGCGAGGATTCCTGAGTCCTGAAAGGAAGAATGGAAGGATACTGTATCCATTGAACTCTCCCTTACCATACACGTTCCCGTTGGATTCTCTGGCCAAGAATCAGCCCATGTCTTGAGTGATGCAGCCATAGCTCGAGAGAAACTCTCGGAGGGATTGTCAATGCAATCGGGATGGTTTATCCATTGAGAATACCGTAGTCTGCAAGGATTACTGTAAGTGGAGGGAGTATGATCAAATGGCACCTTTCCAATCCAATGGGAGATCGAGTATCGTCGTGAATCTTATCTATGGCCCAATTACACGCTGATCTGATAAGATATATCTAATCAATTGAGTGGAATTATGTCTCTTGTACCTCTTTGATATAAGATATTGGACCATCGGATTGGGTGTAGTGAGTTGTGAGGATGGAATGGGAGGACCAGTATAGTCATAGGAAGGAACATTATGAGATGAGAATATGACCAGAGTAAGAGGAGTGGATGGGAATGACTTGCACAGATAATAATCATTCTGAAGAATTGATGATATTGACCATAATTGCTTTACATCAAGTATTCGTACTTCTGTTTTTGTCTTATCCATGATCTTGGTCTTTCCATCACACTTTCCATCCATTATCACTCTTCGAAGATTCTGAACTATTGTCGAATTGCTCTCCAATTCGTACTGAAAATGAAGAGAATTATAGAACAATCGATCTTTGATCTTTGATCTATGATCTTGCTTCTTTATGACTTCGTTGTTATTCTCTTCTCGCACTTCTCTGTATTGTCTCTCTCGCTCTCTCTCTTACCATATCAATAGTAGGAATGGAATCGAGTAATCCAACTAGTCGATATACTCGTTCATCCGAATGACCATATTGAACACGAAGAGCTGAAGGAAGGGGATAAAGAGAGTAGAATGTTAATATCCTGACCATGTCCTGACTTCTTCTTCACTTGAGATGATTCATAGCAAGCACTTCGACGAACCGCGTGAACTTCCGTTTTCTGTGTACCATTTATTGTTCTACGTTCTAATTTGACTACAGCTTAATCAGTGTAGTCATAGCTGAGCGTAGATTTCCCTGGGGAATTTTGAGGTCGCGGTGACCCGTTCAAATTGTTCAAATAGAAATTTCGAAATGTTGAGCGGCAACCCGTTGATTTTGAGGAAAAATAGGCGAAAATTGGTCCAAAAAGCGAGGTGACCCGTTCTTCTGAATCCGTTTTTGAACCCGGAGACCCGTTCATTTCGTACAGAAAAATCCAAGGAGCACCCTGGCTCACGTATGAGTGTAGTCATTTTGTTCCATATATCCCGCAATCTCTCTTCCCCTCTAAGGAGTTAATCTCAAATGAACTCACAGGTAACTTGTGATCCTTGTGATAGACGACCATTCCATTGTTGTCTGAACAAGAAGGAGATTAGTCTCATCACTCATCTCGTCTTAAATCGGTAAATGGATTGAACTGACCAACAATGAATGATCGTAATCCATCTCCATGAGGAAGATGAGCTGTGAACTCCTGCAATTCATATTCTAATTTATCTCTGCACTCATTCCGAGACGGATTCTCATATTCTCCCACTCATTCCATCTTCTTGTATTTCTTCTTCTCTCCTCCTTTTCTTTCTCTATTCTCACTACAATTCGCATGAGTGACTTCTCACCCTCATGACTTCCCTTCTTCCGGTGTATCTATTCTCACTCCAACGGAATAGAATGAGTACCTTTATATTAATATCCACACCGGCGACTCCTCCCATTCTATTTGGTTTCCTCTGTGAATCAGTATCGAACCAAGTGGGATGGTGAATGGGAACGATAAGAGGAATAGAGAGAGTTATCACTGGTCCTGCTGCTTGATTGTCCATGTACACATTAGTCCTGAATACATTCCAAACTCATTGATCTCATTGATTGTCTGGGAGATATCAATGATCTAACCAAGATATTGGTCTGTCTTCAATGGGTGTCGATTGAAGAGTGAGTGAATGAACATCCGATAGATGGTCGAGATAAGATCGAGATTGTGCTTTCACATCAGCGACAGAATCAACGACAGAAGTAGTGGCATTGGTAGTACAAGCGAGATGATCGAGAAGAGGAAGAGGACCAGTGGCGAATCCCATTGCCATTCCAAATACTCGAATCTGTGAAGAATGAGAGTAGGATAGAAGAGATGCTCATTGAGATACCTTATCCCCTGCTGAATTGGTGAGGTTTTCCTGTATGACAGTGTGAGGCCATTCATCGATTCCATCAGTTAATAGAATAATTAATTTGTGTGATCCACTACGAGAATCACCGAAGAGGACGGATGATTGCTGGAAGGAGATAAGGTGATGATTCATGTTGGATCAGTTGATTGTAAGACTAACAATGGCCGACTGATCTTTCTGATAAGCCAAAATATTTTTGAATATATTACTGAGAAAGACGTACATTTCTCAACATTTCAATACTGAATTTGAGAGGAGGTCCGAGATCGGCCTTCTCTGTTTCTTCCTTCACACTCTTCTCATAGAAGATCTGCAATCAATCCATTTCTCTTATTATTATTTCTCTCTCTTTTCATTGAGTCCTCTCATAGATGGTCTGTAGTATGGTTTCTCTTTCTCTGTCTAACCGTTCCATCCCTCTTCCTTCTCTTCCCTCCTTCTCACTAATTGACTCGTTAAGGAGAGACAAGGCGTCTTTCTCTCAATTGTTGTGCAGTATCTTCTTCCCTTGTGAATCCCTTCCCTCTACCTCCATCTCCCATCTCTCCTCCTCCTCCTCCTCCTCCTCCTCCTCCTCCTCCCCTCAGTACCTTCCATCTCTAAAGGGAACAACCCGTCAGAGTTCCTTATTCCTCTTTACTCGAAGGGACGAAAAAGCGACACATCAATATGGAAAGAGGTGTCAAATTGTGTTGTGACTGGGAAGTGAAGGGATGTGAAGGCCCGTTAGAGGAGAGGAGTGAAGAGGGGAGAGGAGAGGAAGGGAAGGGGGGGAATGGTTAGCACTATGCAATCCCTTTCTATTCATCTTCCTTTTCGAGAGAAGAAGAATCTCGATTATTCATGATCTACTCAGAAACGAAGAGAAGAATCTCAGATGGGAAACATTGGCATTCAAAGAGAGAAGAAGAGGAAGGGAGGGACTGAATTCGTGATCAGCCGATTGGGAGAGTGCATATTAAAGACTGATAGCAATGATTTGGTGGCTATTTGATCTTGAGGGCGATTTCGTGATTAGGATTCTCATTTTGATCATAATTGAATGATAGAGAGCATTCTATTATACAATTTTGATATCTCACTCACCTTTTTATTCCTCGTTGTCGCAGGAATGAAAGTTGTATTGGAACAATCGAGAATAGATGCAAAGTTCTTATTGAACCATACTCCAGCAATGTAATCATTGGGATTGAGTGTAGCCAGAATGTAGAGAAGAGTTATACGAGAGAGATGCATTGTTGGCCCCTTCATACTACCGCTACTGAAAGAGATAAAGATGGACTTAAGATCTATATTCACATCACTTCACCTCATTTTATCCTTCCTTCACTCTCATTCTCATTCTCAATATTTACTCTCTTTTCATTGTGGATATAGGATAGTTTCCGTTGAGTCTTCTCTCTATCTTCCCTTCTAACTCTCTTTGTTCTCCCCTCCCCCCTCTCTCTATCCTCTTTCCTCCTCTTTCTTCTCCATCCTTCTTCGGGGTGCGACTCAGAGAGAAAAGAAGAGCATAGTGAGTAAAAGATGGTGCATGGGGGGCAATTCTACACTTGGATGTCCCCTCCCCCTCCCGTCCCTCCTTTTAGAGTGGAGAAGACTGAAGACTAATCAACTAGTGAGGGGAAAACTAGAGGGAGAAGGGATGTGTCCCCTCCTTTTATTCCTTCTTCTGTATCTCTCTCTCTCTCTCTTTCCCTTACTCAATCCAATGAGTATACACTTGCAATACAATGGAGAGTAATGATCAATCCGAGTATCGAATACAATCATGGTAACTTACTAATCAAGTAGGAATACGATATCCTTGGGTGCAGCTTCTGCATTAACGAACCATGGTCGAAATTTAGGATCGAAAAGATCGGCCGTGATCTTCTCTGGTTCAATTTCCCATTTACGACCTATTATGAACAATTGATTGACGGAAGAATGAATGAATGAATATTCTTACGTGGATACATTCTGGTTAGACTGGTATAAGTACCAATGAATTGATTGGGAATAGATGGATCATCTCTTTCATTCTCCATGAATATTCTATCAATTGATTCATCTTTAGTCCAAGTATAATCACGAACGACTCCTGGTTCTGTAATGGAAGTGATGGACATGTTGTGTGAATACGTATCGTACCACAAGTGTAGCTCTCAATGTTTACATGAACTCCAGATTCCTTAGTTCCTTCTTCTTTCTCAGAATGAAAATGGACGTCCGAACCATTGATGATGGAGGCAAAATTACACGACGTTGCGTTGTCGTTCTGTGTACATTTCCATATTTTATTTATTATTTAGATTAGTGAGGTAAGGACATCGAAGTTGAGATCTCTCTTTCTATTCCTTCTCTTATATGAAGGATATTCTATGGGACTCTTCCATTTTTTTGGTTTTCTCCGAGATGCAAAAGAGGGTTGTTTTCTCACACTCAATTCAGAATGAGTTCCAAATTAGAGAGAGAGAGGGGGAAGACTGAACTCTGCCCATCTATTCCTTCTATCCTCTCTTTCTCTCTCTCTCTCTCTCTCTTCTTATTTCGTTTCTTCTCAACTTCCGATTCGCTCTCAAGTTGATTAACCCATCCTACTTTCGTGATGACTATGAATTAGAAGAGAGTGCAATTGCTTCTTCATTCATTCTCATCATGGATAGATCAGAAAGGAAAAAGATAAACTAACAATTGGTTCCTTTGGTTCTCTGTAATCCCGTATACTCTCCTCAGCAATATTTGCCAATCTCTGTAATATTCATATTCCTTTTCTCTCCTCGCTTTTCCTTATTCTCTATCCTTCTACTCATTCTTCATCTATCTCGATTCTCATTGAGAGAGAGACAGGGCACTTTCAATCTGTCATCTTCCTTCCTCCAAAAGGGAGACTAATATTTTCACCTGGACAGCTTTCATTCTCTTCTCGAGTAGAAGGGAAATGGCTCGATAAGCAGACTGAAGAGCATGAGCACAGCTCTCCGATTTCAATCGAAGAGATGGAGAAAGGGATACTATCTCCTGAATTGGAAGTGAGGGGGGGGGGTTGAGGGGGGGGGGGGAGACTGACCTGATTGATCAACTCGAACTTGGACTGTTCATTGAACTTATCGACGAGATATTCAGAGAAGGCATTCAACCATCGAGGAGCATTTGTAGTTGATGGAGATGGAATTGAGAAAGAGAGAAAAGGGAAGAGAAGAAGAATGAAGAGAAGAGATGAATGAACCATCGAACTATGAAGAGTTAATGATGAAATGGAGATTGAGGTAGATAAGACATTGAAGAGAAGATCCTGAAGAGGATGAAGAATGAGAGAAGAAGGGGAGAGGAGAGGAGGAGAGGAGAGAGGGGAGAAAGGGGCGGAGAATTGAAGAAGTCACGCCCATTTAAGAATGAGATCAGTAGGAATAGTATGATGGGGTGGAATGAATACGATAATCGACAAACGACATGGAAGAAATGGTGGAAAGTAAATGAAGGATGAGAAGATGAGGGAGGATTCTCTCTCTCTCTCCTCCCATCCATCCCTCTCCCCCTTCCCCCCTCCCCTCTCCTCTCCTCCCCTCCCCTCCGTCCCTTCTCTAAAAGGAATCGAGTATAATTGTGCCATCGTCGTCTCTTCTCAGTGTCTTCCCTTGTTAGGAAGAAGGAGAAGCAAGAGAGAGGGGGGGGGGAGTGATCGACGGAGGTGGTCCATTCCCTGTCTGACTGATCATTGTCCATCTGAAAGGGTCATTCTATTCCCCTAGTTGGATTCTCGACTTCTCACTCAATTTCGTTCGTCCTTTTCTCTTCTATTCTTTCATCCTTCGTATATCTTGTGTCTCCTCCTTTTCTCTTTTGGCAACGGAGTCTCAAGGGGTTACTCTCCCTCTCCCTCTCCCTCCCTTCCTCTCTCCCCTCCTCCTCCTCCTCCTTCTCAGCTAGGTTCCTTAGGCCCTTCGTTCCTTCCTCTCACTTCTAAATCTGAAGGAAGAGGGGGATAATCTGGAAGGAATTAGGAATATGAGAAGACGAATGCATCAATTCACCATAAACAACCGATGTGCATGATAATGATTATGGGAGGATACTTGAATGGGAAAGGGCTCATCACTTGTACGTTCAATGTATTCATCTTGTGTGTACTCTTCATCATTGTCTTCATCACTACTTTCTCTTCATACAGTGTAACTCCCCCCCCTCCTCTTCTCTTCCTCTCTCCCTATATACAGTCACTTCATTCTTCATTCCTCTTCAGTTCTCTCGATGGTGTGCGTTCCGTGTATCTTCCTTCCAATTCTCGCTGCAATCTACATCAAGTTCATCCAGCCATTCATTCTCAGAATGCTCCCTGAGAGGTACGAGGGAAGAAGGGGAAGGGAGGGGGGGGGAGTATGAATGGTGTTATCTCAGATGGGCAACATTCCTGGATCCGATCCTCTATCCTACGTGTCCCGTCAAGATTCCTCCTCCAATGAAGAAGGAAGGAGAGGGAGAGGAGAAGATGGAAGAGGAAGAGAAGAGAGAGGGATGCTGCCCTGTCAAGGCAGGAGGAGATGATAAAAAGGATCTGTAAGGTGAGATAATCTGATATCCATCCGGATACGGGATTTATTCATTAGAACAGGTTCATTAGGCAAAGCACAAATTATCATTAATACAATGGGATGAAATCACTCGGGTGTAGGATAATAATATGAGGGAGATGAATTAAAGCGTAAATTGTTCGATGGGAGTGATCTTTCCTCTTTGATCACTTTCATATCGATATTTGATAGATACAGATAGGAACCATGCTTTCTCATTTCCATATCTGACATAATAATATCCATTCTCAGGTACAATCCATCTCGATCGATCGATTGTCGATAGAGCCGGTCTCTCACATCCAGCTATTATCTCCCTCCAATTGGATGAATCCTTCTGAAATCAATTTATTACTGTTGTCTACCCTTTTATTCACACAATTCATTTGTATGTACTCCATTTCCTAATCTCTCCTTCCCATTCCACTGTGAAAGAATGATTGTGATTATTGTATCAACTAGTCTAATTGATTGTACAGTGCCATCATAATAAACGGCTCCCTTCTATTGCACTCTTCACACAACATACCGTATCGTCGATGGAATAGAACCAGAATACAGTCATCTCTTGTTCATGTTTAGTGTAGATATCGATAGTCTCTCCTGCATTCAACTTTAGCTTCAGATACACTTGACCTCCTGAACGATACTGATTATTTCTCTCAATTTTTCGAAAAATGTTACAAACGGATCTGGTCATGATAGAGAAAGGAGGATGCAATGGCTCATTCGTAACCAAGGGGAGGAATTAGAGGGAATGAGCTTATCTATGAATGAATCTACCTGCGGGAACTGACACTGAATCTAGTTGCACTGACAGCATTTCTGCCTTAGGGAAGGGAGAAACCGGTTTCTGCAAATGGACAATTCATTGAAATGAAGAATCCAAGATGTCACAAAAAACGAATATTCAAAGAAAAGAAGGCTTACAGGAATATCAGGATTCGTGTAGGGAGATTCTTCAGTGATGTATTGAGATGGAATAATTTGAGGATGAAGACATTTGATGAGAGTGAGTGAAGGAGAAGATGATGAACAGATTGTGATACGAGACTGAAGATATCATTGATTCGCATGAGATGGAGAATAGATATTGCAATACCTTGTAATCAGCCGGAATGAATGGAATACACGTCTGATAGAGGAGATTAACGAAAGTGGGAGCATTGATTATGACGATTTCTTGAATCATCTGAGGATATTGCTCGAACAGAGTTCCCCACATGATACGATAGGGACCTGATGAGATACTGTAGGAGAGAGAGTACGGTAGAAGGAATGAACCTCCAATGACAGATAGAAGAGAAGGAGAGAATCTCAATTGATTGAGATCCATAATGAGTAATCCTCCACTTTGTCTTCCTGTTCTCTTCTCTTCTTTCACTACTTCTCTATGAACTCTTTCCATCCATCGAAATCGAGACTTCATGAATGGAGAAATCTACAATCGATAGATAGACACGACTACCGTACTCTCTTCTCACTCTGATATTCTCGACGAGACCATGAATGTCCAGTAGTCCAGTCAGCTCCCACAGTGTCACCTACAGTAGTCTAATGAGCATTGGAGTTGTAAGGGATAGAGAACCTTATTGTCATCAGGATGATTTCTTCCTAGAATGGAAAGAGGAGCGTGTTTCTCCATAATTGGACATTCTGGTTCAATCTCGGGAAGATGAGAGAGACCCATCGTATTACGATTATTGAGATGACGACGAAGAACCTTAAGAGAATGATGATGATGAGGGAGGGGAGAGAGAAGAGGGGAGGGGGGAGGATTCACCTTGATTGTCTCCTCTTCATTGCCTTCATAAGCAGTAATCCATCGATGAATATTCCAATCATGGTCGATATATTCCTTAAGATGATCTTCATTCCATTGTCCAATAGAAGATCGAACACGAGCGATGGCAGATGGATCCATTGAAGAGAATGAGAAGAAGAATGGATGAAGTTGACCATCCCTTACGGAGATCAGTATCTACATCTAGAAATGGAAAGTGAATGAGAGGGGGAGAGAGAGGGATACTCATGATCTTCTTGATACCTCTCTCAATCATATCCATAAACGTGTTGTATCTCTTATCTCTTTAGTCCCATCGTCATTCCTTATCTCCTCTCTCTCTAGAATGAAAAAGTGAACAGAATTCTATCGTTTGTGTCATTCTTCTGATTCATTTCATTCTTTTTCTCAATTGTAGATTCTTGTTCATTCTTGGTTCATCTCTTTCTATCCTTCTGTTTCCTTCTCTTTGCCAATGTGTGTGATAGAAGGGAGAGGACCCACTCAGATAGAGATAGAGAGAATGACTGAATAGTGTAATAGAGAGAGAAGAGGATAGAAAGTAGATCAGAGTGAAGAAGAGGACGAAGGAGTGAATACTCTTCCTATTCAGTCAATCAAGTCATGAGTTACCTTTCCCCTCTTCCTCATTATCCTTCTACTCGCAACAGGTACAATCACTATCACTTTATCACATTGATCATTTTCAATTCGTTCATTCTCGAATCTTTGTGCATGTCATTGATATACCTTCTGATTTGTCCTAATCTTCCTTCTCAACCATAGTAACCTTCCTCCTCCTCCTCCTCTCTCTCTCCTCCATCCTTTAGTGGGAGGAGAAGTGTAATCGGAAGAGTGGAACACAATCGATCTTCTCTCTTCTTTTCCTCTCTTCGTCTCTCTATTTCTTCATCACTTTTAGACTTTCTCGTTCTCGTTCTGTATCAGATCTATCTGATTCAACATGGGCATCCCTCCTCCCCCTCCCCCACCTCCGCCACCACCTTCGTCATCCTATCGATCCGTATGTTTACATTTTAATTATTCATTTTAACGAAGTTATCAAAACCAAAATACGTGTTCTGAGACGAAAAGTGATATCAGTTCGGAGAAAGAAAGCAAACAGTTCTTATCGCTTGATTGATGGAAGAGAAGAATCTAATAGTTCAATTTTTTATGGAAGAGAAGAATCTAATAGTTCAATTTTTTATGGAAGAGAAGAATCTAATAATTCTTTCAAAGGGAAGGCCTATCTGAACAGCAAAGGTTAAAAAAGGATAAGATTGATCTTTGATCTCTTCAGCAATCGTTACTACCATCTGGCAGGGGGCAGACAGAGAGTTCACAACGAACCGCTCTCCAATCTTCGCCCAAGCCTCGTCCGTTCATTCACTCTCTTTATTCAATGTGATACTCATCCAAAAATGATTGTTCACTCTTACCAATTTCACTATAACTGCTTGTAACTGTGTTTCTCCGTCTATATACATATTGTGAAACATCATGAGGTGTTTCTATTCATATTCAAGAGCGAAATGTTCCGATCAGACACTATTCCTAATTGGTTCTTCTCCATTTCAGCGTCCGTTCAGTCACAACGGCCCAGTGTGGACCCTCAGGCACTACAGGTTTCATCCTTTCCTTATTGTCCCTTCTCTAGAATCTTAGCTAACGTTTCTTTTCATTTTCTTTACGTGAATCATGGGGGTTTCGGGAGCTGTGTTGAATCATCTTAGACAGTAGCGAGAATGCTTACGAGAGATAGAAAGAGATGAAATGACGTGAAGAATGAGGGATAGAAAAAAAAAGAGTTGATGAGTGATCAAAGAAAAGAATAATAATAAATAATGTGTTGAGCACGCAGTCACTCGTCTACGTAAGACCCAGTACGGTCAATCGCTACGAAGTAAGTTCATTATTATTATGGTACTACTTTAGAAAACCACAATGGATAAAAATGGCTAAAATGGGGGCTTTCATTTACCGATCCCCAGTCCCTTGTGAGCGGTGGAGAAGAGAATGAGCGCTCGTCGCGCCACTCGTCGCGCGCAGGTTGGAGGAAAATGAGATTTCCTTCGACTCAGATCGATCGATTATAGGATTAGTCTCTCTCCGTTTTCATACTCTTTCTACATTTTTACATTTTTCATTAGCATACCCCCTGGCCTATAAAAGAGTTCGATTCCTTCTCTCCTGTTCAGTTGAGGCGCTCTTCCATCCGAGGAGAGTGCGGAGAGCCTTGGCCCCCGTCGACTAACCCCTCCCGATGGGACGGGGGGAGTGGGAGGGGGAAATCCACATAGGCCATTCTGGTCTTATAAAGTAGTGCCCTTATTATTTAAATATTTTCCCACGATATTCAATCATCATTGCGCGTCTCTGATTTTCTTCATTATCGCAGTTATATTTCTTCATGTCTGTCTCGTCTAAGAGGAAGATCTCCTTGAATGAAATTCTTCATTTCGCTTTCTCTTTCCGATCAGAACTGTTGTTGGGGCAGATTCTTCAGTCTGCCACGCATTCTGACATTTTATCCTTCTTTTTGGACAAACAATTTTCTCTTCGTTTTTTTTCTTTCTTTGAGCCTAAGAAAAAATGGCGCTGTGAGAGCTGCTGGTATAATGAGTTCAACGTACATTCATCAAAAGTTATCTAACGTTGGAATGGCTGTCACTCTAGACAAATGTCTATATATATTTATCGCAACAAGTAAATGCGCGAAACATACAGCCAGCATGTCTCCCTCGAGATCGAATGAAACTTCGTGAGGGGGAGAAAGATCACCATTTGCAGTTTGGCCTCACTTAGCAAGAATAGTCCCACGGGAATAAAATCAACTTTGGAAAATATAGGAAAGTGTTTACGCATCTCGGAAGAAATAACGTAGAGTTGTAGATGGATGAATATCGGTTAGTCTACGATCTCTCGAACTTCTCCGTTTTTTAACCCAGGCAGAGCACGAGAATGATAGGGAAGAAAAATTTGTGAAAAGGTTAGGCCAGAAAAGAGGGAAGTGCCCTATCTGATACACATCATAATGTGAGTTGTGTTGAGGTGACGAATCGGATTTATCCGATGGGCGAGTGGACGGACAGAATCAATGTACTTCTCGACGAGATTGGAAGAACGGCCAGAAGCAGCAACAGATGGGAATCAATCAAACCAGAACAGAGGTATGGATGAAGGGGATGGAAGGGGGATCTTCATTTGGACTCTCTATCCGATGTGATTGAATGAGGAGTACTAGTGATAAGAGAAGTGAGACTTGGTATAGACTCTTCATTGGGACTCTCTTTATTGATAAGTTTGATGTAATAATTCATGAGAAAGGGTATTCATCATACGTACACTTCGATCGTCTATTATTTATCGGCGAAAACTCTCATTAATTGGCTATTCATTGCTTTTTGTAAGGCGGAGGAAGGAGAGATAGAACTCTCTCTCTATCTCAAGGGAAACTCTTTTTTTGGCCGACTTGAAAACTAAAGCGAACGACTTCTCATAACGCGGCTTTTAAATGGGTAGAACGAGTTTGGGGTAGGCATTGAAGAACTCGAAAGAAGTAAAGGGAAGATCCCTGTTTAGATTCCTTCTCCGTCCTCTAATTCCGACATCACTCGTTCGATCGGGAACGTACGTCGACCTTCCTATCCATTAAATACGGTGAGACATCGATTGACATGGAAATAGAAAGAGAAATGACAAATGAATCAACCAATAGGAATGACATTCCAATCTAATACACCCACTCAAATATTTTTGATTCCTTCAAATTTCGAAATTGATTGAATCGTGATTTCAGGATTCGTCTCCACAACGATTCGTATCTACAGCAACTTTCTCCTCTTCTGATTACTCTACACCGACTCGCAACAATAACTCTATCCCACTGTATTCATCTCCATTCTCTTCTCCCTTCTCCTCTTCTTTTGCATCTTCCTTTTATGCTTCTCCTTCCATCCAATCCACCTCTTCTTCTTCTTCTTGGGTCTCTCAAATCGACAATACTCTTCGTGAGCACACTTCTTCCCCTCTGCACGTCCCTTCCCCCGCTTCTTCCCTCTATGCAGTACCGTAAGCATCAATTCCTCTTCGGGATTGCGGTAGTTTCAATCAATCGATAACTCTTCCTCTTACAGTACCCGTCTATCCCCGCAGCCAGTTCGTATCACACCCTCCAACAACAACAACAACGATGGATTACTCTATTCGGCAATCAATAAGGTATGATTACAGTATCCCTTGTCGATAGAAATCCGATCCGTTTGAGACCTCTTCCATTTCTTCGTCTCCTCCTTTTCCTCCTCCTCCATCCTTCAATCAATCATCCACCATTCGTCAAGATTTCGCACGGGAATTGCGTGATCAAGGTGTGTTCATGGGGGGATGAATGGATGGGTTGTTGATCGACATCCTCCCTCCTCCCCCTCCCTCCCCTCCCCCTCCCTCCCTCCTTCCTCCATCCTTCCTCCCTTCTCACTCCAATAATCAACTGAGCACTTCTCTAGTGAAGACAACTGCTCATCCTCGAATAGAAATGAGACGAGTCCAGTGAAAGAAATGGGAGAAGAAGTAGGAGGATTGAGGGAAGGAAACAAGTGGATACTCCCCCACCCTCCTCCTTCCCCTTCTATGGAAGAATGTTCTGGAGAAGGGGGAATAGTAATCCCTTCTTGAGAACATGAGAGATTAAAAGGAAGGAATTATGAGGAGTGAAGAAGGGAGAAATTGCAGGATTGACAGAGAGACAAAGAATGGCGAATGAACAGAGGAAAAGTGGAAGAAGACTCGAACCAATTGCAATCAATGCTGATTCTATTCTACAGGTAGGAAATGGAAGGGTAAATGAGAGAAAGGACATTCCTTGTAGGCGTCTCGTGATGGTGATGAGATATCTCGTCTTGTGAATGAGATGAGTGTTGCAATGGGTCGATCAACTCCTCAAGGAGGAGGATCACTTCCTCTTCCTTCTCTTCCTCCCTCTGCTCCTCCTTCTTCTCACTCTTCAGATCGACCTGTCACTACAACCACTTCCACTATGAACACTATCACCAATCGACAGACTGGAGGACAATCATTGAAAGGACGTAAGTAAAGACGAAGGAAGAGAGAGACAGTACCCCCCCCCCCTCCCCTATGATGGAAGAGAGATTCATCTTCCCTTCTTCTTAGTTCGCTTTTCTCGTTGGAAGAAACGCTGATTTGACGTCTATTCTTATCATTTGATGCCCCATGAGGCCTGATTTGAGATGAATTGAGGGGTGAGAATGGAGTCTCTTGGGAGGGGAGGAGAGAGTGGAGAAAGGGGGAGGAGAGAAGAAAGGGAGGAGAGAGAGAGGGGAGGGGGAAAGGGCGGGTCTCAATAGAGAGAAGAAGAAGACTTCTCCTCTCACATTGCTCCTTTCTTCTCTTCTTCATTCTCTTCGTCTTCTTTCTCTTTAAGATGACGACTTCCGATTCAGGTTATCTCTTTATCCTCCTCCCCTCCCCCCCCCCCTTCTCCCTCTCTCTCTCCGATCTCATCGATTAGGAATGCATGAGAAGACCAAAGGGAATTGGAATGAAACTATCTCCTCCTTCTCTTCCAAAAGAGAGACCCGTTAGACTCCCTTCCCTTTCCTTTATTCGGTCGAGAGAAAAAAAACGAGAGCAAAGAAGCAATTTGAGTGGTAGAAATGAAATGGAATGGACCCATTTCAGATGTGTGTGTTAACTGTAATCAAGAGATCACAAATGACAAACCAGGATGTACTGCACTCAATCAGGTTAAGATTCATTCGATCCAATTGATTAACTTCGTTCATCTTCAGATCTTCCATGTTTCCTGCTTCGTGTGTTCTAAATGTGGTGATCAATTAGCTGGTTCATCCTTCTACAATGTCGATGGAAAACCAATCTGTGAGAAGGATTATGTTGTGAGTATCCATTCTTTGATCACTTGAGATACAAACTAGTTCAACACGATTACATCTGTGTTTTCATCTCTCTCTCTCAATGGTTTGACACTTCCTCTTCTTCTTTCAATGACGTCTGTTACCTCTTCCCACTCTTTTGCCATTGCAACAAATCGATCACAACAAGGAGTCATCCTCTGAACTTGAAGTGTCTCCCCTCTCCCTCCTCTGAAAACATCCCTCTCTCCCTCCCCTCTTTCTCACTCAATCGGTAACTTCTCCTATCTATTCACTGTCCACTCTTCTGTTTATTCTCTTCTCTTCTTCTCTCGTCCATCTTAGGTAGATCAAGAAACATCAAACCATCGGGGGTATATCAATTCATTGTATCAACATAACTCCATTCATCCTATCATCTACAGTGATCAATTGTTTCCTATCAGGATTCATTGGAAAGATGTGCAAAGTGTTCTCAACCAATATCCGATCGATTGCTTCGTGCAGTTGGAGGAGCATTTCATGTACAGTGTATGTTTTATTCCTTCCCCTTCCCTCCTTCTATCATCACTCTTCACAGGTTTCACATGCGTTGTCTGTAATATCGCCTTGGATGGAATTCCCTTCACTGTCGATCCAGAGAATAGAGTTCATTGTGTCCCTTGTTTCCATGAGTGAGTCCCTCCCTCTATCCCTCTCTTCCCCTCTCATCCTTTTTCTCTTCAGAGCTTTTGCTCCTCGATGTTCCGTCTGTTCCAAACCCATTGTTCCTCAAGATGGAGAGAAGGAATCAGTCAGAGTTGTTGCAATGGAGAAGGTACTCTCATCTACCGTATCCCTTCCTCTATCGTAATCTTCTTTCAGTCTTTCCACGTAGAATGTTATCGATGCGAGGATTGCGGTACTCAATTGTCCTCCAAGGTATAGATCATACCGTATACTTCGTCTAATGGTAATTTCCTTTAGGTTGAAGGACAAGGATGTTATCCACTTGATAATCATCTGTATTGCAAGACTTGTAATGGGAATAGACTTCGATTGGCAGCTAGTTCATAGATAGAGTAGACTCCGTCCCCCTTCCATTCTTTCCCTTCCTGGTTGCTATGTCTAATCGTGCCAATCTTCTGCTAACTGTGCTCATAATCCCCATCCCTTTTCTCCCTTTCCCTTCTTCTTTCAGTGCCACATCTTCCGATCAAAGAGAGACCTTTTCCTTTCCCTTTCCAAGCCGCCACACAATTTATATGCGAGTCGAGTGTATAAGACAAAGTAATCAAGTAAAGTATTATCGCTATGATAGTATCACAGGCATTTAATGGCACACGAGTAGTAAAACAGTATGACAGCATCATGTAAAACAAGGCAAATCAATTTACAAGAAAATCTCAAAATCAACGGGTCGACCGAAATTGGAGATATGGTCATGCGAGTCTTTGACCCAATTCTTCACAGTAACGGTAGGATATGTTCGAAGATCACTCGATAATAAAGACTTGTCGAGATACTAAAATGAATTGAATCGACTACTTATACTAGTATACTAGGATAGTGTAGAGTATCTACCTGAGGTGGGAAAGGTTTCCTCATTCTATAGTATTGATGGAGAGAATGAAGAAGATGATATAATTCCATGATACCACCTTCTATAGACGGATCATTCCAATTCCATCCCAACAGGCTAAAAAGGATAAAATAAGATTATGATAAGAATTAGTCGACTCACTCATTCATTCCTTTATTTATGAGCGACAAATCATCAAAAGCTTTTCTTCTTATAAGAACATTGTTGAAACGATTGTTAAATCTGCAAGAAAAAAAAAACAGTTTTGTATCACATTTATATTTTCCTATCAGACTGCGCAAACAAACTTGAGCTGTGTTTTCTCGTTTCTTATCTCGTTCTTTCATTTCATTCAATTGTCCCCTCCTCCCAATCCAATCATCTCGACCCCGGGAAGGTCTCTCTCACTCTATTCTCTCTCTATTATATTCTCTAATCACTTACTCGGAGTAAATGGCAGAAGGAGTCTCAGCAAGAACCATTTGTAATACTTCCGCTGGTTTCCTATATTCATCCCATATCTCATCGGGTATGGGAGGTCGAGGGATGTCGATCTCTATTATTCCATCATATGGATCATCCCATTCATCTTCATCCTTCTTCATTGGAGAAGAGGGATCAATTATTTGAATATCATCTTCTTCTTCTTCAATCTCCACTACTTCTGTTTCTCCATTCTTCTTCACTGATTCAATTACTTCATCTTTCGATGTAGATGGAGTTCCCATTTTGGGATGTGAAAGAATGTCTTTGAGCAGATTTTGCGCGATCCCAATCTTCCTCTTCGATTCAATTGGAGGAATCTTATCTATGAAGTTAGCATTTCCCTGCAACATAAATATAAATTGTAGATCATACTTCAAATACTACTTGGTTTTTCTCCTTCCTCTTCACTTCTTTCTCATTCTTCACACTTGGAGATTCTTTTATCTCTTTCATCTTCCTCTCCTTCTTTTCATTCCATCTCTTGACAAGTCCATTCACAAACTCCTGAAACCAATTCCCCATTCAATTCTTCTCTTTTTCTATTGAATCTTTAACTTGCCTGACTTTCAACAGCTTGGAGAGAAGTATTGAACCCACGGGTTTTCAATCGTAGATTCGCATCATTCGTCACGAAAGAGATATGTCTCATACCACGAGACGACACTGAAACCAGTTTTACAGAAGATTCCTAGGCATTCCGCAACTATTGTGTTATACTCTAATGGGTGAATAATTCAATTTATTCGAAGTATAGGAAATTTAGAGTAAATACATACTGAATTTTTCAACCACGAGAGCACACTTGAGAATCATATCATCTGCACATTCCACAGGAAACCCCTCGAGAGGTTCATTTGCCTCAAAATTATGAATTATTGAAGAAAACACAAGTGCACATGCATATCTTACAGGTACATAACTATTTTTTCAAATGATTTTTTTAAAAGAGACCTCTCTTCCGCTTTCAAGAATTAGAAGTGGATTGTTATTACTAGAAAGATGATCGAGTATATGATGTACTTTAATTGCCTGTAAACAAAAAGAAACAATATTTTCTTATGAATTAATTAAATACCGCATGAACGACATTATTCCTTTCTGATTTCTTCAATCCATCTAATTCTTGAACAACTTTGTATGGAATAACCACAGTAGCATCATCTAAAAAGAATAGTTTAACCAAGAGATGTCGTTGTCTACAGTACGTTTCACTGCAATTCTAACAATTTCCGGTAGTTCGATAAGGGCGGAAGTATCGAAAACAGCGATAGAATCAGAAGAGAAATTGAGATGACCCGAAGGTTTACATGATGTGGATGGAGGAGCCTCAAATCACAATTCACACATCTACAGTATTTTTAATCAAGTCACTTACAACATGTTTCGCCTCGCGAATCTCTTTGATTATTTGAATATCATCATACGAACAAGATGTCATATTTGGCGCTATTTGCGGTGGCTTGCTAATCCCATACCTCTTAAAGGAGTTTCATGAAATATTTGAATTTCATTGAATAGGGATTAAAGATCAATTGATTACCTTATGAATTCTTTTCCAATTCTCGACAACTTCCCGTTCCCAGGTCGATTCACCCGTCTCTCGATTGAAATAGTATATTCTCATTCTTTTCCTCGATAGATGTGCTCTCCATGGATCAGGAATGTCTGGATCAGATATTGGAATTATCTTCATCAATTCTCCTTCATTATCTTGATTGACCTCCTTCTTGACCGATTTAAGATAAGTTCCATCTTCAGTCTTCACTTCCTTCTTTATGCGCTTTCTCTTCTCTTTCAATTCCTTCTTGATCTCCCTTTCCATCTCATATTCTTTCTTGATCTTCTTTTTCTTTAATCCACCATCTTCCTTTTTTATTTTCACATTATTGGATCTAGTTCGATCTTTCTTACTGTCTTCACAATGAGCGGGAGGCATCTGTAGATACTATTCAAGAATGGATAACGATGTAAGGAAGATAGCGTAACTGGCTACAACCAGACATGATACGATACATATGTACACGACATCATTGCTTAAATATTTATAGTATCTGAGAAGCACATAAACATGTGCGAACTTTTCAAAACAGTATAATCACAACGAATCGATGAAATCATCTTTGGCTTTTGAATTAGTGGGAGCACATTTCAATGATAAATTTGAGTCAGCCAATGACTCCTTAAGAAGACAAGATTCTTCTGAAGACAACTGATCGCCTAATTCACTTAATCGACTAAGAACAGCCGCCTTCCGAATCAAGAAAGTTTCATTGTCGATTTTCTTGATTGAATAGTCGCTGCCAACCTGAAAATCAATTTTCTTTTTCAATAAAATAATGCCGTATGAAGTGGAAAGCAGGTATCATTCTTGATACACTTGGGGAGGATGATAGATATGAACTTATGCTATTGGATGGTATTTTTAATCTGCATAGAATATCTACATATGGTTAACTAAGTATATATGTTGAATCGAATGATACAGTAACCTAGAAGGATCCGTCAGACATTTAGTTATGCCATTTATATCTACATCATTTTACACATACAGCACCATATAAACATTTTTTAAAAAAGCATTAGATACCTGACTCAATTTTTGTCTCAGGAGGGCAATTGTCTTCTTGTTAGGTGATTGATTATTGTGAATAGATTGAAAAGCCGCTGCTATTGCTTCACGAATCATCTGAAAGAGTTATTCTTTAATAGAATCGTCGATTTATGCGCATGGATAAATGAAAGGATAGAGCCCAACTGACCTGCTTCTCCTTCGAATTGCTATCAAGAGTTGAAACGGCTCCACCGCTCATTTTATCCAATGTCTCACTAATTTCCTTCAGTTCTTCAACAGTTTCCTTCTTCATTTCCTCATATTCCTCTTCCGAGAGTGCATCTCTAAAGGCATGCATTTACAAACATGACAAAGTTTCTTACTTCCCTAATTTTTTTAGATATATATAACGATATAGCATTATTGAACTAAATTAAACCATTGGGAAGTATTCAGGATAAAGCTAATTCTCGAGAAATGAAGCAACTCACTTTTCCTGATCTAATTCTTCAAGCTGCTTGGCAAGACGGTTTACTTGATCATGAAGGTTAGAGATTAATTGACCGTCCGACATTAGAATTAGAATAATATAATTCAGTGCACACTAGTGCGGAGTCAACAGAAAAAGTGAGTTAGAAACGCACAACAAGAGTGTAGGTTTACGGTAGAGAGTGTATTTTGGGGTTCTCTATTTCTCTGTTTCTTTCCTTCCTTTTTTTCGTTATTTTCTCGTTCTGTTATTTCGTGTAATTTCTTTCTCCTGTTGTCTGCTTTTGTTGTACTTTCCTTAGTATGGTTTTGATAAGCGTATCCGCTATTCTTCTCACGTGACAAGTATGCTCCTTGCCCTTCCCCTTTATCTCATTAGGTTGTTGTAATTCGTGAAGAAAGATTATGATCTCTCACTCTCATGTGCAGTTTCTAATTACTTTCTCTATCAACAGGTAGCGTGTCACTCGATACGGTGTGTTCGTGGTAGAGAAGAGAAGGGAGAAAGAGAGAGAAAGCGAGTGAAAGAGACGAGCTGTGATTACCCGAGATGGCATCACGACTTGTCGTGGAATGAACGTATCGTTGGATGTTTCGTCGTCTTCAACGAAAGAGGCTAATTTCAATTTGAATCTTCCCACTACAACCGATACTCTCGTTTCACTCAAAAGAATGGAGGTATGCAATCATATCTTTTACTTGGAACAATCATTGTTTGCAGAACAAAACAGTTACTCGAAGTCGATCATTATCGTCTTTGATATTCGGCCCCGGTCGGAAATCTAAAGATCGATCACAAGCATCTGTTTTTCACGCACTCGTTGTTATATTCTTGGAATATTTCGCATGGGGACTTCTCACAGTTCCGGTAATCAATGTAAGCATTCCCCTTTTTATTGGAAAATCATCATATTCATTTACAGGTCTTAGCAGAGACCTTTCCCACGAACAAATTTTTGATGAATGGGATTATTCTTGGTATCAAGGTAATGCTGAGCATGAATAACTTGCCTATAATTGGTTTTTAGGGGTTGTTATCATTCCTGTCTGCACCAATTGTCGGAGCTCTCTCTGATATTTGGGGAAGGAAGATCTTCCTCATTCTAACTGTATTCTGTACATGCATGCCCATTCCTTGTCTCAAGATCAGTCCATGGTTAGTTTCTTTTTTTGTGAGAAATGGCTGGATGAGAGATGGATAGGGGAGAGAAAACCGGTCGATCGAGGCTAGTACATCTTATCCATTGAAAGGAAGAGAAGAGAGAATTAGAGATGATCTGATAGGGACGATTTATCAAGATTAAATAGTTGCATGGTGTAATCACTGAAATGAGATATCAATGGATGATAAACATTAAGGTGGTACTTCTCTCTTTTCTCGATCTCTGGACTCTTCTCAGTTACATTCTCCGTCGTTCTATCGTATGTTGCCGATATCACAGAGAAGGTATTTTACATGTGTTATTGTGCCTCTCGGGGATTGGAAGTTAACTCGAAGGGTGAATGTTATAACATTGTTCCTGCAGCGCTAACAATAAAATTCATTTTGTATTTTGCAGCATACAATATGTTGATAAAAACTATAGATAATGTCGACTTGAAAATATCGAAATGAGTTTGCATTCACGAACAGTTGATGTAATTGTTGTAATTATAGCACGATCGATCATCAGCATATGGTTTGGTGTCAGCTACATTTGCTGCTTCATTGGTCACTTCTCCTGCCCTTGGAGCATATCTAGGAGAGAGATACTCGGATGGACTTGTCGTCGCTGTTGTACGTTATAACTCCAGTTCAAATGGAAAAATTGTTTATACGAGAAAAGATATTGAAAAATAACCTGTTGCCCGAATAAATAGACAGCTTCAATCTTTTAAGGATTAGTTGTACCTACAGGCGACATTGGTAGCTCTTGCGGATGTGATCTTCATTGTAATCTGGGTTCCTGAATCGCTTTCTCGTCGTTTATCCCTGGATACTCTCTCATGGCAACATGCTGATCCATTCTCATCACTAAGAATGGTCGCACATGATTCAACCATTCTAAAGGTATTCATCGCTTTATTTCTCCATTCATCAATTGCATTGATCGAATTGGAAGAATAACTCCTTTACAAGCTGTCATTCAATAACCGTTATATTTCAGCTATCTCTCATAGTCTTCCTCTCGTATCTTCCAGAATCAGGCCAATTCTCTTGCTTCTTCGTTTATCTTAAATTGGTGAGCAATTAACTTTGTTTTCTATGATTCATCGACAACAAAGAAGTTATTAGTGACCCCCTTCCTTCTACCTTCTAATCCTCTCCTTACAGGTCGTTGGTTTCCCTCCTGAGGCAGTGGCAGCATATATTGCCATGGTGGGAGTTCTGTCAGTGATTGCTCAGACATGGATCCTTCTTATTCTAACGAAGAAGATAGGAACGAAAGCGACGATCACTGCAGGACTCTCATTCCAATTAGCACAACTCACGTGGTATGGACTAGGAACACAGTAAGTTACGCCTCATTATTAATAATATGTTAAAGAAAAAAGATCATTATTTTGAAAGATCATTATTTTAAATTGTTTTTCATGAAGTTATCATGCTTCTTTGCTGATATTATCAGAGATAGGATAGACGTCCTCTCACTTGTTTTTCCCGACTAATCTTTCTCGCACCGTCTGTCTGTATGTGACGGAGAGTAGAGGAAATAGGAATATGACAGATAGTAAACAAGCATAGAGATGGAATAATAACACGTGTAAAGATTATCATGGAGATTTGGTCGTGGTCACTGAGTAAATCGATATAGACTATTGGAGTACGGTAATTGATTACAGGACATGGATGATGTGGGCTGCAGGAGTATTGGCTGCTCTCTCTTCCATCTCATATCCTTCCATCTCAGCCCATGTCTCTCTACTCACAGATAAAGACAAACAAGGAACAGTGCAAGGAGTTGTCACAGGCATTCGAGGATTATGCTCTGGTTAGTAACACGTGGAATTATCATTATTGGCATGCAAAGAAAATATCGATATGTGAAATGCTGGAGTTAAACAATGAACAAAGCGCAAAAAAAATTCAGGTTTCGGACCAGCTCTGTTCGGCTTTATATTCTATCTGTGTGATGTGGATTTGAGTGTAGATGGAGATGGAACCGGACACATGGGTATGGTGTACATTTTACTTTATTACGCGCATATATTCATATAATCTATTAGAAATGGCACATTTTTTTTTAAATTATGATAGAATGCCGCTCCACTTTGAAAGAATTATAGTGGAGTAAATGCCAATGAGTAAATGTATTAAGGTGTTGGTCCTGCCTTCCCCGCCCCTCGAATCCATCCTGTACCTGATTCGAATAAGATTCTCACTCCTCGAAGGAATGAAACAGAGACAACATGGATGGATAAACCTGCCTTCGAATGGATGCTTGTTCCTGGTATACACCTTTTCTATTTATTAATTATCGAGATTGCACACTGTTGATTAACGAGCGAGATGAAATTACGTATGTATATAATCGTAATCATTTAGGTCCACCCTTCATAATTGGTGCATTCCTCGTTCTACTCGCTCTTTTGTGTAATTCAGCTCTTCCCACTCTTCCATCGGGTTAGTTCATTCTTCCTCTTCTCATATCATCATTAATCTCCCTTTCAGTGAAGAGTAATCGTCGTAGTCCATCTCTCTCTCGTCAATCATCTTCATCATCAGACACTGCTCGATTGATCCATCCTGATCCTTGAGTCACTCTTTATTATTTACCCTTCCCTCGTTCTTTTCATGTATAGATTCTCGAAACCGAGTCTAATTCAGTGCTTCTCTTTTATATTCCGTGTAGATTTCTTATCCTAAATGGGATTGTTGTGGACGTGTTAATTGATGGGAGTTTGTCTATTAGTTGTTGTCTCACGGGTCGATCATTACTGTATTTATTGTCTCTTCGGTTTCATCTACTCTATATCACTCCTTTCCCATGTATTCGTCTCTCTCTCAAACAGTGCTTACTAGTCTATTCAATGGATCATTTCCTGTCTGTATCCACTCGATTCCCTCTGTCTATCTCTTTTGTTAGCTCTTCCCTTTCACTTCCGGTTCTTTTCTCATTTATAGCGAAATTAGGTACAATAGATCACAAACTGCATAATATCCCATTCCTTACCGATATTTCTCTTCTTGTTTTGTCGCGAAATCAGGCGATTGCATACATATGTACAGCTGGAATAAAAGGATTTACTTGTTAGAGATGAAGAAAGGAATGAAAAGAAGAATGCATAGGAGATTCTCCATTGCAATTTATGTTATCTCAAAGTGAGCTGGAAAAAAAAATGAAAAAATATTTAAGATGGACACAGGTCCGGAAACGAGCGGATCCGCATTCGTTTTACAGGTTGGTTCGTTATCCATTTCGATGTGTATCTCGATTGGATACCATTTATCCAAGAAATTTACAATATATTTTCTCGATTTCTTTATTCCCACTAATGATAGTCGGGATCAAGATGTTCTATGCATCTTCCCTCATGAATATATTTAAGTGTGAGCAATTGCTGGAAGAGACTCGAGTGGACAAAGAAAAGAGGAAGAAAGTGATCGGATTAGCCAACCAAATTGTGAAAGCACTCAATAGTGCCAAACCAAAGGGACACAAGGGAAATGTGAGTGGAGATGTTGTCAAGCAATACTATCTGATAAGAGATACTACGAGATAACGAACAGTGGTAAGATTACGTATATTTCAGTACAAAGAAAGGATATGGTTGAAGAAGTTGGGAGTATCTTTCCCTCTTCTGTTGAATGATGAGCAGATTGAGAAGCAATTGACGACAGTAGAGGAATACTCGTGGATGAAACCAGAGAAGGTACTATGATTGAATTATGCCTATCGTTGCAATGGAGATATAACGAATATGATTCTTACATTTAGATTGATATAATCGATGATTCGACCATCCGAGTGGAAGATGTGAATGAAGTATTCGTTCGATTGGTGGTTACAATGGATAAGGTATTTTACTCAAACAGCTATTGTCATCTCTTCTTCCTGTATTGAAACTACTGGATACACGTGACTTCCTCAATGGAATCTATCATACGAAGAGGGCGCTAGTATTATGCAGTACAGCTGCCATTATCAAGTTTGTTTACTAATATTCACTTCTCGAGTCTATCGTAATTCTGTTTTTTAAACATGTATCAAATTATTTATATTCAGGTCGACTGTTAAGGGAGAGCTATCGTTCGTATGTGAAAGAGGAGACTCACTTTTACCCATTCTCAGGTTTGATGATGGTCGTTTTTGTGTATTTTCCTTCCCTTGAGATAATGAGTGGATTGGTAAGAGAGTATTTCAGAGTGAGTAATGGTGATCTCTCTGTCGATATCTCCATTACATCTGGTCCCGAATGGATCAAATCAGTTAGATTCACTCCTGCCATTGGAAATATTCGACCATCGTGGGCTCATGGAGAGAAGGCTCAGAGCAAGGGTGAGGTAGTACTAGGAGAAATATGGAATAGATTACAATATGATTTTCGAAAATTTTCGAATAGTATGAAATGAAGTTGTTGCAGATTCATCTCCATCTCCTCATCTAAATCAATTACTTGCTCTTTCTATCCACGAATCTTCTCTTCTTCTTTCCATCCAATCACGACTTATCCATAAACCGAAACTACAAGATGCTGTTCTTCTACTACAGAAATGGGCGAAGACGAGAAGATTGAGAGGGGTTAGTAGTGGGGGGGGGGGGGGGGGGGGGGGGGTCATTCAATTGTGCACTCATTGTTTTTTGTTCAAATATTGATTCGTTCCGTTCAGTTGACTCCTCTCTTTATTCGTGGATGGATGATATATCTATTGAGTGTAGGAAAAGTGAACGAGAAGAAAAATATGATGACTAGTGTCACTTCATTCCTTCAATCAATTGGTAAGAAGAATTTGCATGTAACATTAGTGTGCCATCCGAGCTCTTCCAATTTCGAAATGTTCATTCTCATTTTTCAGCGAATGTTGTCTCTGGAACGGTTGTCTCTGTAGATGGAGAGAAGGAAGGATTGAGTGGATCGACAATCTGTCCAATTACTTTATGGGATGAAAGTGGAAATGTGAATATGGCAGGAGATATCACAGAGAGGGAATTAGAGAGGATTCATGTTGAGGTGAGATCATCTCTAATCATATCTCCTTCTTCAATAGTAATCATTTAGTCAACTCGTACTCTCGCTTGTTTGGGTGATCTCTCCACTGCGTCTTTCCTATTCTTCGATCGAATTTCATTCATTCGAATCTTCGATCACTACATTCAATTGTCTGTATCATCGAGTGTCCTCTCCTCAATCGACCTAGTCACTGATACCGTATCACAAAGGGATAAGGTATCATTATCCTATTGAATATCGATGGTCATTCTATCGTTCAGCTCAATTCATTCATTCGTATTCTCTCTTCCCAAATAGAGAAGGGAATGGGAGAGAGGATTGAATACTGGGATGTAGCTGTTATTGATGATTTCGATGAAGTGAGCCCATTTTGCTCTCGATGGCGTATTTCGAAATCATGAATGAAAAATTCAAATACTTTTTCAGAATGAGATGGAATGTATGGTTGAGGAATGGAGTGTATCGAGTGAGCGACCAAAAGAGAAGAAGGAATATAGAATACTTCTCGGATTCAATCCATCCCAACAATGGTCTTCCCCTCTTACGGTATGTCTCTCCTCTCCCTCTCCATAATCCATCTAATCTCTCTTTCCTCTCAGATGGGACCAATGGCAAATTCTCCCGAAGTGGCCTCATACTCTTCCTTCTGGAAAGGGAAAGCTCACGTGAGGAAGTTTGCAGATAGTCGAATCTGTATGACAATGTCATGGGGGGATACTCCCAGTGAGACTATTCCACTCAAGATTATCGCATTTATTCTATCTGAGTTAGTATACTTTATTATTTCTATTTAATAATATAATTGTGATGCTCATGAATTGATTAGTAAATGAGATAATGGTATTGTCAGATATTGGTCAATCGCTCCTTCTTCTCTATCGTGGAGAACATCTATCGATAGGGAATTGAGAGGGAAGAAATCAAATCAAGAGAGAATTGCAAAGGCATTCTCCAAGTTATCAGAGATGTTGAGAGGAGTAAAAGATCTTCCTCTTTCTGTCACTAATGTGCACGCTGTATCACCCTATGTAAGAGGGACGGAGGTACAGTAACCCTTCCTAGGGATACGGTATTCATCACGTATCGATTTCAGCCAGACGATTGTGTATTCGCAGAGACTCGTGGAGGAGTGTTGAAGGGATCTTCCCTCATTCCACTCGATAATCGATTGCCTGTTTACAAGCCAAGTGTATATGGTGAGTAGTGGGTGGGATATAATCATGATTGAAGTATGAATCTATGTGAATTGTAGTGCAAATGAAGCTGGAACATTCGGGTAAATGGGGAGAGGACGAAAAGGCTATCGAGGCCCTTACTGCTGCATTCTATATCAAATTGGTTGAAGGACTCAAGGTAAGGTTGGATTTTGGACCGAACACACTCCATTGAGACGTAGTGAGTGGTGGAGATTGATTGATTGTAGAAGCTATCAGTGATGGCAGTGGCAACGAAACATGACTGCAGAATCAATATTGTGAGTGAACTTCTTGGTTCAATTGATTGATTGTCTCCCCTTCAGGATGAAGTTGTATTTCGAGTGGAAATAATGAATGGAAAGATGCATGCGATGCTTCGAAAGAGAGTTGAAACACTGAAGAATGCAGGAGCCAGTAGAGGAAATATACAACCTGCACAACACACATTGGAATTATTCGAGACAAAGTGAGAGGAGGGAGAGGGGAGTGTATTGATGAGGTGATTACAGATTCGTTCGTGAACAACAATTATGTTCTTCCCTTGGAGGATTGGCCACTGCATATCCCGCTTATTCAGAATGTGTACTTATGATGAAGAGATGGATTGGCACTAATGTGAGCATTCAATATCAATTACAATTCTGAGGTGGATAATATGGTCGTTGACGTGCGATGTCCTAAATCTCATATCTATTTGATATATTATAAGGAGGAAAAAATGGAATAATATTTGTTCAGCATCTGAGTCCATTCATCAACGATTTCACAATGGAATTATTGGTTGCATCGCAGTTTACAGAGAAGACGAAGAAGAGTATTCCCAAGTGGGATTCAATATTATATTATTCAATATATGAAAAAACTCAAAATGATGTGATTCAGTTGAAAAATGCAGTAACTCTGAATGCGTCAGATTATCTGCATTCATAAAAGCCCCATAAGTTTTCAGATAGAGAAAAGTTGCAAAAAATACTTCAATTTCAAAATTTCTATCACTAAATCGCAAAATCCGTAATGAATCCCTATAGCAATACGGCAAAAAAGTTTTGTCACGGACGGGATTCGAACCCGCGCGGAGTTACCTCCATGTGATCATAAGTCACACGCCTTAACCACTCGGCCACCATGACACATTATCTTAAATGTGATTAATTTAAGACCCTTCTGCTGTTTTGTCTATGCATTGTGAGAAGATATCAGGCTTTTTTTTAAATAACGACATTTCACAAATCGAAAGTGATATCTTCCATTTCAGAAGCTCTTGAGGGTTATATATATAAAAAAAAAACTATCGGTATTCTGCACTGAAACATTCTGTTCTGTTTCACTCTTCATAGCTTAAATAAAGTTTCAAGTTTTAAGATAGAGAAAAGTTGCAACATATGCAACAGATAATTGCTTGAAATCAAGAAAATCTTGAGAATCCCTACAAAATATACCGCAATAATGTCAGTAAGAATATATATATTTTTTTCAGAAGTGGTTGGAATGCTTTCACTCGAGTTCTCAATCTCATCACATCTCACAATTGGGCACTCAAACCATTGATTGTCGATCTCATGTCTGAGTGGAACGGTACCTTTTTTCATCTTGCATTCAACTTACCATGCTCGTAAATCGTTATTAGATGTGTTATCAGTATTCTATGTCAATGGAAATGAATGATCATAATCGTTTAGATGAGAAGCGTGCTCGAATTGAATCCTCTTTCCTTTCCCTCCGACCCGTTCTCCCTCCAATGGTCATTGTTTGCAATGAAGATGAGAAGGGATGTGTGTGGACTAGAGAAAAACCTGATCCCGTCAGTTGCCTCATTTGTATTCTTTTCCGAGATAGTATATTTCTGAATTGAAATGTAATATCTATCATTCTCAGGTAATTCTGCGTCGTCTCATCTCATTGGCTTCTCAAACTCTCTCCGTTCTAATGGAGAATGTTCACTCGGAGAAACCCATTGATGTTACGGTTAGCTATTATTCATTCAACGATACACAAGAGGGAAGGGGAGATGACATATTGCAATTGCAGCGTATTCTAACTCGTGAGTCATGGCGTGCATACGATGTAGTCCTTGATCTAGTGACTCCTCTCGTCTCTCGTCTATGTAAAGCAGGAGGAAGACCATGGAAAGGATCAATGGCTGTTATTGATTGGGATCCTGTTGAAGGATTCGTTGATGAAATGAATGCCCATTTTGGTCATGTTGCCTATTTCTTCTTCAATCGATACAGACCTGCTTCGATCGGAGTGAAATTCAAACCTCATGAAGATGGATTGGCTGTGTCGGTAAGAGCATTTATGAATGAATACTAATTTGAAGATTACTTATTCTTGAAAGAAGAAGATACTATTATTGTGAGTATTTAGATGTAATGAATTGCCTTTCAGTTGACTCGATGTGGTGGTCACAAGAGAGATTCGAATGGACGATTGATTGTGAATAGAGAAGAGGTTATGGAAGGAATTAAGATTATGGCTGGACCTCTTCTAGCTAAGACTTTTATTCCTGGTCTCAAAGAGAAGCTTGAGAAAATTGAGGATTAGGGAAATTGTTATTGTTTGTTGTTCATTTTTGTTATTTCCGATTTGTTATCTCTCATTTGCATGTGTTGTTGCTGTTCACATGTCTTGTTTCACATCAATAAAAATAAGAATTTATTCTTTTTCTTCCTCATTCTTCCACTTGTTGGGTAGCTTCGGCATCCCGATGATTATTTGATTTTCAACGCTATGGAAGAGGAAGACATATTTAGGATGGAGTCTGAATTAGAAGGACTCGCCGCCTCACTTGGAGGAGCATTAAAAGTGGATGAGAATTCCCTTGGAGAACATCCACGATTCTCACATCAATACAAGAATGCAGCCAAAGCTAGCGAACAACAGGTATGACGAGGAAGAAAAGTGGAAATGAGAATAATGTCAATTGAAGGCACGTCGAAGGAATGAAGCACTTGATAGAATTCGAAGTGCGAGGGAAGACAAATTTGATAGATATCGACAGATTGCTGAGATGGAAGATGAAGGAGAAAGTGTGAGCAGTGAAGAAGCTAGACGATTGTGAGTAGAAACAGAGAGATTCTGTATGTTCAGACAAATGATCAATTGCCACAGATTGAAGTAATGAAAATTGATTCAGATACGATGGTGCATTGATGACATCTGAATGGTTGATCGATATTCCCGAAGAATTGACTCAATCGTGGATTTCAGTGATGATTCCCACAGGAAAGAGAGCACTCGTCATTGCTAATCGAGTATGTTTTCATTTCCATGAATTACTTGTTGAAATATCATTTCTTACAATTTGTAACCTTCAGTGCTCGAAAAATCATGATAACGCGGGGTTAGCAGGCGGGCACCTAGGCCTATATTTTAGGGCACCTTTTCGGGTAGCTAGAGCTAAAAAAATACATTCATTTGAAAATTCACTTGAAAATTCAACTTTTCTGCACCGTTTCGGGCACCTAGACCAAAATTTGCCCGTCTTCGTCGGGCACATCATGTTGATGTTGACTTACTTTTCGAGCACTGGTAACCTTTAAAAGAAACCAAACAAAAACATTAAAAAGTGAGATTGAGCCCAAACCGTGCTTCAATCTTCCAAGCTCAATCACCTTTTCATACAGTGAAAAGCTGCAAGATGCTTTAATTTCAAAATTTGTAATTTTAAAGTTAAAAAATGTCTCTGGGGGTAGTGTCTGAACTTGCAAAATAGTTTTGTCACGGACGGGATTCGAACCCGCGCGGAGTTACCTCCATGTGATCATAAGTCACACGCCTTAACCACTCGGCCACCATGAATCATTATCTTAAATGTGATTAATTTAAGACCCTTCTGCGGTTTTGCCTATCTATTGTGGGATGATATCAGGCTTTTTTTATAGCGAATTCTGTCAATTCTTCGATTTCTGAGTCTCTTGAACATTCTCTAGATAGATGAAATTGCTTTGTATTTCCGATTATGTGTTTTGTGATATGATTATTTCTTAATTTCCTCGATTTTCGAAAAAAAAAGCTATAATTGTAGGGAGTGACAAAGGTGTACAACAAGGGAGGACGATTACTTCGATCTCTCGATTCACGATTACCTGGAGGACAAAAAGGAGGACAGGGAAAAGCAAAGGGTAAGAATAGAAGAGAAGAGGATGGGGAATAGGAATCATTCTATATTCAATTCATTCTCAGGTCACTCATGTATGCTAGATTGCATTGTCAATCTGGAGAAACTTCAATTCTTCGTCCTTGATGTTATTCAGGTTTGATGTTTTTTTGTTATATGTTCTATGAGTATTTCCAGATTTTATGGTGACCTTATTAAATGAAGTCTATAGTGAAGAAATTTTTTTGAAGAGAATTCAGGAAGAATATAATATATTCTTTATAGTGGAACGATATGACATTCTATGAATCTCCTTTTGATCTGCGTCGATTTTATCTCAATAGTCGAATGGAGGAGAATATGCAAGTGAGTGTAGAAAGGAACCTTTTTTGTTTTAAATGAATGTTATCAACTTGCAGCTTGGTCATACTCATCCCAAATCTCGAGCAACTTTTCATCTGCTTCCTTCTTGTGTCGCCACTACTGAAGCCAGTAAGAACACATTAAAATAATGAGTGATCTTTGGTCGATAACTTATTTTTTTCCAGTTGCGAACATGATGTCGACATCAGTTGATTTCCCGATGGATGGAGTACTATTTTATCATCCAGAGGTGATAGATACTATGCTTATCAAAACCTCTTCGAAATACATTCAATTTTATCCTTTTATTTTTTTAAACATTTCCAGGTTCTATACACTCCTGGTCAATCTCCACTCGTGGGTTGGCTTAAACCATGGATGCTTCCTGAAATATTGAATGTGCCCATCCCTGAAAAGTGAGTATATCTCAATTAGTGTTGGCAATTTGATTCTTCAATGATTCTCAGACACTTTTGATTCCCTCTCATTCGGAGCGGTTTGATTCTGAGAATCGGCGATTCTAAGAATCCTGGATTCTGAGAATCCCGGATTCTTCGAACCATAACTTCCTTCAAAATCAATATTTCGGTTTAAAATTTTGAGAGTAAGGTAAGGATCCCTATCTCACTACCGTATAAAAATTTCATACATCCTGCTCAATTTTGAGAATATTGTGTCCTCTTCTGGGCCATTATCCTTTTCAGTAATCATCTGTTTGTCCTGTTTCGAGCAAAAACTAATCATTTCTAAAGATTCATGCCATCTTAGATCAAACTGATTCTATTTGACCCTATTTTCTCCCATGTGCATGTGATTTTGACAGTGAGCGAGGGTGGACGGGATTTTAATTCCGGGCTTCGCTAGGCGGGAAGTTTCCTTTTGTTAAGATTTAGAATCGAAAATTGGGAAATTGGGCTACCTTTCGGTGCAAAAATGCTAATAAAAATGGAAGAATCCTGGATTCTTCAAACCTTTTCTCGACGAATCATTCCATTCTTCGCAAAAGAGAGGGAATCGGTTTCGAAGAATCATTCCATTCCTCAACCCGCTAGTTGGAGCGGTCGGACAAGAATCAAAATGCCAACACTAATCTCAATGATAGAATGATATTCATTTCTTCTCAGATTTACTTGTGGCGCTCCTTCTTCAGCTCTCAAATTTATTGAACAATTCAATGAAGAGAACAACTTCAGTAGTCAAGTGAAGAAGAATGCAATGATTGAGTGAATCCATTCTTATCGCTGTAATATTCTAAATTATTCACTAATAGCAATAAAAATGTTTCATGCGATTCGAGGTTGGGAACGGTCATTGCAAGGGAAGGAATTGTACTAGAGAGGGGGAATTGAATGGTAATGTCCTCAGAGTGAACTGGTCTTCATCTAATTGTCTATTGAAGAGTCCTTCTCGACCCACTCTCAGTTTATTCAACCCAAGTACAGTAAAGGTCAACTAGAGTAATGATGTCTTTCCTTTCGATTAGATGGGTGAAAGTGTTACCCTTCCCTTCCCTCCCTTTCTCTCTTCACTTTCCAGTTATTCTCTCTAACCCATCTCTCCCTTCTATTGTAATTGCCTCTAGAAGTCTCTCTCTCTCTCTCTCTTCTCTATTCAATCACAATTCAGTCATCCCTGACTGCCATTGATTTCTTTCACTCTTCTATTCGTCAACTTTCGCTTCTCAAAACGTTCTTGTCCATTTTCTGATCACGTTTCGAATAGGCTGTAGGTGCTTTAAAACTTGTTCAATTCGACTCTTCTATTTCTCTCTTTCTTTTCCTTTTCCTTGTATCGTTCATGGGATAGTCTCTGATCTCTTTTTATACGTAATCTCAGGGGTCGGATGGGTAGACCCTTTCTCATCTGTCTACTATCTCTTCCTCTAGTCTATTCTCAACTCGACTGTGATATTCTCGATCCCAGCTGTAGAGCGAGATACAATTCACGGTGAGTGGGGAATATTAAATACTGTTCGGATGACTCTTAATCATAATATGAATTGTACTGTAGATCTCGTTCGGATGGCCTTCGATCTCGATTAAATAGTCGATGTAATTATCAAGATATATTCTTGATTCCTGGAAGAGCCGATGCTTCCTGTAGTGAGTGAGATACGATTATTATTGAGTGAAGAGAGGGAAGGAAGGGATAGGGAGAGGAGGGGGGATGGATCCACTCGAATGATCATCCAATTGGGAGGAATCATCGATGCTTTCAATGGCATCTCGTCCATTATGAGAAAAAGAGTTGACGAGATAATAATGAGAATGAATCATTTTAGCTCGTCCTGGAACGAAGAAATTAATTGATATTGATCCTCGTCATGTTCATATAAAACCAGAAGTTATTCGATTCCCCGGATGTTTCACTCTTGAGATTAGAAATTTAAGGGTATGTTCAACTAATGAAGAATATTCTCTTTTTTTTAAATCTTCCGATCAATTTCTGATCGAACTTATTGTGTTTTCCTTTCAGATAGCAGATGATCAGAATACAATTGGGAATAGTTTCTTCGCAAAGGCAGAATATCAATGGTGGAATGTGAAAGACTTCTCCAATCTCAAGTGTCAGAATGCGAGTAACAATGGCTGTGGAGGGCACGGAAACAACTGGTAAACATTCCTTTTCGTCCATTCCTTTCCCTCTTTCGTTCTTCACTTTTCGTAACCACGCAACACAAAAATCCACATGTCGATACAATTTCGATTGATTGTGGAAAACAACAAGGTTACCGAATACAAAGTCCACATCATTTCGATCTTGATCGATGATAGAATTGCAGTTTTCACTGAGATCTGTGATTTTTCGTATGAATTGGGTACTTCCGTTACACAGTTTGCACGAGTTGAAGCGTGACCATTGATTTGTCACTCTGAGTAGACAGTTATATCTCCTCTTTCAGTTACTATTGTGACGTTTGTGAGTCTCTTACTGAAATCGATCGAACGGGAAGAACGGAAGATTCGCTCGCTGCTCAATTGAAAGGAATTAATTGTCCCCAGAGAGCCGGATTGTACACGTTCAGAAAGGTAGTTCACTAATTAGCTTAAGAAAAATATTTATAATGAAAAACGTATCATATTTCGGATTATTGTGGCAAATATGAGTATCATAAAAGTATTTCGTTAAAATTAGGGTTGTCATGGAGAAGAATCTGTCTCTTCATTAGGCGTGCTCTCTCGTCACTCTGATCGATGAGACAGTACGTGGAATGAAGAGACTGATTCTTCACTCTGACATCCTAATTGGAACGTTCTCAGGAATTTTGTTTCAATGATTGGTCATCCTTCGATTCGGATGGAGATTGTGAAATGGATTTCCTCCAAGGAGATAAGACAGATTACAAGGGAGCTTTCGCTTCCCTTCAACAGATTGGATATGTATGTTTATTTTTCCTGGTTCACAAGTTAAAATATACAGGGATCATTCTACATCCATTTTTAAAGTCACGTGACCTATTACAATTACAGGGAAGTGTAATAGCGAAGATTCGATTGGCTCACAATGCGACTGGATTAGTTGCGAGAAAGAAAGAATTGAAGGAAGAACAAATTGAGCAGAGTGTGGCAAGAGAACTCGATCAGGTGATAGAAAAGATAAGAGAAAAGAAGGAAAGAAAACGTTCCTGAGATGGAATGAGAATGGCTAATATTTAATCAACAATCGTGAACGATCATGGTTATTCGATTAATTTTCAGCGAAGATCAACATGGGATGTGAACAATGGACAGTTCGATAAATTTTCCCAATGGTACATAGACTACCGTAAAAATGTTTGGCATAAGTAAGTGTTCGATATTACTCACATATTTTTAATGGTTTCAATTTGCAGAGAAGATTATCTGCCATGGCTCCTTTATGAGAATGAGATGTCTTGTCTCAAATTGACATTTGATGTATGTGAGAGAACTCCTCGAAAGATTTCATATGGAGGAAGGACTCGATACACCTGTGAGAATTGATCTATCCCTTCTATCTCTACGGATATCCATTGATCTCATTCCATCTCACTTCTCTTCTCTCTTTCATGTATCATTCTCAGTTCATTTTTATGCCCCACCCCCCCCCCCCCTTCTTCTTTGATCATTATTCTATACACAGTCAAAACGTGATTTTCAGTATGCTAGGTAAGTGAATGTATAGGATGCAATCTCCTCTTTCTCTCTTTTTCTGTACGTGGTCATTACAGTATTTTATCCATTTTTGCTCCAATCTCTCAATTATGAATAGATGAAGTAAATCAATTGAATGGCAGAATTACATGAACTTGTTATTTCTCTCGAGTATTCAGTCACAAATATACAGTCAATTATGAGTTAGTTGAAAGTGATTCACTGTTTTGTAAACTATCGTCATCACTATGCAATTTGAATCGAATCGGGAATATTACAGCTCCTATGAAAACTATTGAGGATACAAAGGGAGGGGATTACTTGGAAGGTGCAGATATCTTGATCGCTTCTTTCTTCGCTTTTTCCATTCTCTTCACTGTTCTCATCTTCTCAATCTGTTTCATTCTTCTCTCTTCCTTCAATTTCTTCAATGCTTCCATTCCTCTCTCAACGTGTTTCGATGTATCAATCGTATGAGATCGCTGCAATTTTGATTGGTTTAAATAATCATAACTCTCCTTGCTCCACTCCACATTAACATAAAAAATTTCGTACTAAGTTCAGAACTCAAATCACATGCATAATCGCTAATCAATCGGAAATGCCACACTTCCGAATTTCTAACGAAACTGAAATGTCATCAACTAATGTGTAAAATCAAAAATCCACTTCAGCTCACAACTCAAAATTGTAAGTAAATTGAGTTCCAGATAAGTTAACTTCCAATATCAATACCATATTTCTCAATATTCACCAACTGACAGAAATGAGTTGACAACTGACCTTCTTTACATTCTCCTTTTCCTTCTGTCCTTCATCTTTCCTCTGTATTCCATCTCTCTTCAATTCCATTGTACTCTTCATCAGTTCATTTCTCATTTCACATTGTATCCTCGCTGTCAATTCAGCAGTCTTCACTTCTTTCTGTGCTCTCACTTCAGCCAGTACACATTGGGCTGCCTCACGGGCTTGTGATCGCACCTTAACTACGTTTTTATATTATACATTTACAAAAAAAATCTTGGCAAAATTAACTAGAACTAAATCCCACCCACTAGTAACCCATATTCAGAAGGGTTACTAGTGGGTGGGAATAAGAATAATTCATAAGATGCCCTCTGGCGGTTCTCACTCACGTACAAAACATTCGTGAGATCTACTCGATTCGTCATGGTAATCAACTCTCCTAACCTAAGCTAAGAATAACACTTCAAACAGTTACATCACAAGTTTCCAACACGGAGATTGCAAACAGATGACGTGATAGTGAGGGAAAGGAAGTGACTAACCTGTACGAGTCTCGCAACTCTTCTCTCCTTCTTCTCCTTTTCAATCAATCTTCTCTTCTCCGCCTCGGTCAAAGTTATCCGCATTTCTGGAAAGAAAAAAATCACTACCCGCTTCTTAAATGTTTCATTTGAATACTGTGCACTCGCGGCACTGATCGGAATACGGTAGACACACGATGACTACACCACACAAACTGTCACAAGGGAGTACTGAATAGAGGAAGGTGATACAATGTTTGAGTTGTGGGTGGGAATTGAACGGAAAAGGAAGGCTTTATGGATATGACTCGTGATAAGGAATGGGGATAAAAGGAAGGAGAAGTGAATGGAAGGAATCACTCGTTGAATCAACATGAACTTTCTCACTCCCATCATTCTCATCTTCGCTCTTCTCGCTACCATTGGTCAGTCTTCCACTCTCAACTCCTACATTCTTCTTCAATCCTCTTCATTTCAGTATCATCATCCTCAGTTGTGAATGGTGTATCGGATGGAGTAGTGATTCAACGTGCCTACTCCACTGATTACACTCCTCCCATCGTCATCTCCAATTCTCCCTCTAAGTACAGATATCGTGCTGTCTGATTCTCCATTTCGTCAGATTCCCATGAAATTATCTGAGGATTTCGTGTAAATTCATTTCATCACAGTATAAATATGGCGTCTTCTTCGTCTGGGTATTGCATCAACTGAGGAAAGAGAGGGAAAAGGGGAAAAAGGGGAGATAGAGCAGCTTCCGTCAGTCTTCTTCTTCCTTCTTCTCTACATCTCTCATTCTTAGTCCTTCGCTCTTTACAAGTAGACGACATGGCTGGTCAATCACCGTGAGTACATTACTTAGATCTATCCTTTGATATGATATCCCACCCAACATTGTCTCCCAATATTCAGGAATCATATTGTAAATACATGGACATTCCCCTGCCACAACAAAAGTTAGGCGTCTTCAATGAGTCTTAGTTCGTGTTCAAACTTACGTGTTCAATATATTATGAAAATAGTTGTTACTATGACTCTTGACACCCCCCATAGTACATCTCTGAATGCGGAAGTAGTGCGAATCAGTGTGATACGTGCACTTCAGTCCTTTCCATTCCTTCCCTTTCGTCTGCCTTCTCATTCCCTCTCAACGGGCTTCATTTTATGTCATAATCCAACACATGGGAAGATTCCTTCTCCCATTGACTTCATTCCTCCGTTCATCTCTTCACTTCATCTTCACAATTATCTTCCTTACTTCCCTGGATTCTCTCTGGATTTCTCTAATTAGTCCTTTCAATCCTTCTTCGATTGACGAGTTTCTCACTGGGGAATCTGGGAAAGACTCTTCTCTTCTTCATGTCTCCTTTTGCCCTCTTCTCTTCACCCTCAAATACGATGAAACGTGCATTCTATGACATCCTATTATCTCCACTCTTTTCTCTTTATTTATGGCATTGACATTGACTATCGAACGAACGAGAACGAATGCAGTGAATATCTCTCTACTTTTTCAAAGTTCCCTCCATTTCTTTCTCTAGAACCCCACAACAATTTTGCACAATCGTCTGCTATTTTAAAATCGCCTACACTCCCTCGATCTCTCGTCTATAGAATCAAACAACTATCTGTTCATTGTAATTCCTTCCCTTCCTTCCATCACTCATCTATTACCCTCTATGTCAGTTGTCTGATCTCTCTGATCTCTCTAAACTCTCCCCCTCTCTCTCTCTTCAGTTTAACCCTTTCTCTCTTTCTATTCTCGAATTCCCTCGTTGAGACTCCGTGCAATTCCCAATGTTCTGCACCCCTCTCTCTCTTCTATTGATTCTTCTTTTTGCACTGTTTTGCGTAAACGCGAGTATTCGTTGAATCTCAATTCTAGACTAATAACTCATTCTAACCTTCATCTCTCTCAATGGATCGGTATGAACAGATTCTCTCGTTGACCCCTCTTTTTATCATCCCTATCTCTCTCTCCTCTCTCTCTATCATCTTCCTATCTCCCTCCCTCTAGTCTTCTCACAATCTATCAAGCTGTTGCACGTTTCTTTACTGATTTTTCCCCTTCCATCAGTCCCTTTCCTCCAATCTTTCTACAACTTCCTTCTTCTTCCCTCTCTTTGTTTTCTCGTCATCAACGTCACTTTCCCTTTTTGGTTCTTTCCCCTCAAAGTCCCTTTAACTTTCAATTACTATTTAGGTATTCCCATCCAGTTGTTGTGAATGGTCCTTTCCTTCTCTCCACACGATACCAATAACTGTCCCACTCAGTATAAACCCGAGTGTACTACTCAAAACAATGGCAGACGTAATTCAGTCTCTTTTCCAATCTATGAAATGCCTTTTCCCCTCTATGGATGCATTCCATTCCTCTCAAGCACCAAAATAGAAAACACTTGAATGAAGACACTGGTATATAGTACATTGAGACATCCCTTATCCATACATCCTTTCACTCACCTCTCCATTCCTCTTGATCTTTGATCTTAGTTTTCTGTTCAGAATGGCCGAGACAATCAAGGAGATCTTCCATGAGGTGTGTCCTGCAGTGGAGACTCCCCATGGGAAGGTGACCATTGTGGGAGTGGGACAAGTCGGAATGGCATGTGCTTACTCCATCCTCCAACAGGTATGACCATCTCATTCAATAGACGTCCTAAATTATGAAGGGAATAACAGTACATTACTTGATACACTCATGACCAAAATCAACATGTATCAGTATTCATCGAATAACCTATTCTTTCCTTTCAGAACATCGCTAACGAGTTGTGTCTCGTAGATGTGATGGCAGACAAACTGAAGGGAGAGATGATGGATCTCCAACATGGTCTGGCATTCACTCGTCATTGCACAGTCAGAGCTGATACTGACTACTCCATCACTGCTGGATCCAAGGTATATCCTCCCCTCCCCTCTCCCTTCATCCTTCAATCCAATTTCTTCATTCAGTTGTGTGTTATCACTGCGGGAGCTCGTCAACGTGAGGGTGAATCCCGTCTATCTCTCGTTCAAAGGAACGTCGATATCTTCAAGGGAATCGTTCCCAAACTCGTTCAGTTCTCTCCCGATACCACCATTCTCGTCGTTTCCAATCCCGGTATCACTTTTTTCATCTCTCATATAAAATTGAAGAGCATATATTTGGCATTATAACGACTCTCTCCATCTCTTCTCTTCAATTTGCCTATCCATTTCAGTGGATGTTCTCACTTACGTTACGTGGAAGCTATCTGGTCTCCCTCAGAACAGAGTCATCGGATCGGGAACCAATCTCGACTCTGCACGATTCAGATTCCTTCTCTCTGAGGTACATTTCTCATATTCATCCTTTCTCGGAAGAGAGTGGGAATACACTATTCTTTGGTCATCTAAACGGGAGAACGTTCGTACGAACATGATTGGAACATCTTTTAGTCTCCCAATCTGAAAATGTTCTTTGAGGAAATTATATCGTCTTAAAAGATATTCGACCACAAAGATGAATAAATGTAGTGTATAGACAAGTTCGTAGTTGAATATTATTAAGAGACTGAACATCGCTCCCTCCTCCGTCCATGGATGGATCATTGGAGAGCACGGAGATTCCTCTGTTGCTGTCTGGTCAGGAGTCAATGTGGCTGGAGTTGCCATCTCCAAGGTTAACGAACATTTATAGAAGCGCAAATTATTTATGGGTTTACCATCAAAGTGACATGTAATGATTCCAATATGTTTACTACTCTCAGTCTTTCTCAGGTGAATCCCAACATCGGTGGAGAGTCGGATCGTGAACATTGGGAACAGGAAATCCACAAGAAAGTGGTCGAGAGGTAAGATAAAGATCAATCTCCTTTCTAGATGTTGTTTTACTCTGTAGCATAGTTGAAGGAGACTGGATACTTCACATTTACCCTATTCAGTCCATGCAGAAGCATATAGCAGAATACAGACAGAAAACACGTTCTATTTGTGTGTATTAGTGGAGAGAGAATTGAGACTGACTGACTGGCAACACCCTCTCTCATTAAATATGGATGGACATGACTGTGACGTCTGGTCCAAAACTGTACAAAACATTGCCACTGTCGTGTCGAATTTCATCCAAAATGACGCGACTAATCAGACTGAATATTTCTTCATTTTAGTGCATACGAGATAATCCGTCTGAAGGGATACACTTCATGGGCCATTGGTCTCTCTGTCGCTAAGATCGCACAGGGAATCTTCTCCAATTCTCGCAATGTCTATGCCCTCTCCACCAATGTGAAAGTGAGCACTCGATATTCTATTCTTCATTCTTCACTTTTCTCATCACAGGGATTCCATGGTATCGAATCGGATGTCTTCCTTTCTGTTCCCGTCGTTCTCGGTGTGAATGGAGTAACTCACATTGTTAATCAAGCACTCAACACTCTCGAGGTAATAAATTCTTTCCCTTCATCTCATCAGTATTCCTTCCAGGTTGAACAACTTCACAGGTCGGCAGGATCTCTTCTCGAAGTCCAGAATGGTCTCACTCTCTAAACCCTTCAGTATTCCCTCATCGTTCTTCTTCTCGCTTCTACTAGTAGCATAATAGCAATCCATGGCCATCCATTGTATCTTTTCCCCTGTATCCTCTTACTCTCCCGATTTCTGCCTTCTCGTCCCATCTCTTTTCCTTCCACTTCTCCCACTTAAAACCACTACAATTACTTCCCAATCTACCTTACCGTACAATCAGAGCATCGATAAATTCGTCTAGACTATACAAAGATCCATTGTACCAAAACAAAAAGAATCCATCTACAAGAAGACGCATTAGAGCGTAAAGAGAGAGAGTAGGACATGTTGAGATTAGTCTCCAATGGATACAAGCCATGTCTGGTTACTCTCCTGTCGTGTAATGGTACCATGTCCCATTTCTCTTTTGCAACACTTTTCAGTCCATCCTAATGCAATCTCTGCTGGAAGAGAGGGAGTCGGGACAGGAGCAAAGTTACGTGAGATCTCATTATGGACAGAATTGGAATCTACGTGGAAAGCACCTTCACACATGGATGATGAAGACTACGAAACATTAGAGAAGGATTGCAATGAGATGACCCAGTTCCTCTCTACCTCATATTCCATTCTGGTGTCTTCCTCCTTCTACTTTTCCATTGAGGTGAAAGGGATAAGAATGGGAGGGAAAAGATTATAGCTCTACATAGAGAGAAGACACGTCAATGGGAAAATTCGGGAGATGACGAGGGTAGAAATTGGATGAGGATGATGATGCACCTCCCGTCTGATGGATACTACCCATTCCATTCCCTCTTCCCCATCTCATAACCATCCAGTGGTAGTATATTTCCTTACAGCATAAATGTGCTTTCGTGTGCAGATACCACTTCAACAGATTACTCTTATATCCACTTCGTTCCCTGTCTCACTTCGACAACAGTGGTTCTCATTTTCTTCCGCATTCCACACATCCTCTAAGAATGGACTCGAATGAATCCCTATATGAGTGTTGTCCCTTCAAAAGGATTCATCAAAACGAGATTGGTAAGCCTCGAGCACACAAAATCGTTCTATATGAAGATGAGGTGAGTGAGTGATTACTTCATTTCCCAAGGGTGGTCTCGTGATTAATCTGCTCCCATCAATTAGAGGTCATCCTCCTATCCTAGAAGGAAAACGTCGTTTGAGTCCACTATAAAGGGTGAGAATGACAGTAATCTCTCCTTATTTGTCTGAGTGTGACAGGAAGAAACTAGAGAAGATTCTTCCTCCCACCATGCAACTTCCCAGAAGATGACACATTAATAAGGGAACTCGTCGTCTTCATTTCCTCATTTTCATGCAGACTCGATCAAGATGAATTACTGCACAAGAGAACTTCATCCACCCACTCTTTCTCTTCCCTCAATATCTCATTCTTTCCCAATCAGACCAAGATTATGGCTTCAGTTGAAGAAAGTGTAGTCTTCCAAGTACAGTCTATTCTAACCCATCCGATTTCAATCTCTTCCTCATTCCTCCCACTCCACTCTTCCGATGCCCAGCAACGTCACGAAACCGTATCTATTAGACACAGGAGACTCTGATTTATTCACTCAATATTTAATATATTCCTCGATCGGACGACTGTGGAGGGAAGGGGGGGGGGGGGTGAGTCGTCAGGGGGAACATAGAAAGGGGATGATGGAAGGGGTGGAGGGGGGATGGAACTGTCGATGATGAGCTACAGTAGTCAGAGAAAGGAAGAAAGGAGATGAGGGGAGGAGGGGTGATACACAGTATTGAGAGAAGGAGGGAGAAGTGAGCGATGGAGAGGGTATCAGGGGAAGAGATCAGAGGAGCTCAGACGATCAACTACTAACACCCGATCGATCGATTACAGCCTTCACTCATACTGGTTGAACATCGATCGCTTACCGAAGCGAATGAATGTGGGCTTTCCATTCGATCTGCAATAGAGATGGGTTGAGATGTTGAAGGACATTGGAAGATTATCAACTAACTGAGCCCAAGTTCATTCCATTTCAAATTCGAAGAAGGATAATGCGTAGTACAACAGATGAAGACTAACCGGGTCATACGAGCGAGTGGTCCATTCATCTGCACCATCGGCATTACTCCATCGTACGAGTCTGCCTCACTCATCTACAACCCACTCTATTATGCATACTCTTGGGAAGGAGGAGAACGGAAACATAGTGTCAAAAATGGCGATCGTACCTGATATCCGCTGTCGACGGGACTGGCGAGAGCGAATGCAGCGAGAAGAGCGAAGAAGAGGACGATCAACTTGTGAAGCATCTCGAGATACGGGGTTACCTATGAATGACTGAGTAGGGCACGAAGAAGGAGGAGGGGAGGGGACAAGAATAACAGTGATGAACAGTGACGGAAAGTATGAAAAGCGGACAAAGGGTAAAGAAACGGTCACGAATCTGCCTTTTGAAGTGGGATGAGTGGGAAGGCGGGAGTGAGTCCTACCGTAGGGCGGAGTCAGAAGGGGGAGGGGAGAAAAAGGGGAAAGAAGGGGAGGAGAGATATCCCTTCTCCCATCCATCACACCCTTCCAAATATCGTGATTTGAAAATGGAAGAAGAGAACGACAAGTAAGGCATGTGAGATTATGCACCAACAACCATTACCAAGTCCCGATTCGAACCAAAGTAAGGGGAATGAAGAAGAAAAAAGTGAGAAGATGATGAAGATCCGAAAAGACGAATTATGAGGAAATACACGAGAAGATATCGAAGGAAAAGGATAATGGTTGAGGGGGGGGGGGGGTGTTGAGATGAAAAAAGGAGGGCTATCGAAGCATAGATTTCATCATATAGAAAAGCAAGTGAGTGCGAGAACGATCTAAAGATGAGCAGATCGTTTGAGATGTTTACTCGCTCATTCTACGTTAGAAGAACGTTGAATATGCAAACTTCTGATGCATTAAAGATCCTCTAATTGAATGTGCTAGGAGGAAAAGGAGGAAAATGTAACCAATCAAAAATGGAAAAGGCGGTCATTCATTGAGAGAGAAGAGGCATGCCTCTTTCTCTCCACACCAAACAAAACTAGCCAAATGAAATAAAGGACCAAATTAGAAAGTACTAGAATGATCCAAAAGAAAGAGGGGCGAATGACGAAGAAAGCAGAGATTCTTTTAAATGTCAAAATCAGGAGCAGTGATGTCTCGATCGTTGTCTCGGAAACACCGCCTACTATTCTAAGAACTATATACATAACTTCTTGTTGTTCTTGCATGCTCATCATGCATATTTGGCTCTTCATTCTAATAATTCGGACGTGAATATCTCACGACACATCATTCAGAGTAATCCACATGTCCTTCTCATATATGCAGGCCCACTCAACTAGGTGCCACCCATTCCCTCACAAAGGGTAATCCAATGAAGCAAGTCGCTATTCGTAGTACTCCCAATGCAGATTATGATCTTCCAAGAACATCTCCCCTTCCTCATTCCAAGTAAGACCATTATTGCAATATTATGTAAAAGTAGCCAATGAAACGGACGAAAATATTGAAAAATGAAAGTTGAGTGGAGACGAGATCTTCAGAATTCTGTCAGGTGCAGAACAGATTTCACCTGCAGAAAAATGTTTCGAAAACGAGAGAGGTACATAGGTATTCAAGAGAGATTTGAGCTCAGACTGACGAGTGTGGGAGGATAGAATCAGAAATTGAGATGACACCATTCATCGAAATCTACCACGACAACCATAGCAACTTCCGCTCGTTACATATTAGAATCCGATATGACCTGAAGGAAAGTGCCTAACTTTCTATAATTTTTTACCAAGCGAAAAAAAATTTTTTTGTAGAAGCAATTCGAGCCAACTCTTTTGACTTGATCTCACAAGTATTTCTAAAAAACAACAACAACAACATTCTTGCCCGTGTGCCAATTTTCTTTTACATTTTTTTCCGGAATTGGTTCCTTCATTTTTTATCAACTAACATATTGGTGCTAATCATCCTATTTCAAGAAGAAATCAGTGAATCGCAGCCATGGCGGACAATGTAGTAGGTCGTAGTAAGACAATGCAAGACTATAACAGAAACAATTGAAAAGGGCGAGCTGTTGAAGCGTGACGAAACACTGAAGTTAAGTGAATGGAATGAAATGAGGAGGACGACCTTCATTAATTCTTCTGCAAGTGCTCATTCTGCACCAGTCATAAAATATATACGAAGATTATACCTCATCACGAACTATGAATAGGAAGTCTACTCTGCAGAAAAGAGGCTCTGGGTAAGGAAAGTTCTCAAAGGTTGAATTCATGAAAAGCGTAGTGCGTCATTGGGGTATGGACTGTACTGGCTGGTACTGACTGGTAATAATTGTGCGATTGAGTTAGACTCATTCAACGTAACTACGAAAATATCCAAAATGTGGCGGGAGCAGATACGGAAAAGGGAACGAAGATATACTTATACACAATATATACCAGAGTGGTTGTTATAACAAGGTAAGTAAAGGATTCTGAGAGGTACGAAGGACCATAGATCGACTCCTTCACTCTTTCTCTTTACGCCATCTGCCTCTACGCGCACCTTATTAGAGGGGGGCTGAACAAAAATAATTCAACAGGCGCTTGACTACATTTCGTCATTCATAAGTGAGTGGGTTGCGCGTCGAAACAGACAACTTATGATACGAGAGTTTCTGATGCCATTCCACTAAGGGAGGGGAAGGGAATGAGAGAAAAAGGAAGGGGTCAATTTATCCCTTGATGTGTCTACTCATTGTTGGTTATCCCTTAGTTCAGTCCCTCCGAGAAGAATGGGCCTTTTCATTCCCATTTACTCCCTGTCTCTTAATAGAATGTACAAAGAACCCGAGAAGGGGTGAATAATTGGAAGCCGGACAGGATGTTATGAAGAATGACCTCATATTTCAGACTGTGTAATAAAGAAGATCGTCGTGGGCGTTAGACAAATATCATATTTTTATCCACTTCAATTCTCATTTTTTTGGTCATAAAATAAATGATGTTATCATTCTTATTCGTAAAAACTTCATACAGTTATTGAACAGTGTTTTGAGTCATTCAAGCATGAATATAAAAAAATGTTCAATGAGTTCAAATATACTTTGCGAGAGCTACGAATTCCTTTGATCTTATGATCCCCCCCCCAGGAAGCATCTGTCCCAGGAAGTATTTTTCATACATTTTACCCCCCCCCCCCCCCTCCCAATTCCCTGTTCCTCTTGTCTTCATGACTTTTATACCATCGAGTGTTCATGGATGACGTCTCTTTCTCTTTCTGTTCCTCCATTCACCATCCTTCCTTCCTCTCAGTCAGTCTTCGACTGTCAACACCAATCCTCTAAATTGCTGTCGATGTACTGGATACAAGGAGGAGCGAGAGGGCGTAGTCTTCGTTCTCTTTTCCACAGGAAGACCTTTCCCCTTTCTGAATTCCACTCCAACTCCTCCCTCTTTCCATTCAGTCCATTCCTTTCATGAGGTCCCTTTTCTACACTCCATCGGATATCTACTTATTGCATCAAAATCCCTCTGAGACCCACTTGTTTGCTGGTCCATCGATACATTTGTAATGCATTCATATTGTATTCAGGTAATTCTCCGTCTCTCTCATTGGGTGGGATCTTCTCTCCATTCATCTCTCATCTCCACTCCTTCCATCCGATGAAGCTCAACCTCGCCTCTCTTTTTCTTCTTCTCGTCCTCATCGTATCTACCAATGCTTACAAGATTGTCAAGGTATTTCATCCTCACTTCCGCTCCAGAGGCCAGACATATAGCACTATATATATAGCACTCATCGACTATTCACTTGAAACGTTCAGAAATAGTAGTCGGTTTCTTCGTACTCGTCTACGAATACCATACGAATAAAAACAGTTTATCTCGCTGCGAAAATAGCTCTCTCTCACTGCACATACCTATACTCTACTAAAATCATGATTAAGCGGAATTTGAAAAATGCGGACATTCTGGAGAATAAGATTATTACAGTCCGTGCCTGTCTCATCCATTGGTCCTGCATGGAGATCGATGCGAGTCCGTCAATTCGCGGTGAGCCTTCTTCCAACATTATCCTTTCTAATCTCATCGTACCCTTCAGAACTCTTCCCCTCTCATGGGATTCTCTGATGGAGGATTCCGTCCTCGGTTCGGACCATACAAGAGAGGATACGACTTCTATGTACCGTCATCTCAAGAATCCTCTTGATTAGCATCTGCTAAAATAGTTCAGACGAACGGAGAGTGGGCGAATGGGGAGAGGGGAGGGGAATGGGAGAAGGGGGAGGAACAGGTTAAACGATTGATGATACTCGAGAGTGTCCATCTTAGAGGGTGGAGTCGTTGCCGACCCTTGTCTTTCCTCCCTTCCTCATTTCACCCATCCTCTCCCATTAATTCACATCTTGATCTATCCTTTACCCTCATCGATTGGTTGCTTCTTCCTGTGGATAAACGCATTACCCGTGTTCGACCTCTCGAGTTGACCTTCGTTCTTTCACTCTTTTTATTCCCCTTCACTTAAGCTGTTATCGATACTCTTTATCGTTCTACCACTCCTCCCTCTGGTATTATCAACAATCGCTCATGTAGACTTTCATTTCGTTATCATTATCTTGCTTTTCTTGGATAGTTTCATTGTCCAGGATGGAGGCGGGTAGTGAGAGTCCACGATCCATTCGTAGTTACCATAAGGGAGGCAGTGGGACTCTCACTGGAGGGGGAATTCAGAAGATCTACTCTGGATCCAATATTCCCGTCAGTTTCTTCTTCTATTCTTCTCTCTTTTCATTCTTATTCCCTCAGGGTGAATTGCACCTAAAGGTTTCTTTCGTGGCCCACTTTTCTATATTCTCGTTCGCATTCTTGGGGGAATGTGGGAATACACAATTATGTGTAGAGTGAGTCCCGTCCGGCGGCTCCTTTCATTGTGTCTCAAATTCGTGAGAGTGACGATGGTTGCTTGTTTTGGGGAAGGAGCGGAGGGAGGGCAACGTCTCTTCTCATTCCTTCTTCCTATTGATAAGTAGTAGACGACATCACAACAGCCACCGAACATGAAGAATGACAGCAATAAAATCAATGAGATTATCTACTCAAAATTAGGAACTAGAACTACGTAAAATAGGAATGGAGAACGAACGATTAGAGAGGGAGAGAGATAGCAGGAGACAAACTGTTAGAGTGTAGACACAAAATGCTCGCTTTTTGAGATAGCGATAGAGAGGGAAAAGAGATGAGAGTGCTAACATTCACTCATTCACTCACTCCCTTCAAGTATCAGTAAGCATCGTCTCGAGAAACCACATGGTTAGAAACCTTGTTGTTCATCTTATCGATCCAATCGATAACTCTTATCCATTCATTCAACTGTCATTATTATCTCTTTCCTTTCAGAATCTCAAAGAGTATAAGCGCAAGCTTGATTCCCGTCTTGGTCAATGCATTCTTCTCTGTCTCATCACTCTGGCCACTCTACTCTGTCTCTATGGATTCATCCATGGGGCAGTTCACGATACTCTCTACACATATGTCAATAGAACGCATCAAATTGTGCATGAGCTTGAGACTGCCGTAGACGAAAATTTCGGAGGCGTGAGAGGTAAATATGCATTTGCTATACTATCTCTCTCATATTCAAATGATGCAACAAGAGAGAGAAGGAAAGCTACAATGCTACATTCCCTTCTAATCCATCATTGGCGCAGCTAAGTCATCCATGCTCCGATTTCAGTGCAGAATGAGACTGCTGAGAAGGAGATGGATACGGGAAAGAAATGGTTGACGAGTGAAGAATTGATGGATTATTCCCAATTGCTCACCAAGGTAGATCACAGTATGGATCAATCACTAATCAGTATTACAGACTCGATCAACAATTTGGCATCTCTTCGGATTTAATCTTGTTCTTGCCTTCATTCTGGCAGCTGTTCTCTTTCTCATTCACTTCGCAAATGCAGAAGGGACGTATGTTAAATTCCTATATCGTGGAGTACTCATCGTCTGTCTTCTCTTCCTCGTTGCACAATTTCTCTTCCTCCTTCATCCTTGTCTCGTTGCTGCATTCACTTTTCCTTCCGTAAGTCCATTTCCTTCATGATATAACACCTTCCCTCTCTTCTTCTTCAGATGGTCGATCGTCTCTTCGTAGAGGCATACCCCCGTGATGAATATCAAATTAGAGGAATCGAAGATGCTTTCTCTTGCCAGTTCAATCCAAATCCCCATTACGTCGAGTTTGGCCTCGCGGTGAGTGATCAATTTGTCCAATGGAAAGTGAATCATTTATCGTTCAGAGTCCTTGTCTCCTCAAGTTGAAGAACTCTTCCCTTCCTGCATACGGAGTCGTTCTCATGATGTTGATTACTCTCGTTCCCTTTGTCTTCGCTGTCTTCACTTATGCGTGGAGTGTGTGTATCAAGGACAAGAAGGTTGTACAGAATGCAAGAAGACGAGTTGAATTGAACAACCAGAGGAGGTAAGCTGATCGACCGATATGATACTATCTATCTTTCTTCAGAGTTCCCATTCCCAATCAGCCTCCTGAGTACTCCATGAGTTCTCCTCCTCAGACTCGAAAGTAACCTCCATACGAATTAAATCTTTTCATAACCAAAATATTTTAGGGCCAATCCGGAGTTCGTCTAAAATTCTTTCACACCACACATATACACAAATTACCATGATATACCAATGTCACTAAATAGATCTACAGAATAAAGATACTGGGTCTACTTAAGAGGGAACAATCTGATTTCACTCCGCAACCAATGTTCAGAAAAGATGCTCACAGCACAGTGCGCGTAAAAACGCACAATTTGTTTTAAAAAAAACTTCGATTAGCAAAATAGCTGTTCAACATGGGTTAGAGAAAGTACATACCAATCTCGAGTTGTTCCCGTGTGCAAGTATGGTTGTGAAGACGTCGAAGAGTCGCCTGAAGTGGAAAATAGAAAAAAAATACATGGAAAAAAGACTGAAATTCATGAGAATCGCAAGAAAATAAAGGTGAGCAAGAAGTCACAAAATAGTCGATATCTTGCATCGTGCTTACCGTAACCTGGCAATGAGCGCGAAATTGAGCGTGAATTTTTAATTTTGGAAATCCTTGATACTCTTTTATTTCTAATCTGCCTATTCAGAAATTCTTTCTCTCTGATAGCTAGAAACGCTGAAAAAATCTAAAAATTGATAATTCATTTCATATAATTGGGGATTTCGGTATCAGCATAATAGCCGAAAAATTAGACGCCTCGCCATTTTGTCTATTCTCTCTTCATTTTACCTAATTGTCTTCGATGAAGGCGGTCTCTCGATCGACGAGTGGGGGAATATCTCGATCGAAACCATTCAAAGGAGCTTCCTCTTCTACTCACATTACGTTTACACCTGAAACTGTGAGACACATTCTTCGACTTTACAATGAAACTTCTCTATTCTTTGCAGTTACTATTCGCAGCTGCTAACTATAGACAATCGAAAGATGTTGAGGTATTCAACAATGGACAATCCACTATTATGTTCAAGGTAGATGATCCGCATTATTCACCATCCATTCCTACCGTATCCTCAGATGAAATCGACTTCTGCTGATATCTACCGTATTCGTCCTGTATTCTTCCTTCTGAAACCGAAAGAGAAACGAACAGTGAAAGTGACATTCAAAGGTCTTCCATCTGATCGTGCATTATGTCAGAGGGTAAGTGACACTATCCCCTCATCTCCATTCATACTCTTCTTCTCAGGATCGAATTACAGCAGTCATGGCCTATTCAATGACCAATTCTAATGATGTCAAGATTCTGTGGGAGAAACATCGACAGATTGCTGTGAGAGTAGACGCTACCGTAATCCCGTGAAGTGGTCTTTGATCTTCAGCATCAACCTCACTCCTCCAGTCGCAAGTACATCAAGATTGACTTTGAAGATGAGAGAAGAATGTCGGTGAGTGATATTTGATCTTTGATATTTCACCAATATCTAATCTATCCCAGATGGCTCGTGGAGCAACAAATTCAAATCCGAAGACGGATATATCTCGATTGACTAGTGGAGAGCCGATTCCTGCTTCTCTTCCCCGTCCCTCTGGAAGAGTAGCACATAGTGGAGGAAGAGATGCATCTATTACTCATCCTAATTCAACGAAGAAAGAACAAGCAATTCGTCCTCCTTCTATTCATCCAAATGATCTTCGTCCAGTGAAAGATGTTCCTCCTCCTCTTGAGAGATTGGAACCATCACTTCGTACTTCCATTCCTCTTCCTCCTACTTCATCTGAAGAATCAAAGGAAGAAACAATGGATTGTATTCCTCCTTCTCCTTCGATCAGATCGAAGACTCTTCCATACAAATCTCCCGCTGCTCGCAAACTTCCCCCTCCTCCTCCTACAGAGGACGAAACAGAAGAGGCTCCTCCTCCTCCCTCTCTTCTTCCCGTTCAGAGCAAGTCAAAGATTCTACCAGTGAAGGCTCCTCCTTCTCGCAAACTTGCTCCTCTTCCTCCTTCAAATGAGGATTCAAAGGAAGAAACAGAAGAAATCCCTTCAACTTCTCCCGTTCAGAACAAATCGAAGACTCTTCCATTGAAGACAACTCCTTCTCTTAGACTTCCCGTTGTCTCTCAATCTCAAGAGAATGAATCTGTTGAAGATGAAACGAGTAATCTGGACGATGTTCCTTCTCTTCCTCAGAAGGATATTCCATCATTGAATCCAAGTGGAAGGAAGAATGTGAATGATGAAGAGAGTACTCAACAACAGAGTATCGTATATATTCTTTATCCTGGAGAAGAAGGAAAGAGTAAGGAAGAAGCTGATGAGAAAGATGAAGACTCCAAACAATGAGATGAATAGAAGAGAAGGGGAAGGGAATGGGGATATTACGAGATAAATGAGATCGATTGCATATCAATCATGTATTTGTAAAACATCTGAATTCTGAATAACAGTTCATAACATTGCTAATTGATAGTTTCAACTGATTTCACTAATCAACCGTAATGTCCGACAACTTCGGATTGCGATTTCATAGAAAAGAGTTTTGCGCCTACTTTGATAGGAAGCAGGGTTTCACATTAGGGATCGGCACAACCGAAAATCATAATTGAAGAGACTCTTCGCCCTGTGATCTACCTGCCTCTCTTCACTTTCTCTAACAGTCTGTAGTAACAGTAACAGTCCGATGGTTGGGAATATCGATATCGAACCAGTCGGTCTAGTTTACTTTTCTAATTTAAATCGACTCTCAAGGGTAAACGACAACCAACGACAAAAAGAGATATAGAGCACAGTGTCATACAGTAATGTTACATTATGTTACTGGAATACTGAATACGTCATTTTCATAGAATGTGTAATCAATGACAAATGTGTTCACAACAAAAGAGATAGAATCGGCATCATTATTTATATTCTCTCAATGGTTATTCGAAGTAATGCTTGATATTTCCACCCGTCATAATGGCAATGATTGTCACGAGAAGAAGATTGACAGACAGAAGCATGACAAAGGCAAGAATTCCACCACAGAATAGAGTACCTCAAAAGGGAATAATCATACAGTATACTCGATTGACTACGTACCTTCGAGTCTCATGAGGAAGAGATTCGATTCGAATCGATCCGTTGTGTACTTGTACTTTGAACCCTTCTTCTTCTTCTTCTTTTTCTTATTCTTTCTCACTTTCTTCATCTATTAATTCAATCGATAGTCATTCTTCTTTACCGTAATCTCACCATCTTTCCAATCGTAGTTGCATCTCGATCAGTGAATGAGACGGGATCCTTGTCACCCTCTCCTCCTTCCTTCGATTGAGTTCCTAAGAGTACGGTAGATAAGAAGGGAGATACGGTAGTGGGATGAATACCATTGATTCCTCCTTCTTGAGTATTAGTGCCCGTTTCTCCAGTAACAGGTGTAGCTGCATTCTCTCCAGATGGAATAGGAGAAGTGGCAGGAGTGGGAACTTCACTAGAAGCAGTTCCTGTTGGAGGAGGAACCTCCCCTGATACTGCTGCCATACTATCGATGTGCTACACACCTCTGAATGATAACGATCAAGATACGGTAGAAGGGTAGGGATCCTCACCGTAAGGTAGAGAAGATATTAGAGAGTGGCGTATGGAGGAATGGCCACTTTCGGTCAATGAAATAGATGAAAATGAAGAGAGGAGGAGGAGAGAGAGGAAAGAAAAGAAAAGAAGGTGAACAATGGAATTAAATTTCTTTATTTAAATCGAAAATACTAAATTGTCTTTATGAATATGTAAATTCCTGTTCTGCAGTATTTTCTTTGAAAATGTGAAGGTGCTTTTCCAAATACATAGACTATGGTTATATATGCCTGTATGGATACTATTCATGCCCCCTTCTCTCATCCTCAACCTTCTCTCTCTCTCCTCTACACAATGGTGTCATGGCAACAGAGAACGAATAGGCTCAAGACGTATTGGAGGACTTGTTGTATCTTTCCCTCCCTCCCTTCCCCTCTTCACCATTGGAAATGGGAGACGAACTACCTTCTTCAGCCCGTTCTTCCCCTCCTGAGAACAAAATAGCCAGGGAATGTATCACAGAATTATTTGCATCACTTCTTCTCTCTTTCTTCGGTCAGTTTTTCACTTGGTTGATTCTTTCTTCACTGGCTAATTATTCACCTTCAGTTGTGTATGGTTCTCAACCGAATGTGAATAGACAAGGAACATCATCAATAATGGATGGAATTATTGTCTTCATTCTCACTTATCTCTTCACTCATTCAGATAATTCTCCTATTCATCTCAATCCAGGCAAGTCACATTAATCATATCACATAATCTTTATTCTTAAGCCGTTTCCATTGCATCATCTGCCAAGAATTTAGGTGGAATCATAACTTGTATCGCAAGATTGATAGGCCAATTCTTAGGTTTGAATGATCTTTGATCTTACGAATTGAAAAGTCTTCAATAGGTTCTCTTCTTGGTTATCTTCTGTCGTTTGCTCTAACATCTCCATCTCTTCTCTCTGATTCTCTCTTATTCCCTCCTCCATCTCCATCTGAATCATTCTCTACACGAACTCAGGTTATCTCCAATCACGTGAGAAATGTCCCTGCTCATTACTCCTATTCAGACATTCTTCCTTGAATCAATATTCACGTCTCTCCTCTGTCTACCGTACCTTTCTCACTCTATCAATCCCCATATCATAGCCGCAACAAGGGTCAGTTCCTCCTCTCAGTCTCCAATATCTCTATCATTATCTTCAGACTCTTGTCTCCTTCTGTCTCTTCAAAGTCAGTACATGTAACTTCTTCCTTCAACTCAAGTGAGTCTACCGTACACCTCTGTTCTACCGTATCCATTGATTCAGTTCATGTATCATTCTTCTAATATCATCTCCATCAACACCAACTGGTATATCCTTCATCTACCTCTCCCTCTTCTCATCTCTACTCGGTTCCTTTCTATCAGTAGTGATCTCCCGTCTCTTCCCTCTATGATCTACCCATCCCTTCCCTTCTCTCTCTTCCTCCCTTCCCTCTTCCCACTCATTCCATCTCTCTACTAATCATGTCATCCCTTCGTTCTCTTCTTGATATTCCTCTATCTGCTCCTCCTTCTTCATCCTTCACTTCTTCCATTCCGAATCTCGATGCTTCACTCATTCCTGCCATCGTCTCATTCAACAAGGTATCCTTCCCTCTCCTCTCTCGACCACCGTATCACTCTCTCCCCCCTTTCTACCGTAATCCTTCCCATCTCAGGCATGTGTTATCGATCGTCGTCGTCTTCGAGAGGCTTCTACTAGGAAGACGACCATGTGTAGAGCATGGGAGGAGACTGGACGATGCAATTACGGAAAGAAGTCAGTTGATAATCTCTCTCCCTATTCATTCTACCGTACCCTCATCCTTCAGATGCAAATTTGCCCATGGAACGAGTGAGTTGCGTCGTGAAGAGATGAATACAAAGGAGGAGTCGACTATTCGATTCCGTACGATGCCGTGTCTCAAGTATTCCCTTCTTGGAGCATGCCCTTACGGAGACAAATGCACGTGAGTTATTTTTATCTCGTTCACGTGTTCTCGAATACATCACAGTTTGCTCTCTCGTAAGATACAACACATAGTTCCCATTTAGTTGTACTTTCTCCCCATAGTCATGTATGTAATCTTTGATTTGAGGTACCTTCACGGTCCGTCGGTCGATATTGAGAAGTTGATCTCAGAGGAATTGGAAAGAGAGGAGCCAATCTCTATTCCTCCTACGAGAAGTGGATCAGTGGAATCTCTCTATTCAACAACTTCTTCTTCTCATTCATCTCGAATTGGATCTCCCACTAATTTCGATCCATTCTTCACTCCGAGAGATGCCAAATCCAATTTCGAGATAGGACCATTTTTCATGTAAATGGTTAGTAGAGAGACTAGTAGATAGTCAATATGTATATAACATTGTATAGGGCTGTTCTAAGCTACGTTTAGCCCTCCTAATAACTATTTGTTTATATATTTGTGCCTCAGGCAATTTATCCATTCGTACACTTTCCTCTCTTGTTATTACGTGTTATTAATCGAGATTGATTCACTTGTTCACTTTACTCTAATAATTTGCCTTGCTAATATATTGAAATGTATATAACGAACTCGTATGGATAAACAATTCAATGACTAATCTTTGATCTCTTCTCTTCATATTCCCAAATGACATTTAACATGACGAAGAAGAAGAAGAATTGCATCGGGAGTCACTCCTTGGATCCTAAATGGAAAATAATAGATCGTTATTCCACCCCTACCGTACCTCGAAGCAGCAGCAAGTGAAAGAGGCTTGTGTCTCTCCAATTTCTCCATTGCTTCCATTGATAATCCAGTAATGGAAGAATAATCAATCGATTCAGGGATTGGAGTTGCGGCCTCGTGACGAACCTGAGAGAGTACTTGTACAATACGATGGAATTCATTCCAACTCACTTCTTCCATCTTCATTTTCATTCTCTCTGCTACAGTTGAATACATGGAATGAATTCGTATTCTTTCCTCTAGATTCGAATCACCGACGTATGGAGAAAGAGAGGGATTGGCCTTCAATTAATACGATTATTTCAGATGTAAACTCCTTTACTCACCTTTGCCATATCATCGAAGCTAACATTGTGTCGATATAGAATATCCAGACCGCTGAGAACTGAAATTGATAGATGGATACTGTATGTTGGATTACGGTAACTAACGATGTGATTTTTCAGCAATTTTGAGTGATGGAATTGCTTTCATCCATTTGGTAACTGATCTCTTATCATCGCCCATCACTTGACAACATGTATCGAATGCCTTCTTCACTGCCTACAAAAGATCTATTAAACAACTCTACCGTATTTGTCGCATACCGTAAACTCATTCCATCTCTCATCTCCCACCACGTTCATTTGTCTTCCAATCTCTGTCAAACGAAGATCTGCATTATCAGGTCTGAAATGTGTCATTCAATCCGAATTCATCTATTTTTATCTACCTCAGATGTAATCTAAATTCAGCTCTTGACGTGAACATTCTATACGGTTCATTCGTTCCAAGCATCGTTAGATCATCGATCAATACTCCAACAAGTGCATCAACTCTTGATACCGTATACCCTTCTTCCCCTCGAGACCGAGCTGCTGCATTCATTCCTCCGATCACTCCTTCAATCCACTCATTTCCCTCCAGTACACGAATCTCTTTCACCTTGTGAAGCAGCTTCTTCATATCCAGTTGTTCCATTGATTTGTCCAGTCAGGAAAAGTCCTTCCACTTTCTTCACTTCGAGAGTTCCCTTTAGTTCTCGTGGATCAACGTAGTCATACTGTACTCCGTATCCCTTCAATCGTCAACTGATTTTATTCTTCTCCTCTCTCTCTCTCTCTCTCCAATACCTGCTGCATAATCTCTACTCGCTCCATTCCGGGTATGGATCGGAATATCTTCTCTTGAATAGGAAGATCAAAGGTCATTGACATTCCTTGAGGGTAGATTACATCGGAATCGAGTCCTTCGTGTTCAAGGAACAACTGGAAATGAGATAATCGATTAATTGATATTTACCGAATGTTCAATCCATTCAACTCACTCGATGTTTAAGATGAGGGAATCGAATAATCTTCGCTTCTAGAGATGGACAATATCTCGGTCCATTCGTCTCTTCCCTTACATGAGCATTCAGATCAAGATTATCCTAAGGAAGCCAATCAATGTTCACATAATCATAGACGATCATTTTTCTTTCTCCTCACCTGTACAATCTTGGTCACCGTATCATTCGTCTCTCCCAGATATGTCGGCAACTGAAATATCAATTATTCCCTTTCCCTTTCTTATTCGATCATACTTGTTTCTCAGTAGGAATTCCAATCTTCTTGGTCATAAATGAAAATGAAATTGGTTTCTCATCTGGATCCATTCGAGTAAAACGAGAGAAATCAATAGTCGATGCAAGAATTCGAGGAGGAGTTCCTATCGTAATCTTTGATCTCTCGTGAATTTATCAATATCACTAACCAGTTCTCAATCTTCCCAATTTCAAATTGAGTTTATTCAGTGCAATAGCTAGTCCAGTCGCACTCTTAATTGAATGTATTATACTTCTCCCTCAGATAACTCTTCTCACCTTCTCTCCAATTCTTCCTGCTTTAATTCTCTCCGTTCCTTTGAATATCTCAGCTCCAAGGAATGTTCCAGTTGCAATAACGAGACTCTTCGTCTCTACAATCGAACCATCGGAGAGAACAACTCCACGAAGACTGAAGAAGATTCTTTCTCTTCACTTCACTTCACTCTCGTTTGTAGTTTCAAGAAGGATACTCACACATTCTTCTCCTCTCCTCTAATTTCGACAACTAAATCTTCGACGGATGCTTCCATAACCTCGAGATTAGGTGTCTCCTCCAGTAATTCCTACAATATTTTCATGAACTTTGATACTTTGAAGAGTCAATTCACTCACTTTCTGAATGTACTTCTTATACAATTTCCTATCAATCTGAGCTCTCAGTCCGATCACAGCTGGTCCGTGAGATCGATTAAGTGCCTGTAATTGAGAAATGTATGATAGTGAAACGAAACGAGGGTATCTCAACCTGATAAGTGATAGCTGATTGATCAGCCAATCGTGCACAAACTCCATCGAATGCATCCACTTCACGCATTAATTGACCTTAATTAACACCACTATTAAATGAGCATAAATGTGTATTACCTTTTCCGATTCCTCCGAAAGATGGATTACATGACATCTCTCCGATTGTCTTCTTTGAATGGGTGATGAGAAGGGTTGAAGCACCCGTCCTACAGAGATCAAAGATCAACTTCTCGAATCATATAGATAGCTATTTAACCTTGCAGCAGCAGCACTCGCTTCACATCCAGCATGACCAGCTCCGATTACGATTACATCGAAGAATCGAGATATTCCAGCTCTCATTTCTGATTATCCACAACTACCGTAATCTAACTCTATTGCTACTGAATTCGATACTAATATGAGACCCAAACTCGGTAGATCAAATAATTAATTGTATATTACGAGTATTTATCACAAGAAAGGCACATAAAGATGTTGAAAGTGATTGCACAAAGCGACCAGAATAATGAAAACACGTGTGATCACATTATTAGAGATTCAATTGGTAACAGTGATAAAGCAACTTAAGTTATGGCAAGTTAATTAACTTCTATTTAACAATTTAAGGATTGATGAAAGATACGAGGATATATCTTGTTCCTTTCGTAGTGGGAAGACCTTCGTGCAGATGAGTGAGACGACCAGGGAACATCATTGTGTGACCTACAAGAGATATTCATTGAGTGAACTACAGTAATCCCTCCCTTCTCTTTCACTCACCAACTTCATCGGCAGGCACAGTACAATTGTATCTCACGTATCTGACTCCTCCTCCTTCGAAATCAACTCCTCTCTGGAAGGGCATTCTATTGTGAAATGGTATCAATCAAATGTCTCTTCCTACTCATGTAATGATACCTGATTGAGTGCAATATCAATGGAGAAAGTGGAAGCATCGTGATGGGGACGGAGACTCGCTTGTTCATCCGGTTTGTATCGAACAACGAACATCATGTGAGATTCGATCGGCTTAACACTATTTAAATTAATGATCAATTGAAAACCCTTACATTCTTGAAGTATCCAATGAACATTTTCTCTTGCATCGGACGAACATATTCATTGATGAAGTACAGCCATTCCCTTTCGAATCCAACCTGTAGCGGAAAAAAATGGATAATATTCACAAAGAAATTACAATCCGACGGATAGCGATTAATTGAATGTGTGCAAACCTGATTCATATGAATATCTCTGGTGGGTACATTCTCATATCCTCCAGCTAATCTCTTATCACTATTACTTCCATCACTCCATTCTCCAAAGTGTTCCATCTCTTCGATTAATTCAGCACAGAAACGAGGAGAAAGGAGAGCATAGTCGTACACATCTACAATACGTACTCATACTGTGAATGAACCAAACCCATATCCATCAAGAGATTTATGATCGATTATTTTAGAAAGGACTTAGGAAGTTTGCAAACTAACCGGGACATGGTTGGGGTACTTCTTCAACTGGGCCATTGAGGATCTTCACAAAGTCATCATGTAGATATCTCTGCTCCCACAACTGAAGAAAGAATATTATTAGAATGATTATGAGGAATGAGGAAGAGGATCTTACCCATCTATTATCGAATATCTGCCACATTTCAGTATGTAATCTTCCTTTCTGTAGATCATTGGCAAATTCATCGGAGACAATGAGGAATCCATCAGAATCTTCGTTGCTCACGTGAAGGAAATGGCCCTACACAAGATAAATTTCTCCAATAAATATACCTTCGCTCTACTGTGTCTCAATGAACAATATTCTTCAATAATGATATATGATAGAGTACCTTATGTCTTGCATATAGGGCGAAACTCATATCAGGATCGAGTTCTTTACTGTAGTGAAATGGACGAGATGAGACAATGTTCTTCACTAGATCTCCCTTGATGAGAAGAGGAGAAGCAATGAAGGGAACATTCCACAATCCAACTCGTGCACCCTCAAGTAACCAAAGTGATGTAATGAAAGAGTAGCATAGAGAAAATGCAGTAAGACTAATGAAAATATTAAACACACATTGACAATCTCAACGTAGTCTTCACTTCTCGCATAATATCCATTATGAGCGATAGCTCCCCAGAAATTAGAGAAAAGTTTGCCCGGTTGATTGAGGATGGGAGAGATGATATCACTAAATTGAATAGATTACATCGAGAGAGAATGGGAGAAGGACTAACATATCATAGAAAAGACTCTTCTTCACGAGATCTCTTAATGCTTCTTCTCTCTGAAGATAAATATCTCCATTCGTCATAAATAGATATTCCGATCCCCGAGAAACCATCGATTCCCTGAATGAACCCTTATGAACGTGTGATAATCCATTGACTTACAATGCCATTTGTCTCGCATCCCTCTCTCCTGTCTCCATATCCACATTGATAATCGATCGAGAAATGAACTCTCCTTTCTGGGACTCCGCCCACTTTGATACCTGAACCAAACCAACATCTCGATAGAGGTCTCAGTTTAATTATCCAAAACGCTTTAATCAAAGTAAAAAACACTGATGAACGAGAAAAGAAGAGCAAAACTGACAGTTTCGAGATGGAATGGTTGGCTATTGTAGATGAATAGATGAATCTTCGACTTGGGATAGTCTTGAGCACCCAATGCATTCAACACCTACATTACAATTTCATTTCTGCTCACATCAATAAATGTCGTACCTCCTCAACGAAAGGAGTTGACGATATGAAGACAGCGAGAGAAATAGTGGGAAGTTCCATTGATTCCCCTGCTTCTTCCTCCTCTTTCTTTAATATTCATTGATGATAGTATGTGTAATATCAACGCCTACCTCCATTTTCTTTCTCTGTTCACATCTCAAACATCCCTTCTCTCTACTCCACTCTCCGACGTAGTTTGACAGATAATTCAAGTATAATTTCGAGATTCCATTTCCATGAATGAGAACAGGATGAGTATTGTACGGTGTATTAAACACCTAAAAATGGAAAGGAAATAGTAAGAATGCATTATTTGAAATAGGTCAACATTGAATAATAATTGTAATTAACTAACGTAAGCTGTTCCCTCTTGGTCGAATTCTATCTTGACATCTTCTTGAACTCCATTCAGATTTTGGAAAATTCGAGAGATGGAATCCAATCCCATTTTAAGTTCTTTCTACAATGAACCTTTGGTTGTTCTTAAAACTACTCGAGTTATCTTCACTAACCCTCAATTTTTCATCCAGATAAATCATAGTGAAATAGAGCTGATCATCGTCTTTATCCTCCACTTCCTTCAGTGAAAGCATTCGATATATTTCGGGAGCGTATCCCATAAAGAGACCAGAGTTCAGGAATCTGTCAAACAGCAATCATCAATATAACAAAAACAATAGCTTACTTTCTTATAATCGATTCTCAATTTAGTCGTTTTTATTTGTTAGAAGGTGAATGAAGACGTTCTAACCTCTTTCCAAATTCGACGAGGGGATATTCAATAGCCAATTCCTTCTTAGGCCAACAGAATGGTTCAGCTCCAAATATAATTCTGTGTTGTGAGTAGTGATCAGTGAATCGATCGATAAGTACATCCAATCCATTCGCCCAGATTACATCGTAACTACAAATGAAGGCATTCAATCATTAGAATGACCAATTATAACCATTCTATTGTAACTACAATGAATACTTGTAAACAATAACTTACGCGTCAGAGAAAATAATGACCATATCCTTCTTATCCTTGTACTTCTCCAATTGACGACGAAGAATTCGAATCTTCTGCCCTCCTCCCTATAGCAAATCCATATTTGCAATTATTTTGAATTAAAGAAATTTCAAACAAATTAATTTAACTGAAAAATACCTGTTCAATTCTGGTATCTCCTCCCTTCCAATCTTCATCCAGACCAAACACATGAACATCGATACCATGTCTTTCTGCCGAACGGAGGTATCTATAAAAACACTTTGATGGAATAAAGAGAGTGTAATGAAACCTCTTAAGTCCTTCATTCTTCTCAGTGGCAACCGTTACAACGAGAACTTCTGTTGAATGGACGAGAGGAAGAAGTGTACTTCCCCATAGGAGAATGTACAACCACATTCTGGATAATGAACAATATCAAAACAGTTACTATACAATATGATAACAACAGACAGATAGACGACAAAAAAAAGATTACACTTTTTACACTAAGAACGGTTTAAAAAAGTAGGGTTCTCTTCTTGAAATTTGATTGGAATTCAATTCCAATTGTAATTCCTAAACCTCTTATTTTCTTTCACTCTCTCGCAAACAACGCAGCCAAAACATTTTGGTATATAATTGGAATTGCGGAATTAATTTCACCAAGAGTACCCTAGCAAGAAACCGATTGAGGATATACCGGAGAGTATGAACAGAGGAAAGAACGGAAAGGTCTTTAATGACCGTTTCTTTGAACGGGGAGTCTTTACGCCGCTTAGACTAGAAATGAAGCAGTGACCGAATGATCGAGAAGGGACTAGTGGGGAAAGGGTGCAAAAAGGGGAGAAGGAGAAGAAAGAAAGAGAGTCCTCCAGTCAGAGAGAAGAGAGAGGAGTAACTGACCAGCTGTGCCGTATGTCTGCTAGAGAAGGGAAGGAACAGTTGCCATCTTCTCTCCTTAGATGATTCCTCATCTGGAATGCACGTTCGATTGAGTAATCCACGAGGAAATTGAGGCAAAGAACGATCATAATAGTTTAATAGGAACAGGGCGACTGAATGAAATCAAAATTAGAATGGACGATATTTTCCTCATGTACACCACGAGAATACACAATGGGGTAACCGGGGTAGAGAATAAGTGTGGTAACCATAATAAACTCTTATTAAATATTCGGACTTATTCCTCATAGTCTCGGCGTTATAATTTAGAACATTGTGAATAAATGGGGGGAGGGATGATTTCCGCATGATCACATACGTTCAATGAACATATATCAAATGAACTCAATGATATAAATAAAACAAAAATAAAACGTCTGAACCGGTGAAACGAAACATCGATCGAAATCTTCAAGGAGAAATAATTCCCCAATTTCGTGCGAAAGTCGATAAGGCATCACATACAGTACCCCTTTCTTTTTTACAACTTTCAAAGTCATTGAATCAAAGATCTCCTCCGTTCCTCGATTCACTTCCTTGAACTCTTTATTTCATTTTGCTCGATAACATTTTTATTTTTTTCTCCCATGCAATAACGATAAAACAAGCATTAGATCGTTTATATGACGGGTCGAGATGATGGAATGGAATCAAATGATGCTGAGTAGAATATCTCAAATGCCAGAGGGTACAATCGTCTGCGTAAGAGCCCTTCTATGGGCGATCGATGAAGTCTGGTACAGTATCTCATTGTGAATGAGCAGACTTGAACTCTTCTCCACAACGAATTCAGCCAATTCCAGAGGACTCATCTTCCATACTGAACGGACTGAATGACATAGAAGACGCCTGAATTGATTGATTACGGTAGGAAGGAGAGTACGGTATCTCACCATGGGATATCGACGAATACGTGCTGTGGACCGTAGTGAGATAGAAGTGCACCCGCATATGCAACCAATTGGAAGTCGTTTCTCACATTATGAGAGGGAATAGCCTCCCATTCCTCAAGCGCAACCAATGGACCCTGAGATGGAACCATTATCGATTGATAGCTGTGGACGATCTACCTCAGAGGATGCTTTTCTGATGAGAGAGGGATGATCATCTCTTCCCAATACACTCATATATCGACCAGTCAATCGAATATCAGGAGAGAACATTCTCACAATTCCCAGTGGCCACAAATTGAGAGCATCCGAAATTATTCCTTTTCTTCTCATCTTTCCCAATTCTTCCATTTGGGAGATTGAACAGACTGCTCCTTCCTTTCTCAATAACATCTCCATCAATTCTCTGAATAATCAATATCTTAGCGTTTCCCTTTTATCTACCGTACCTTTTGAATGAATTGATCTCATTGATTTCAGTTCCAGTCCAGATAGCATCTTTCTCCATTCGAACGGGTTCAATCGTATCCTCTCGAGTAGATCCGATTCCCAGTTTCTCGAATAGTTTGTGAGGAGAGTTCGCAACTGGCTCGGGCTGGAAAGATCAAAGATCAGAGATCAACTAATATTTCTCAACCTTATCGTTGCACTCATTGTTGTTTATTCTGACAACGAGTGGCTTTCCTCTGTACTTCACATTATCCATTCTCGTCATAACTTCCACTGCATCTTCTTTCTTCGCAAATTTCAGAATCCTGCGATGGGAATGATCTTTGACCTTTCTACCGTAATCTCACCATCTTCTATTCGTGATTGTAATATCGAGAATAGTGATATTTGGTTTGACATGATGGGAGATCAATTGACGAATGATCTGAGTCTGATTCAATCCCATTCGGGGAACATTCAAGAACACAAGCTCAGATTTTCCGAGTAGAGGTGAGGCCAATAACTGAGCCATCGTTGGATTCTGAAGAGAATACGGTAGATGATGAATAGGATAGACATACCATGCTCTTCTGATTCATTGTATGACGTAGATTAACATCTTCATAGACTCGACTCCAGAATACCCATCCGTCCCCCTCTCCCATGGTAGACAAATCACGCATTCGACCGATCAGGAAAGAGAGAAAGACGGAGTATGAATGGTGAAATGGAGGAATGAGGGATTCGTCTCCCTACCCCCTCACAACCAAGTCATCTACATAACTCATTCGTCTCTCAAATCCCTCTGTTCTCTCATTTGATTGAGTTTCGTTATTGTGTTCGAGAAAAATATTGAGAATCGATCGTAGACAGTAGTTCAAATTCAATCACTTCGCAATTCGTGATTTCAATCATTTCGAGATCGATAATGTCTTCATCTTTGCTTACAGCATAGAAAGAGAGAGAGATGGGGAATATCTTTTTTGACCTCTTTCCTTCCCGACAGTTGTTCATTCTCTTCACTTATCCTCTAGACTTCACTTCTCTCTCCCACGCTCCTTCCATTCCTTCCCCCCCCCCCTCTTCCTCAGATGTTTTCATTCCTCTGCTTTATTGTTATCTCTTTCAATGATCAGATCTGAGTATTTATTTCGATTGGTTTCTCTCTCAATATCATCTCATTCCTCTCTATTCTCAACTATCTCATCATTCAGTCCTTTCTCATTCTTCTCGTATTTCTCAACAGCAAAGAGTGAGAAGTATCTTCACCTCTCCAATTTGCTCCGTCAAGATTTACGATAGAGGCAGTTTCCCCTCACAACCTTTTTAATGTCTTTCCTCACGAATCCGATTTCTCCTCGTATCTCGTATACATCTCAAATTCCATTCACTTGATTCATTCTTCTCTTCTGTTGATCATCCTTCACTTCCATCATGTTTTCATCCCATTCTTCATGATTTCATTGACTTCATCTCGATATCCTCGATCATAACTTTCTTATTGATCCGTGTTCTCTTCTCCTCCTCCCTCCTTTCCCCTTTCCTTCTCTTCTTCTTCATCTTTCTTCCTCCCACCTGTTCACTCACTTCGTCTTTTACATTCACAACATCTTCTCCCTCTTTCAATCTAATTCCACCTCAATCACCCCATCACCAATTTCAACCTTTTGATGTTGTTCTACTTCCTTCCATTAGATAACCCTTTATCTTCAGTCAAAATGACAACGGAACGTGTGGTGGTTCGAATGAGTCGATCTGACCCTTCCATCCCTTGGGCTCTTCACTTCTCTAATAGAGGAGCAGATGTTGTCGTATCATCTGTAAGTGATTTTTGACCTTTCATACTTTGCACTCTCCTCTTCAGGTTTCACCCGATGGACTCTCATCTAAGGCAGGAGTTCTTGTGAATGATACTGTAGTGGAAGTATGTGGAAGAAGAGTGAATAGAGAAGAAGCTGAGAGAATTCTTGGAGAGAGGAAACTGGATGTCGATATGGTACTCACGAGGTAGCACACTTTGTACTTATCTGCATTGTTGCAAGATCAAACTTCAGATTGGTGACATCTCACACGTGTCTTCCATGGAATCTGACTGAGAAAGGCAATGAAGTTGTTGTCGATCACATTGATTCTCGACTCAGAAGTACATTCAATCAAGTGAGAGATCCATCAATCAATCGATAATCATCTCTTTCCCATCAGGATCATGGTCGCAGTCAAATCTCTTCGGCCACTTCGAATTCATCGTGGAATCATCCTTCTCTTACTCAGGGAGGAAATTATTCCACTAGGAACGAAACGAACAATTATGCTTATTCCAATACGGTATGACAATCAAGTTGAATGGTCATTGACAATTCCCTCTTGAGACATCAACGAATCGTCCACATGGTAGTTCATCATCTTTCCATTCTTCATCTCAATCATATCGTCCTCCATTCACTACCACTATTCCCATCTATACTACTCACTCATATTCTTCCAATGGAGGAAATCAGAGTGGAGGATACGGTGCAGGAGTTGGATACGGTAGTCACACCACCAATGGTGGACACCAGAATGGGGGATACGGTGGTGCAAGCTACGGTAATCAGACTACAAACTACAATGCTGCTCCTGCCAAGTTCGGAGGAGCCAATGGCAATGGATACTCCAAGTAAGTATCAAACAAGTAGACATTGTGAAGAATAGTAATGCTGAACTGTATATAATTTTGTATATAATAATAATTTTAGTGGTTCTCATGGTGTTGATAATTCTTCATCTCGATCGATTCCTGTTAATCAACAGACTTTTATCGATACATCGAACACTCAAAGAGGAAGGGAATCAACTCTATCTCCCAGTAAGAGTCTCTCTTCCTCCTTCCCATCTCTCTTTCATCTCAATTCTAGATCGTGTCTTTTATCATTCTCCCTCTTCACGAACTCGTCGTGATCTTTCCCCTGGTGCATCCATCCATCATATGCAATATAATTCCCCCATGAATCTCTATTCAACTGAGACTGCTGCTGAAGAATACTCTAATCAGACTGGATTGCCTGCTGAGTAATCTACTTCTTCTTGATAGTAAGACTAATGGTTAATCCCTTTCAGTGGTCGTCTAGGCTCGAAGTCTCCAGCTTATCTTAATAGTGAGACACGTCGTCTAATAGAAGAGAGTGAACGAGGATCTCATCGTGGTCCTTCTCCTTCTCATCAATCTCCTTGTTTCGATCGAATTTCACATGCTGTCGGAACTGATTATTGATTCTATATATTCACTCATTCATATTTGTCGTAGTTCTTCTTTCTCCTTCCATCTCTTCTCATTCGATTCGTTAGTGTCTCATAAATACCCGAGTGATTTAGAATCTATCCCAGTGAATCCCGCTATTGTTTCGAGTACCGATAAAGTTATCTTTTCCAGAAATCTGCGATTGCGTTCACAGTCAACATAAAAAATTGTTTATACACAGGGATTTTTGATTTTGAAAATGACCGAGATGAATGAATGATCAATTGGTTTGAGTGAAGAACCCGAAAGAGCAGAAAATGCGGTGACTCGTGAAAATGACTTGTGAAGAGAAGAGATAGAAGAGAAAGCACGGGACGTTAAGAGAGAAGTGAAGACTGATCTTTGATCTTTCAGACAGTAGTTATCGTTCGATGGGGTCTCGCCCGTGGAAGATCAAGAGGAGAAAGGGATGGTATGGCATCGAATTGATTGATGGGAGAAGCTGTTGAACCAGGAAGAACAGAGTATCGAGAAGGAGTTATTGTTGGTTGGATACTGCAATTATTATTTCGTTACTTTTCCTAGATTTGCTACACCGGAAATTTTCTTGAAACAGAAAACTTTGCCTGTGAAATGGATTGAATAACTAACTCTTTAGTGCAGTAGATATGAGGATGGTAGATGATTGTGATGAGTGGGAAGCAAAGGAAATAAAGAATAACGAATGCATCGAAGATATAAGTGCAGATTGTCGATGCAGTCAGATCCAATGAATCCTTCAATGAACATGTATGGAATGGAAAGGAAAAGTAGACATGTACTTTCCAATTGCACATGTCGAATGAGGTTTTACTAGATACCTCCAGAATGAGTTTGCACTCTAGAGTTACAAACCCTTTCCTATCCGTTTATGTGATGGTTCAATGTTTCCTATGAGTCATCTTCCCTTTCTTAATCTTCACTTCCAGCTGAATTTATGTATCCGCGTCTCCCCCCTCAGAAACCTCCTAGCAACCCGGAAAAACGGGCACACACCCACTATCTAATCTCACGAAGAGAAATTGAAAGAAAGAGAATGGAGAAGGGTACAATTATGGATTCGGTTTTCCCATCGAATGAAAATGAGACCGACCTGAATTCCAAGCATGTAGAAAATAAGCATGCAGACGATTAGAGAACACATTCCATAACACACTGAAAATGATTGAATTGTTGATTTATCTATCTGTTTTTTTTTTGCACTTTCTCGTACTCCCGAAGCATAAGTGAACTCTAGTCTCGGATTGTTCCCCTCTGGCACCCCATCATCCCTCTCTCTCTCTCCCTCTCAATTCTTTTGTCTATGCAAACATCGACTGATAACTTTGTGCATCTAAAGAGTATAAATAGGATTGGGTCAAATGGGAACGATTTCTGTTTGTTTCTCTTTCCTTTACGATAGTTGAAAATCGAGAATGAAAATGAGTCAGGCCAATTCCATTTTACTGCCTTCCATAAACGAACTTTTGGGTTGTTCGAAAGAGGAGGTGTTTTATACGAATCAAAATATTATTCAGAAAACAAACCGAAAGTTTTTTGTATGGTCGTATTGATGATCACGGAGATATTGGAAGGAACTGGATGAACTAATTCTTTCTTCTTCATCAATGACAGAAATCTCTCTGATAGAGTTAATCCGAAGAAACACTGGATGATTGTTTTTAATTCACAGAGATCAAAGATCAATTGTCTCACGATGAGTTGGAATAGTCCAATAGCGAAGAAAACCGTAACAGCAACAATGTAATGGAAGGCATCTTTTCCCTTCTCATCAGTAGACATCTTCACTGCACCTGAACTATGATCTTTGATCTTTTCTATTTTGCACTAAAAGGATAAACTAAAAGGTCAAAATATTCGTTTTCACTTCAGTGATCTGCATTCAATCATTCATAAAATGATGTTTATAGACCATAAATTCCTTTGGATGAAAGAAGGAAAGGAACGAACCATTGGATGAAGAAACGGCAACGGAAAGGCGAAGATACAAATATTCCATCAACCCGATCGTATACTGTAAAAGAAGATCTAATTATGGATGGATTGAAGGTCTCTACTCACACAGATAATGACGATACCGTATGCAATAGTACGGTAGTTCCTTCGGCCTACGGTAGTCACTCGATCGATTATTGTAGATTGAGATACAGGTCGAATATCAACTTCCACCTCCTGATCCTATTAAGAAGAAGATCTTGTCTCTTCACTTAGATGGAATAAAAGAACCTTTGGTAATCGAAGAGAAGAAACATCCAATTGAAGTGATCTCCTTAGTGGAGTATGAACCATGAGAGATGATGGATTAGAAGGAAGACTACGCAATGACTCCCGACACATCTGAGATGGAAGAGAGAAGTTACCAATAGAGTGAAGAGAGGTACTAAGACAAATAGATGACGATGAATGAGAACTAAGAAGAGGAAGGGAAGGGGAAGGAAAGGAGACACTCCCTGAGGAAGTATTTGTGACTAAGACCTAAGGGTGGAGACTATCATCTCTGTTATCATCGTATGATTGAAATGGAGTCGATTGGAATGAATGGACAGAAAGACCATTGACTGAGTGACACTTGTGAGTAAGAGGGAGGAGGAGGCCAAATAGATAGGGGAATCAGAGGGAAAGAAGAGAAGAAGAGAGAGGTAGAGAAGGGAGAGGGAAGGAATGGAGAAAAAGAGATTGAAAAGAGGTAGTAGTCATGACTACTACTAGAACATACACAAGCACTCTCTCTCTACACTATCTCCCTTCTTCTTGAGACAATCAAGTCCATCTATCGATCCATCTTTATTCAACTTGTGCAATATGTGCATACAATCATAACTCGGTACGATAGAGGGGAACTCGCAAGTCCATAAATAGATTGCTAACATCATCAATATGGTGGGAATGGATTACGGTAGATTATCTCGATTAGAGGGATAGATCATATATTTATGCAGTCCATGCCTTCAATGCCTGAGCAGGGGGCTTGGCCTGGAATGAGAGAAGGATAATCAATAGATCCCATAGACTACCGTATACCTGTACATCAGCTCTTCCATTCTTCGTTACGAGATCTCCATTCGGTTTCACAATGATAAGAGCAGGAATTCCACTCACTTCGTATTTAGCAGACAGAGACTAAAAGAGGTTATTGTACTCACTCATTCAGTCGATCGATACCGAACACTACTCTAATCCTATTCCCTCCTCTTCTCTCATTCAATGGATGAGTCAATCTCTCTCTCTCTTTTCACTGTCCACTTTTTAGAAGCCCCTTCGATTATCCCTTCATTCCCTTGATCCATCTCTCTATCCATCATTCTCTGCAGTGTTCGAGGGGACGATAAAGTACCTTGCCCTCTCACTCACAATCTATTCTCGTCCTCTCATCATCAATTCATTCCTTCCAGAGGGAACACAATCAATCCTTCTGGAAGTGATACTAGACACGATTCACACAACTAATTTTCTCAATCTCTCAATGGTGAGTGTGAAGAGAATAAGAGAAAAGGCATGCCTTGTGGCATGGATTTATAGCAATGCAATGATGGGAAGGATCCTCCTCTCCTTTCTACAGTATCCCATCTTCTATCGTACCTGAATAAGTGCATCTCCCAATCCGAGATAGTACCATTCTCCATGGGCCTCTTCCAGATACTTCTTCAGATCTTCCTCGTTTCTATAAGAGATCAGAGATCATTCTCTCTCCCTTCCCTCTCTTCTCTTCTTACCTATCGAAAGAAACGAATACGATTTCGAATTCAGCATCAGCATCAACGAGTTCCGCATGGAAATCCTTGAGGAGAGGAGTGAAGTTCTGCAAGCAATATCATATAATTATGACATCAATTAAACGATTAAAAACTGAATATAATAAAAAGATGGCGCACTCTGCACGGAGGGCACCAATGGGCGGAGAAGTAGATTCCCACCGTCTGCAAGGAAGGAAATGATTAGATAATACTATGGATCAACAAATCGATAGATAGAACATGATGAGTAGAGTACCTTTCCCTCGAGGACCGATGCATCGACCTCTCCTCCTCCATTCTTGTACAACTTGGCACCAGCGAATACAGAAGCCATCTAAGATGAGATTGAATGAGGGAAGGAAACGATTGAGTATCACAAAGTGATAAGTAGTAGATCAAAACAAATGGAATACGGTACGAACGATAAGAGAAACGAAAGAGAAGGAGCATCATAACGATGAGAACTAGAAATAGTCGTGTACTCTGATAGAAGAATGAAACGAGTCACGAGATTGATTCCTACTTCACACAGAAAGAAGAAACTAAAATGAAGAGGAGGAATGAAAAAGAGGGGAGGAAAGGGCGAGATGGGAAGAGAAGAGAGGGTCGGCCAGAACTGAGCGGTTTTTTTTAAAGAAATCAGTGATGAATGTTATTACTCAGTCGTCTATTCAAGTTATCGATTAGAAGATAGGAGGGAGACGGGAGGGTGGTAGTGAGTAGTCATCGATGTTTTGAAAGAGGGTAACGAAACGAGAGCCAATCGATCCTTTCACAATATTGTTCAGAGAAGAATGGCGGGAAACGGAAATAAAAGAAAGGAAAGGTACGAATGAGTATGAACTCCTTCCACAAATAGTCACCTTTCACATCGAGAGGATTGGAAGGGAGAGAGAGAGAAGAGGAAGAGTGAGAAAGACAGAGACTAATGTCAGCATACAACCTTCTCCCGTTAGCCAGCAATCGAACACATGAATCAATCATAGAAGAAGATGTGATAGAAATGAGAACAAACTTCTAGAAGAGATCAGTGTACAAACTCATCAAGAGGCAAACGAACAAAGAAGGAACACTTTACCTCTGTGAAAAGAGAATTGAAAATGAGAAAGTTGTTCATTTCGTTCACCTTTTATTTGTATCCCTCCTGTCACTCCCCTTTCACAATTCTATCACTGACTGATGTAATCTATGAGTAAGGTTAGAAATACAATTCGAAATCACCTCTTAGTAATTCAAAATCGCCTCTTAAAACTTATTAAATACCATCGATACAAACTACACTAGAGAGAAAGCTGATTGTACACTTGATATTAAAGAGTCTTCTCGTACAGTATTCAATACTGCGAGAAAGAAGGTGACTCAAACTGAGAGGGTTGTTACGAGGTAGAAGAAATGCCGTTGCTCGGCTACCATTATTGATCAGGTACACAAAAAAGGAGGAGAAAAGGAGAGACGAGAAGAGGGGAGAGAGGGAGAGAAGGGAGAAGGGAGAGGAGAAGAGACGTATCTATCTCCGTTCCTCCTCTTGCATTGAAGTAAACACATGAATAGACCCTCTCCCCTTCTTCAATTCATCCATATTTCGAAATACTCATGACGATGGGTAGATCAACGTCTCCATTCATATAGTAATCAATTCGACGGACACGTTTATTCATACCTCACGAAACAAAAGAAAGATTAGCGGGGCGAATATAGAAGAGAGAGAGAGAGGGGGGGGGGGGTCAGTCTACTGCCAATGTACGAAGATACAACTCAACCTATATACAATATGCAATGAGTGAGTGAGTAAATGGATGGAAGAGGGGGCTTAGAAAGAGAAGGACTCGTGTAGAGTGAGAGAGAGAGAGGACGGAATATTCATTGATTGAGGGAAGGGACGAGGGGGGAGGTCACTGATACTACGAGACAGACATTCATTGTATGTACACTCTTACTTACAAAGTGAATAAAGGGGAAGAAGAGATCCACTCTATGCACCATAGACACTCTCATCCGAATAGGCAATGTACAGGAAGAGATCCTCCTCGTGATGGTCCTGAATGGAACACTATTATTACTACGGTATCTCATTCGATCTACCATCGATCGTATCTCTTTCTTCTACTCGAGAGTTCTCTAACTTCACTGTTGAAAGAAGAAAGAGGGAGAGGGAGGGAGAGGGAGGGAGAGGTAGACAAGTCAACTCAATACAAACTCGTTTCTTCGTCCCTCCTCTCCCTCCCTCACAACTTCTTCCTTCTACTCAAAAGTACTTCTTATATTGATTCCTTATCTCTACCGTAATCTACCGTACCTGGTACAATTGTCCCATGGTAGTCATTGTCTGAGGGATGACATTATTGACGAAGAAGAAGAGGGCATCCTCAGGACGGAGATGGATTCTGAAGAGATTGATTAGAGAGAGAACATGCATTAACCCCCATCTGTCTCCCTTTACTGTCCCCCCCCCCTCTTAGACTGGTCTCTAGGGTAGTCTCCCCCTCCCCCCTCTTCTCTCTCCCCTCTCTCTCTCACTCTCGATCGATGAGTCTCCACAACGTGACCCCAGTGGGGGGGGGGGGGGGGGATAGAATGACCCTTCTCTTACCTCTTTCTAATAAGGAAGTAGAATTGTCCGACAGTGAGATCAGAAGGGACAAGATACTTCTTCTTATCGAGATCTCTCAGTCTGCTCTTCGGAGCCTTCTCCACAATAACAGGAATACGATCAGGATACTTCCTTCTGATCTTATCCCCTTCCGCCTTTCTCTTCTCGAAGTTATTCTCCTCTTTGTACACCCACTTCATTATTACTCCCGATTCACTGTAAAAATCAAAGATTAAGAAGGAAGAGGGGGAGGGGAGGGGGTCATGGGAATGACGAGGGAGTTGCGAAACAAAGGTCGAATCAATGGAATGGTCGAGAAGGGGGGAAAGGGGGAAGGGGAGGGGAGGGGTGGTGATGAGAAGAAAGAAAGCACAGCGCAGTTTTGGCGCGCGCAATCGAAATGGGAGAAGTGAAGAGGAGAGAGTTAAGTTGAGGGACGAATAAGAGGGAAGAAGGAGGGGGAGAGAATGGTATCATGAATACAAGTAAGTAGAAGCAGTGAATGGAGAGCGAAGAGAGAGAAGAGAGGAGTCACTCTCGAAGGAGAGAGAATGAAGAGAATGAAGAGATGGTTGAAGGGAGTGAAGAGAGAAGGATGGAAGTGGAGGGGGAGGAGCAAGAGGTGAGAGAGAGTCATGTGGTATACTCTCTCTCTCTCTCTCTTCTCTCACGTGTTCACTCTCTCTCTCTTCTTCTTCTACTGATCAAGCTCCACCACAGGGAATAATCAATCAATATTATTCTCAAATACAAGCCTATACAATGCATATTCGCGCAAAATAAGGACGCTTATTTATGGTTGGGACCCTTTCTTCTCTCTCTTTCTTTCACAATAATCCAGCTGACTAATGGCGACGCGTAACCGCGTTGCGTTGACTCTCTTCATATTGTATGATCTCTCATCACTCGTATTGTCTGGTGTCTCTCCCTCTCTTTCAAAACATCCATGAGAACCTTCCCTCTTTCATGTCAACGAAAATGATAACCATACCCATGAATCAGCCCCATCACACACTTCCATTATCAAAATAATTCATAAAAAAAGAGATAAGGAGAGAAGATACGGTATCATACGGTAACTAAACCAATGTGACGAGGCAATTGTATAAATCAAAGAATATAGTTTATCTATCACCCTTCTGGAGATTCGAAATGCATGTACTGGAGTTTGATACACAAAAGAAAGAAACACAAACAGATTAATGACGAGTAAATCAGGAACAAAGTGATTGAGCACTATGTTTTAAACAAAAACATGCATCTACAATGCTACTACATACGTTAAAATATTCTTAGAATTAACTATTAAACAATGTAAACGACTTATTGAATGAGTATGGTATCATTAAATGTAGAGGAGGAAGGATCAGATTGATCAGGCATATGAATAATATCCTCATCCTCATCTTCTTCATCTACATCGATTACATCCCCTTGCTGAAAATTATTTTATTATTGATGGGATCATCATAGCAAGTATTATATATCAATAATTGATAATCAATTCAAATATGAACCAACATCTTGAGATCCATTCGAATTTGCATTGGACGCCCGTTTCTCTTCCAATTTCTTATTCAATTCCTCAGCTAATTTATTAATTCGAGTCGTGAATAGAGTAAGATCACTGGATACTCTGCAAGCGAAATACGATAGATACATAAACCAATAAAAATATTTTCAAATTGATTGCATTTTTTTCAAACAGAGAGATTACATTTAAAAAGCTCACTTCTGCATTTCGTTGAGACTCATCTCTTTTCCATTCAACTTATCATAGTAGTAGAGCAATTCGTTTTTCCTTGATCCAATCCTCAGATCCATAAACATTCGTTGTTTCTTCTGATGCCTTTCTTCAGCTTTTCGTTTTTCTCTTCTTGACTCTGATTTCTTTCCATTCTCAGTTTTCCATGATGGATCGATTCTCTTCTCATCTTTCCGTCCATCTCTCATTCGACTACTTCCCTCCCTTCCCTCTCTTCCTTCTCTATCTGATTCCGGTCCACTGAAAGACATTCATTAATCACTCTTCATAAGATGCAATAAAATTGTATTAACGAAATAATATTGGTGACTCACAAATTGGAGAATCCCCTCGGACTACGACTGGATCGTTGTTCAGTTGGATCAATAGGGGCTCGTGAAGTAGATGGACCTCCATCTCCCGTTACATTCAACCATGATGGATCCATCCATGAATTCATGTCACTTAATTAATTATTTATTATTTATTTTAATACCATGATGTGGCTTTCACTGTCACTTTGGAAATTACTGCACGCATCAATGAGAAAATCCTCCTGTTCCCCCCGTGGTCATAATAAGATTTGTAATAAGGTACCTTGGATGTATAGAGTTTATCCTTGGTTCGTCCCTCACAGCAGAATCATCTTCCAATGATATTACCTACAAATTAATTATATGAAAATTACAACGCACCTCATCTAGATTCTATTGTGAATTTACCAGTAATATCCATAGTGGAATATAAGGTCCTCACTGACCTCAGGAGCTCTAGCCACTCTTCTAATAGAAGGGGCAATTGGTGCAAATTGATGTTGTCTCGCGAATGAATCCAATTGACCCAACAGAGAAAAACTAGAGACGAAAGAGGGCATTTGACGATTTCTCGAGTTAGAATGACGATGGGAATTGATGAGTTGAGATGGCCGAACTCGACAGGCACGATGATTATACAGATTAGTGATACCATCCGATGATGATGAATCTGACTGAAAAATATCACATTCATTACTAATAATCTACACCAATCAATCCCAATAAGTGATAACATACTCTATGTCCATTTGGTTGTCCATCGACGATAACATCGTCATCATCATCATCTTCATTATCATTGATGTAGATAGGATCACTTGTTCGAGAGGAGACAGGTAATAGATTGGGAATGAATCTTCCCGAGGGACCTTTCGCCGGATCAAGACTATATATCGAATTAGCATCGAAGGCAGATAAATCCAATCCAGAGGCACAGAATTCATAAAGAAGATGAGCGAAAAGGCGAATGCATGATGGTTGGAAGAGACGAGTATTCAGAAGTACATTCTGAAAATGAGTACAATCATATTAGGGTACCCACAATTATTTATATTGAAAAAAGCATGACATTGTAAATCAAACGCATTGAATAACCGGGAAAACGATGAGATGCGAACCTCGAAGTGGGGATTATTGATCTCATAATTTTGAATATTAGTGAGAATCATCGTTAGCACTTGATCTGTAGGCTGCTTCTGCAAAAGAAATCATTATCTATCAAAGTTATATCCTTGCGTTGGTCTATAGGCTTCACACTTAGTATACAGAAGATATGAGACAACCGTATCCATGCTTTAGTTTAATAATAGTCCATGTTCAATGATATATAAATTGTAAAATGCTTACTCTTGGTTCTAAGACAATCTTGAGTTCCCTCAATAGGAATGGTTTGAGTCTGGTCATAAGTCCTTCGGGATCAGCACAAGCCATTGCACAATTGAATCGAACTGCAGTTGCGGGACGAGAAATCTGTCTCCATATCAAATCTTGTCGATATACCACATCACGGAATCGAATGTCTCCAATGATATCACGTCTGTAAAAACATTAAAGTTGATTCAACTTTATACTCTAATTCCACTATATCGTACATCGCTCCCATTACCGTACAAACTGCCTTTTCTACCTTTTTGGCCTTTTTTCCCTTTAAGCGAATTCACGCTTAATATTCTTGTTTTTTGTTTCATATTTTTTATCCACCCCTATAACTGGACGAATACAAAAATTGGCCGGTGAAATATTATTTTAAATGGGTGAAAAATTACAGCCGTAATACAGAAAATGTACGGAAAATTTGTGATGACGTGGAGATTACGGTAGAGCCGTATTTTAATTGAAAATAGATGCAACGGCTCTCATTTTTCACCTATTTAAAATAATATTTCACCGGCCATTTTTTGTATTCGTCCAGTTATGGGGATGAATAAAAAATATGAAACAAAAAACAAGAATATTAAGCGTGAATTCGCTTAAAGGGAAAAAGGCCAAAAAGGTAGAAAAGGCAGTTTGTTCGGTAATGGGAGCGATGTACGATAAATGTCAGAACAGTCATGTAGTGCAATAATGATAGCAAAAGTATGAACTAACCTGGGAAGTCTCTCCATTTCTTCTTTCAATGCAGTCAGTTGGTTTAAAGCCGACGTTGCCTTTCTATACAAATCGTTCATACTGAAATAGCAATCATCAATAAAATTAGCTTTGACGACGTAATTATTTTTCAATCCATTATAAATATAATATCAGTAATTTAGTAAGATCTAATAATATGATAAAAACGGTAACGAACGCTTTAGTCTTCTTACTCCTTGCCTTGTCTGCAATCAATTTATGAACCTCTGCTCGTATTATATGTATCTGCTGATTAACAGCATCTCTCTCTGACGTCATCGGGACTTCATTAGCTTGAGCCATTATCCGGGCTGCCTCTGCTTCTGCCTACAATAAAGAGTCGAGAACATTTATAGAATATCATTATTCCGCTTCCATCTACAGAATAGGGTTTCAGTATATCACGAAAACTGACACAATTGGAGTACCACATTTCAAAGTATCTATCTAACCAGAGAAACACACAAGAAAAGTAGTTGAGAGATGAATTCAAACCTTTAGCTCAGCCATTTTTTTGATAACTGCTTGTCCATCAACAATTTTGCTAGTCCTCACTTCAGTTACCGGAGCCTATAATTATCTCAATAATATTTAGCAATATCGTTAAAAAGTAACAAACCTTGCACAAGGGACAACATTCAGATACTTTCAGCCATTCCGTGATACAAGAATAGCAAAACGTGTGAGTGCATCCATCAATTCCAGATTCTTCATTTCGGCTAAAAAAAAGGTTATTTATTTACAGACACATTCAAACATTCATGAGAAAAACATTATATTAGCAATAAGCGAAATTCTGATTCTCATTTTTCTAAACACGAAAACAATATTCCTGGATATTGTGTTTAAAACGAAGTCTCGACTCGAAATATTGATCTTAGAACTCGAATTTCGTTCTAAATTCAGATTTCGGCATCATAAGCGCATTCAAGAGAGCAGAAGAGCAATTCTCTGAGATATATTTTGGGATCACCGAGAGTTAGAAGTGAGGTCTTCGCACACCGTCGCATTCGGCACACAACCCCTTCGCTTCCCCTTCCGTCATCACGACAATATACATACTTTCCCTATTTCTTTTTTTTCAATAATCATGATGCGAATATCAATTTTGCAAATATGTGGAAAATTTTGCGATTTTTAAATAATTTCTCACATGGTAGTTCTTAAATTGTTAAAGTTCGTCTAAACTATCTCGAAATTCGATTAGAAATGGGCATTATTCAAAGTATGCATGTATCTGAAGAGGAAAATGAAGTGCGATTTCGATTTCATTTTTGTTAAAATTTCTTTCTCATTATGAAAATCATAGGTTCAAAGATCAACATCTTAGGCCCAAAATGTAGCTTGAGAGTACTCGTATACGAGTGGTCAGCTTGGTGAAGACAAACATTCTGGCGATAAAGAATTTCACCCCATGGACTGTAGTAGTATTTCGACCCGTGGAAATATTTCACCATTTTCATTGGAGAGCAACATAACTAGGAAAAATATACATACTTGGATAGGCAAACAGGGCAGGGATCTTCTATTGTAGTAGAGCCTGACTCATCCACGTCCATTGTGACTTTGTGGTCCTTAAATGAGAAATATCGAAATATGAACAAGATTCCAAACTGATATATGAAGTAATCATTAAAGCTAAAATAAACTCACTGATGTTGACGCAACGGTATCGCCAGGATCACTCATTTAGGGCCTGGAAATTTAGTAATGAATAGTGATACATTTTAAACATCTGCAAGACGTGGTAACACGTAAGGAATTGGCTGGTCATAATCTCTGTGAACCGCGCATCAGAAGGTGGATGAAAATAGGAAAGTTCGATATCAAAAAATAAATTAAAACTAACTTAGTAATAAGTTGTTTCGAAACTTACTAAGTTAGAGCCGGAAAATTCAAAATGAAAACCGGGGAAAAGTACACTAAATTGCAAAAGTTTGAAGAACACGGCATTTAAAAAACAAGCGGAACGGGCGCGAAATTAGTGTTTTCCCGCGAATTTTGTTGATTTCTACTTTATTTGACGTCAATCAAGTAGCGCTGTTATTTTTGCTATTGTAATACTTGTCTTTGTTACTTATCGCATCCATCGACTGGATGACATTATGCTTACCGTTGTGCACATGCGTGAACTATCAGTCTATTTAAATATTGTTTTGACTGTAATCTTGAAACTGCGATGTATGTCGAATGATTAAAATGCGAACTATTTGAGAACCATGGGATCGCGTGTGAACGTCTGCTCGGTCAACATTTTGAACAATCCTTCTTTGTTCACTGATGATTTCAAACTGGAGATCACGTTCGAGGCATATGAGAATCTTCCTCATGATCTCGAATGGGAACTTGTCTATGTTGGAAGTTCAACTGAGAAAAAACACGATCAGAGGCTTGATTCGGTTGAAGTCGGCCCTACTCCAGAAGGAAGACACAAATTCGTGTTCGAGGTAAGCTAAATAGATGCGCAAAAACTTGCTTTGGCAAGAGGAGAATCTTTCCATCTCTGTCCTATATATAATTCCGTAGCTATGATGAAATGTGTTTCGCCGATATACGTCAAATTTCGCAACAGGTCAAAGAACAATCATGCTGTTAGGCAGAAAGGAAATTACGAAATTTTTAACGCGTTTATACAAGAAAGTACGTGAGTGATTCATAATTATGCAATTGTAGGCCGTTGCTGCCGATCCTTCAAAGATTCCTTCTGAGGATCTCATCGGAGTTACTGCTCTCCTTCTCAAAGTCAAATATAATGCCCAGGTGCATACAATATCTACGGATAATAGTAAGGAATATGTCAATTTAGGAATTCCTTAATCTCGGATGGTATGTGAAGGTGGAATACAAGGATCCGGAACTCATTGAGAACCCGCCTAGCACTCCTGTCATTAATAAGGTGGGTGATAGAGATGAATTAGGAGGGTGATTGGGTGTGTGTTGCAGTTGTCCCGTACAGTGCTGATTGATGATCTTCGAGTGACCACATATCCTATCAAATGGGATGAGAACCAAGTTGAAGAATATCCACCTGAGGTTGAAAATCCCGATGAGGATCTTATTCCCGAAGAGGATGAAGAGGAAGGAGGTACTAATTGAAATATACTGTTGATGGCTTATGAAGAGTGATTACAGATGTCTCTCGTGAAGAAAAGGAAGAGGGAGAGAAAGAGAAAGGTATTATATATGCTTAGTATATTGAGAAATAGTGAGAAATAATTGCAGTGGGAGATCAAAAGGATGGAGAAGAAGATATTGATATTGAAGCATCTGATGAGGAAATGGAGGAAGATGACGGTGATAATGAAGGAGGAGACAAAACTGAGACGGACGCTAACAAACTGGAAAATGGAGAGGTAAGTGTAGATTATTATGTTAATAGTTGTGTTGATGCTAACATAGTGTGTGTTGTGTAATATGGTGGTGGTTTGTAGGAGACAGAAGATATTGAGAAGACATTGAAGGATGCATCAGCTGCAAGTGCCAATCCCCTCTCTGACTCCACCAATGTCAACTGAATCACTCCGTTTGAATTTACATTTCTCTTCCTATGCTATTTTATTTTGCACTGTTACATCAAAGGTTTGCTAAATCGATCTCGTATTGTTTGTGATATCGGAAATAATTTGTCTATGTTTTATTCTATCAATAAATTATTATCACAAACTCGACAATTGTCTCTTCTGACATGGCTCAAGGAAGAAAATATCAGACATGAGATGAATTCTGACATTATCCACTCCACAAAGGGCTGCTTTGTTGGAATAGTTTTCACACAGGAACATCAACTAGAATGGGAAGGAGGATTGATTTGTAGGAACAGTATGATCGTACCTTTGTGGTGCCTGGTTTACAGTCGAATCGAGCTGTCTGCCATATAGGCATGAGGGAGGGAAGAGTATAGAAACAGGAGAGAGGATGCTTCGGATGGAAACAACATGCTGACATTCGAGTATTCGGTTCGAAGATGAGACCATCGAAGAGAATCTTAAAAAAATATGATACGGTAGAATACTGTTATCGATTGATCTACCACATGATCCTTGTGCATTTTAGTGCGTGTCTCAATTACTGATACATTATTAGGAGGTACTGTAGCCTGTGCGAATGAGCTACTTCCAACTGGAATTATGAGATAGAGGTTACGGTAGATTAGAATACGATACTTTTTCCAATAGAGAATGGAGTTTGGTGAACGATTCCTTCCTGTTGGGTGTAACTACAAAATCCTCGATCGAATAAACATCCTCCCTTTGTGGAACATTCATCTGTATCTCGAAGAATCTCATGTGAAGGATGATGAACATCTGAGAAAAGGTCAAAGATCAAGTAATAGAAGGGAGTAACCGGATGCATACAATAGTATTTGATATTGAACATAACTAACTCTTAGTCTTAATCTTATTGATAGTAGTAGATATTTTAGTGGTAGTCACAATAATCTCTTCCCCATCGCCATTCTCTTCCGTTTCCTTGTAATCTTCTGATTCATAATTCGGATCCAAGAATTTGACGAAATCGTCCCCGAGAAGATCAGTTAATGCTGAAAAGATCGTTTGATTGATACCAGTTAGATAAGAGACATACGATTTCCAGGTGAGGGAGGGATGGGATTGGATCTTGCAGCGAAAGCAGTTGTCGATACTGGAGATTTCTTCTCTTCCAGACTCTACCATTCAGATTACTGTAGGAATACGATGTAGAATACGATACCTGATCTTCAAGGAATGGTGAGGGAGGTTCCGATGGTTCTAGCTTCGGAGGTTGAGGTGGAAGGGAGGCTGTAGGAGGAGGAGGAGGGACAGAGGGAGGAAGAGATGAATGAGGAGGAGATGGAGGAGAAGGAGGTGAAGGGAGAGAAGCAAGATGAGGAGGAGGAGGAGAAGGGGCTGGAGGAAGGGCTGATATCTGATGAAAAATTACTATCTTCATAAAATGTCTTCATAAAAACCAATATCGTGAATCTGATTTACACCATTACCCCGGGCGGTGACACATCCTCTTGTTGACACAGTGCACTCTTTATCGCTATTTTGTCAAGCATCGCAACTCCTTCAGAATTTTTGTCATTTGATCGGGATAGTATGAATGAGATCTGAAATAAATCATTCTTTCGAGTTCATCACCACCCTATCACCCTCCCCCCCCCCCCCCTCCCCCCACCCTCCTCCCCCTTCCCTCTCACCTGTACATCTCTCCTCTGGGGCACAACTATCTGTTGAGATATTAGCTGACTTTGTCTACTTGCTGATATCTTCTGACATCTATCAGAGGAAAGAGTTTCATTCGATAGACGCCAACAGATTCGAAGATCAGCAGAAGGAGATTGCCAATGACTGAAGAGATCAAAGATCAATTGGAACTGAATAGATCAAAGATCAAATGGAATAAAGAAGGATAAGAAGGTGCCAAGGACAGATGAGGGAAAGAAATATTCAAGTCTTTCTTCATTTCACGCTGTGACACTCGTGTCTTTTTAGGGGTTTTACACCTGTCCAAGGATGTGAGTGAATGAATGAGAGGGAAAGGATGAACGGAGAATGGAGTCTAGTAGGAAGATCACGCATGGAAGAACATGATGAATACGTTAGGAAATCAATCGCTAACTGACCGATATTGAATATGAATTATACCATTCTTAGTGCAGAATGGACATGATTCATAAAGAGATTCTCCTCCTTTTTGAGCTCGAACGATGAAGTTGCTTTCTAAAGGAGAAGAATAAAGAGTGAAAGTAAGTGACACACTTAGAATGAAGACGAAGAGTATAGATGGACTCACTTGGTGGAGGTCTTCCTCGTCCTACCATGAATGTTCTCATATAATCATTTATTCCTATTCGATGTCTTCTAACCCATTTCTGCCCCAATGGAGATGACCAACAACAATCAGTATGGAAATCACAACTGAGATGAGAAGATAGACAGATCTCTGAATGTATTTATCACGATGATTGAATTGAATGAGAGATATGAAAGGGAATGGAGATAACCTGAGATGATGAGAATGAGAAAGGTGAAGAGATGAGAAAGGTACATTGAAATGAAGTGAGAGAAAGAGAGAAGATGAGAGGGATAGAGAACTCTTCCCTCTCACTCTCACAATTGGAAACAGGAACGAGACTAGAAGTTACGTAAGGATGGCAAGAGGTCTTGGAGAAGGAAAGAGAGGGGAGGGGAGGGGGATAGGAATGAGTTGAGTGAGGGTAGATAGATGATCACTCGAGGGAGAATGCTGCTATGGCATGAAGAGCACATAAAGCGATTGAGATCGCCTGAACAATACATTATTATGGTAGAGAAGAACAATCGAGAATTAATTGGATCCTTAGGAGGCATAGGAGGCATAAGTGTGCTACCAGTCTTTTTTACTCGAACCATTTGCATGTCTTGCTATATAATTCAGGTTCTGGGGGGGGGGGTGGAATGGAATGAATTCTTACAGCTGATGAAGATATTTTGTCAATCCATTCCATTTGGTTGAAGTCAGTTGAGTAGAGAATCTCAATCACAGCACAAATTCCAGCTGCGAGGGAGGAGAAAACTGCTGATGGCATCTCCTGATGATAATTAATTAATTCTGTTCTATTTCGAGTAATCTTCATGAAATGAATAAGAGGAGTGAAAGGGGGAAACCACCTACCAATTTCATTTCCTGTTTATGAAGAGATTAAAGAAGACTTACGAAGAAATTGTAGGAAAGACTACATGGATCCGTTGAGTAGAATAATTTAGTAATGAGCCATCCCGTTGAGATTACAGCGATGAATGGAGAAACAACGATTGGGAAATACTGAAACGAATTAGTTTTGTTACACATTTATTTTTTTTGTTCATTCCTTTTCATTTATATGGACATCCCAAGATTTAACGAGCATAATATAAGAATTTCATCGTGAAAATGTGTATAAAGTGGAACATATCTCATCATTCGTCTCATCGGTAATAGTGTGAAAATCTGACATGTGGATGTCATTTGTTGGAATGCAAATATGACATGGATGCAATGACATTTCCAACAACTCTTTAAACTTTTCTGCCTCGGTCTCGTTTTTATTTCTTCTACCCTCCACAATAAAAAGAGAAAGTGGGAAGTAAATGTGATTCCTCTGTACATTTATTTCTCCTTTCCATGTTTTGTTCATCACAATTCTCGTTTTCACCATGGAAAGCTCAAAATAGATGTATGTCTAACAATCTAGCTTTACTAAAAGTAGATAATGCATAGGTTTGAGACGTCTGATGCGCATTTTAGATTGTTAGTTTCCCCCATTTCCCTCTATTGCACTCGAATGGTATTACTCAATGGAAGGAGAGTGATGGATGGATGAAGAATGTTTCAATCTAAGGAAGGTAACAAGTCATTCATAATAGAGTAGTGAGTTGTTTAACCAACTCAAACATGGGAAAGAGAGGGAGGAAAGGGAAGGAGGAGGGAAGAAGGGGAGGGAGAGGGAGAGAATACCTGCGCAACGAAGAGAGTTCCACTTGATGATGGAGGACAGTGGAAACAGTGGAAGGTACACGAATAGAAGAGAAGAAGAGATATGATCTGAAGGAAGGAAGGAATGGAGAAGGAGAAGGAATGAACTGACTATTGAGAGAATATATAGAATGATAATGTGTGTTGATGGACGACGGAAGATCGTGAGAGGAGGTGACATCGACGAGAGAAGAAGAATCACTTGAGAAGGAGAAGAAGAAGGAGAAGGAGGAGGGGAAGGAAGACCCGAAATTACTGCGAATGAAGGAAGCAGTATTCCTTTCCCTTTTATTGAGAGAAGTAGTCAGAAGCCGAAGGAGAGAAAGAGAGAGGGGGAAGAGAAGGAGGTAAGGGAAGAGGGAGAGGAGAGGGGAGTGAAACCTCCTGAGTAGACAGTTGTTCCATCTCTAATCATAGATGAGAGGATATCACGGATGGAGAGTGGAAGGAGGGGAGGAAGAAAGGACGACGACGTCAAATCTCCTTCTCTCTTTCTGTCGAAAAGAGTATTTCTCGCTTCTGCAGCGTTCCAAATTTCTGGGAATTTTCCGACGAAGGAGAAATAGTGAAGAAATAGTGAATGTGACGGGCGGTTTTTACTCAAACGAGGGGATTCATTTTAGTACTGCCATTATTCACAACTAAATACTCTGCTTCAATTTTATAAAAATGATGGATAATTCGTGGGGAAAGTCTGATTCGAAGTCCGTGGGAGAGTGAGAAGTGAAAGAACATGAGAAAAGAAGAGAAGAAAGGAGGGAGGGGAAGGAAGAGTCTTCTCCTGATTGACACCTTCGAAGATGATTTATTCGTTGACTGGAAGAAAGGAGGGACAGGGAGGAACATCCTTTTCTTTACTCTCTTTCTCTCTTGAGAAGACTGAAATATGACGATGGAAAGAAAATTCACGTAACGCAGAGCTGTGCAGATTTGTAATTGCAAAGAGACGAGAGAAGACAATAATTATTCCATCGTGCGAATACTTTCCATTAATTAATTCACTTTCCATTCCTTTCACTTTCAATAGGTCCTGCAATGCGGAATAACTTAATGGAATAACTTTCATAATAACTTCTATAATTATTTCCCCCCTCGCCCATTCCCACCCTAGATTCTACAGTACTTTTTCTATTGAAAGTGAGTCATTTTGTGTGGATGAAGAGTGGGTGGTGCACTATTCTCGATAGCCCATTAATAGAGTAAACTTCATCTTTCATCTAAACGGGAAAGGTCCGGTTAGAATCTCGGGTTGCCTCCAATTGGCTCTACTTCTCCAATACTGCAGTTCAATCTTCTTTCCAGTCTTCTCTTCTCTTCCTTTCCCCTTTCCATTCCATCCTCTACAGTATCACCATTCATCACTACATTCCATCATGCATATTATCCCTTCAATAGACTGTATCCGGCCTTTCCCTCTCAACTCATCCCGCTACTACTCATTCCATTCAAAGTATCTTCCGGTCTCCACTGGTTTACAATCTCTTCTTCTCTTCACTCTCGAATGCATGATAAACGCACTTCTCCTCTTCCTTCCAAACCATTTCACACATGTGTTGAAAGGGGCTTGAGTCCATTCCCTAATTGCTCCTTCCTTCATTCTCTTCCATTATCTCTCTTGATCAGAAGTGCGCTAAAGGGTCTCTCACCTTTCTCGACACCGTTATTCCTCTTACAAAAACGATCGCCCTCATTCCTTACTTGTAATGCAAAAACGAGCGTCCGATCCGACACCAGATTAGTATTTCGCCCCGTTCATTCTTTCTCTCTATTCATTCATTGGAATGACACATTCGAGTACAACTCAGTCCCCCTCTCCCTCCTCTCCTTCAACTGTCATCTGTATACATACGGGATCCCGCATGCTAATGTGTGTTTCCCTCTTTGAGATCCTTTTGATGGACTCTCTTCTTCCGATCGACCTCTCTTCCCATTGAATTCACTCCTTCGGCACTTCTCCCCTCCTTCAACTATTGCATATGATCATGTATCTGTCTATTCCATATGACCTCATACCATTCTCAATTTCTTCACTTTTGATCATCTCAATCTTCCCTCAATTGTCTCTCGAGAGAGTGAGAATACAAATAAACTCGATAGTTGTGTCAGTAATAGATCCATCCATTGTCCGTTTTGATTGGGGGTGCAATTCATGGTTAGAGACAGCCACCCCAAAATACTTGAGTATTCAGTCTCCAAGGTCTTTTGCACTGTTTGGATATATGAAGTGTTCCCCTCCCATCTGTTTGGTATATGCAATCCTTCCCTCCATTCCCTTCTTTGATCAATCTTCTCGATCATCTTTTTCATCCTCTTCCTTAATCTCCTCAGATATTTCTTCATCCGTCCCGATCCGTTCTCCTCATTAGTATAGTAATCAGTCTCTCAATCAATCACTTCCTATGCCCTTTCACCTTCTCCTTCACTCCATTCTACTCAAGTACTTCTTCCTTCCATACCAAATACAGTCTGATTCTCACACTTTGCGTCTCCGTTTCTCAATCCCCCCTCCCCTTCTTCCCTCTCTTGATCTGAAGTATCTTCCACAATCTCACTCATAGATTCCATGTCTCTCTTTCATCTATCATTCTCGTCCTTTATCCAATCAATATCATATTACAGGATGGGTCGGATACGATATCTGGTCCTCTTTCTCTTCCCTCTAATCTCTTCATCTATTCATGATTCTCTTCCTCAATGTTCCGATCTCATGTACATTCAAGGAGAAGTCAGTTCAATTCATCGTCCCTCTCGATTTCGGAAAAAAAAGAGGGCAATCTGAATTTGTTCTGAGACAGATGTTCACTTTCTTTGCAAAGCACTCGCAATGTTTTTCTACTTGCTTTTCAACTTTTTTTTCTAACCACATGTACTTATATTGACGGATAAATCATTTTCCTTCTCCAGGTATATTCGCATTCGTCTTCCTCCAGTCTTTCCTTCAATCTAACAACTTCATCTACAATGGGATTACATCAAACGGCTTGTCTTGAAATTCCAACGGTAAGAATTCTTCTTGATCTTATCTGTTTGTGATTCCTTCTTGCAACTTCAATCAAACAACTTGTCCATTCATCAAATCTCTCTCTCTTCTTCTTTCGAAAATGTCTCCAGTAGATCCGATTGACTAGGAGGTCTATTCATCTCTCATTTCAGGGTTTAAATGGATCATCTCTACTTCATTCTCTCACCTTCGAACGAGTTGAACAACTTCATCCTGTCACTTCATTCTATCAATTTGCTTATCCCTTAGTGACAGCGAAGTGTATTTGTGATTGTCCTGGTGGAGGTTCCCATTGTAATCAACAAGATTATCAATATAGGTATTATTTCCCACATCCTCACTAATCACAATCAATCGATTCTCAGGAACTGCACTGATGGTTCAACTTGTTATCGTACCTACCATGCATCTCAGTCTTCAGAAGGATGTTTCGTAGGGGGGCAAGCGGAAGTTTGCTGTGATATCAGAGTCGAGCCATATAATGTCAGTCAGCACTCATTGTCCAGTCCTTCATGAGAACGCCTTCTCACCGTACTATCCCTTTCAGAATGAAATCTACTCTGCCGTGAAAATAGGACAACCAGATACGAACATCATTATGAGATACAGACAATTTGAGAAGGAAGATGGAGGGAAACTCATTCTCATTCATGAGAAGCCTATTACGGTAACGGACGAAGTACTGTAACATATATGAAATATTGATTGTAGGTTCCGTTGAACAAAGGTCCATCTCGAATGGAGACTGGAGGAACATCAAGAATGATTATTTCTGTGACTGGGAGTGGACCGAGTAAAGTCCTTCCCACTAATGATCTATACTTTGCTAGAGAAGGTATGGAGAGATTACACGAAATGAAGACTAAATTGTTGGATTGTTCAGGAACGACAGAACTTCGAGGGGGAGTTCGATTGAATGAAGTGGGAGATTCGAGTATTGAGAAGTTAGGATGGTTGAGGAAGAATGAGAAAGGATGGAGTGTACCCAATGGAGTTATCAAGATTACTCAAGCACATGTACGTCCCATTTATCTATTCAATTGATCTTTGATCTTCATTCAGCATGTTAAAGTAGTTAATTGCAAGGAGCAAAGATTCCTCTCTGCTCTCAATGCTGATCAATATGTTAGTAGTGAAGATGGGAAGAAGCAATTGCATATATCGTACGGTAGGTCAACCTCATACTATCCAGATTACATCCATTCCTCGGACAGTCCATTACATGCATTACCCTATGGGAATAGAGGGAAATCTCCCCTCAATTGAGTGGTGATTCATATTGTGTCATCCCTTCCCTCTCTCTCTCTATTCATAATGAGAGAGTGACTAGACTGATTGATCACTGTCCCGTTATGGTCTAGTTGATGGTTGATCCTTCTATTCATTCATTGTAGGTCATCCTCTCACTGATTGGGTATGGGTCGAATCCGCTGTATATGAAGATAGAATGGTCAGAGTAAGACATGCTGAAGGAACAACTATTGAGGTAAATGAACGAATATTATATAAACATTCTAGAATTCTTTGCATTGTCTCTTCAATACTGAAATTGTCTAACAATCTATCTGAAATGAAGATAATAATCACTCCTCGGATTCCCTTTTCTCTATTTTTTCTACATGTCCTTCAAGATGATTTGTTAGATTTGAATGAGTGGGAGATGATTAATAGTTTAGATTCGAATGGGAAGTGAGAAGAGACCTTATGTGAGAAGAGATCTCTCTCATCTCGGATGGTTCGATGGAGAAATTACTGTGGATACTCTATCACAACACATTCTCAATATAACCTTCCACGTGAGTTTATTCCTTCTCTTCGACCACGTCATTATTTGTATTAAGGAATCGAAGGGAACACTTCTTGGTAATGTCTTTTCATCTGAAGCGAGAGAGAGAACCGACTACTCATTCTCGGTATGAATACCTTCAATTCTATTATTCACATTCGAACACTTTTTCACTTTGAGTGATTGAAGGATAAGAGAAAGAGGGGGGAGAGAGAGAGAGGACGAGAGGAGAGGGAGGGGTGATAAATGAGATTGGATCATTCAAGTGTGAAATCTTCCAGATAGATCAAAATAGTTAGCGATGATGAATTAATGAAACATAGACATTTTTGTTTGTACAAAATAATATATTTAAAAAAAAAAACAATTATATTTAGGTAACGATAGGAGATCGATTAAATTCGTATTATATCGCTGCGAGTATTGATTCAACTGTGAATAGTCGACGATACGTTTGCTTCTATCCAACAGGAGAAAGTAATAAGAAGAATGAGAGGTAGACCATTCGCTCCTTACCTTATCTCATCATCTTTCAATCTCAGATGTAAATGGTTTCCCTTCAAATCAACTCCCATCTCCACTCCTCCTCCTGTAGCTGGATTACTTCCTCAAAAGGGAGAATGTGCCACCTGCAATGAGTTTGGACCACAGGTAGGTCTAACCTTATTTGCCTTCCCTCAATCAATCGATATTAAGGCGTTCCTACAGTATCTCAATCCTTCGAATTGGCTCGAAGATGGTGTAAATTTGAAGATGATTGCAGTTGTAATTCTAGAGGGATTGATATTCATTCTCATTTTATATGTAATAATTATGATAGTGACGAAATGTCTGATTCCACTTATTCGGTGTTCTCTTTACGTTCCCAAACCATTTCATAGAGGTTGTTCGAAAGTATAACCCCTTCTTCTTCCCTTCCTTCATTCCATTCTTCTCTTCTTTCCTCTATCCATCCATTTCCCATCGTCATCTCATGACTCTTCAAGAGGTCTATAAATCGGCCCTTCTTCACATCTCAGTTCTCTTCTTCATTCTTGTGATTGCCTCTTCTCTCCATTATATTCCCTCTTTATCTTGCCTCATCTCATTCTCTTTACTGGTTAATCCTTCACGAGTAGCCCTCCTCTTTCCCCAGTCTCAGATCATTTATCATTGTAAATAATGTAGTTAAGACAAATTGGAAAGTATCAAAGCGATAGGAATAAAGAGAATCATTATGAGAATGCACATATAATTTGATACAATACACCGATATGTTACTTGTTCAGAACAATTCCAAACAGATGATTTCCCTTAGCGGATTTATCCTTGGAGAAGAAAAGTTCATCGAAGAATTTTCCCCATTGCTCAGGCTTCAACTTTGCACATGGATCCTGGAATGAATATTGGGGTTACTATAGATGGAAGGGAGTACCGTACATTAGTCATTGCCTTGAATGCTTCTTGTGCTTGACGTTCATGTACACCATAGAGAAGCATTCCATCACAGTATTCAGCCATATCAAGAACTCCATCCTCTGAAGAAGAAGTAGGATGAAGTATAGATAGAAAGCACTCACTAGAGACATCGAACAATTGGAACATGAAGTTACGGTAGTCAGCAAACCACTTTTGAGGATGTTTAGTATCGATCTGAGGAGTGACAATGGTTTAATGAAGAGTAAGGAGGGGATACGGTATATACCTTTTCAAGAGTAGTAATCCATTCATTGAGTGATATCAATTGATCATGATCAGCATCGGCCATCTTACACAATCCCTCCCACAATGCAGCCAACGCTTGACGAGCGAAATCCCATTGAACTGATTCTGCACCGTAGATATCACGAACTTTCTGAATCCATAGAGTAGTCAAGGGATACTGTAGACAACTTACTCTGGTAACGAGATAGAAGTCTCCCCAATCCATCTTCTTTGAAGAGTTTCTGTCTGTACAAAGAGTATGAGATCATGGTTCAATGGATTATCATACCGAAGAAAACAGAGAAGATTCGTTCCCATTTCTGGATGAGGAAGGGATCAGTATTAGGATGGGCTTTCTGTAGTTCGTCCATTCTGATATAAACACTCGAATTAATGAAAGTGCAGAAAGAGGAGGAAATGAATTGAGAAAGAGAGAAATATTTGTGATTGCGGAGGAGGAATAGAAGAATCCACGGCGTCGGCCTAACTCCGCCCCTTGTGTAATCTAGCTATGATTTCGCCCTTCTCATCCCTCCTCTGCCTCCTCCCACACCACATGTGCTTTGACCCTCCCGAACGTCGCTCCATCAGCTGACAACACGAATCACATTTCACATCGTGAGAAACAACAAATAAAAAAAGCTGAAAACAGAAATAGAACAAAGGATAACGAAACCGGATAAAATTTAAATGGTATTTATCCTGACACGAATTGTATACGGTATTTTTATACGGTAAGCAAAACATGGATTTTTCACTTTTTTCATGATCACCCCAAATTTCGAAAACTTTAATAGTGCTATTTAATCGCTATTTCTCTAAATTTAATGTGTTAATTGTAGTTCAGAGGATGGCTGCTCGTCGGAAGATCCTTCAATTGCTGATTTCTGAACAGAAGAGTGGGTATTCTTGAAAACATATATTTAGATCAGCCGTTTCCAGATGCCGTCCTTCACACGAGTAAAAGAAGCGCCGATTCGAAGAAGCTCACTGAAATTACCACTTCTTACTTGGATGGTGAGTTTGTCCACATATAATCATACGATTATTTCCATCGTAGATCAGGAGAAACAGTATTCGATGGACAGTGAACCAGCCGAATTAGAAGCAGAGATCAGTCTGATCGATGATCCCCTCGCTACTGCGGAGACTATCGGATTCCAGTTAGCACTGAATACCATATTTATATTTAGTATTTGTCGTCAGGCTAGAACGAGAGAAGAAGAAGTCATTGAATGCACTCGAGTACGAAGAGAAGAAATTGAATAATTTGGGAAGCAATAGACTTGCACTTGATTCCGATGGACTCGATACATTTCTTAGTGTATTCTTCGACAAGATCAATTTCGTGAGTTTATAGTTATGCAATGGGAACAAACTGAAATATTGCAACGCTCCAAATAATTCTCAAGGCGTTCAATTTTGTTTTCAGACGGACACTCAAAGCCTCTCGTCTCCTATCGACAAGGATGAGATTGCATTGGAAGAAAAACGTGAGTTGACACTATCTTCTACATATAAAAAATATGTATGATGAGAAACTAGCAACCACCGCATCATTTGTATTCGTGAGAGAGTGGATCAAAGGGAAGAGAGAGGGTGATTTGTCGGATGCCCACGCGAGAGATGAGTCAACAGAGGGATAAGATTGATTGTTGTTAAGTGAGTGATCTTCGTGCTGGAAAAGTCGCCCGTCTCTCAAAAGTTCGTCCTTCTCCCGTTGCTGCAAACCATATCGGAGTTCCCATTAAGAAGGCATTCTTCAAGCACTTCAAGGTAACATCTAGACACGATTTATTACTGTTCTCAGTTTTAATTTTCTTCACTTAGGTTGACATCAAAACGACGAACAGTGAGCTTATCAACACGAAATTGTATGCAAGGAGAATGTTCAATTGATTCGCTTTACGCCTTTCAATAATTTCTCTTGATTGTTGAGTACATCTTCTTATGTTGACCTGTTTATCAGTAGGAATAACTCTTGACAAAAAACTGTACAATAAAATTTCATGTTCCATAATACTGTTCACCGTTCAACGTTAGCTAATAAATCTCGTTTTCTCATTTCTTAAACAAAGAGCATCTTCTTATCGAATTTGGTTTGTGCCTTCTCCAATGCGGCAGTTGCATCATCCATTGGAATCTTCTCGAAAGGAGGAGTCTTCATTCTCCCCGATGCAAACCAATCAGCCAAGTCTCTGTACATGACAGTCCGCTCCTGGAAAAGAAGAAGGCTGGATATGACAAATAATTGAAAGGGCTTTGTTTAGATGGAGAAGAACTCCCTCATACCTTCTCTTTGTTTCCGTGAGGAATAAATGAGAGGGACAAACCTGAGTATTTCCCTCATCGTACCATCGAGACATCCAGAATCCTCGTAGAGAGATATCATTAAAGATGAAGGCAGCAGTTGGAATCTTAATAGAAAGAGAGCATCTGCACTATCCTCTTTAGTGATCCCTTTCCTTCAATAATAATGACTAACCGACAGCGGTTGTTTGCTCATTCCTCCATAAGTGACCATAGTTCCTCTCTTAGCCACTGCTCCTGCCAGAAACAGTGATGATCTCCCTCCTACACAATTCAGTGCCAAACGAGCTTTTACCTTAATCAATCTCATAATCAACAACTTGTCAATCCTCGAATGATAATACCTTTCCTCTCATCTTACTAGCCATTTCCTCTTCAGTGACTACTGTTGTTGATCCAAGTTCACTCAACTCTTCCCTTAGTTCATCCATTCCAGTATCTCTCGATCTCACTACACTTACACACTTCAAACCACGAATCTTACAGATCTAGAATGAATCGATAAATGGAGACACTACAGTATTCTTCACCTGCATCACTGATCGACCAACACCTGAATTAGCTCCATTTTGAATAACAGTGTCTCCCTCCTTTAGATCTTCGAAATCCTTGAGCATACGGTAGGCAGTAGAGGGATTAACCTACAGATACTGTAGTCAAAGCACTTGTGATGATGATGTAGTTTGCCTGGAGAGTTGCTCCAGCTTCGATAGAGAATCGATTATCAATTGGCCATACATGATCAACAGAGTGATCCCCCATCTTTCTCCATGTTCCCAATCCAGAGCGAGCAGGAATAACAAGATCACCCTTCTTGAAGGATGATACATCCGATCCAACCTAGATGGTTACAGGATGGAGATAGGGAAGGAAAGAGTATGAAGTACCTCTTCGATTCTTCCCACTCCTTCATTGCCTCCTACAGCAGGAAGAGGCGGCTTCACTGGATACACACCTACAATAATATCCATATCTATCCAATCAATCACTGGAAGTCACCTTGGATCTGATTAATATCAGCTGGATTGATGGGTGCAGCTAGCCATGATACACGCACTTGACCACAAGGAACAGAAGAGGGAAGAGAAACGGTAGAAGGACGAATAACCTATGAGTAAATAGAGGAAGAGATGACAATGGAGGGATACCTTCGAGGGATCTCCGTGTTCAGAATAAACCAATTGGAGAGTAGATAGAGAACGAAGTGAATGGATGGAATGACTCAATCGAGTTGAAGACAACATCTCCACTAATATATCCATGTTATTACACCAATTAAATCTACAAAGCATCTACAACTACGTAAGATACTTTCCAAGTTTCTGACTTCACTTGTGGATAAACAATTGATTTACAAGAGATCCTTTATCATTTGTAATGTGCGAACAATAATGAGAAGAAATTATATTGATTGTAAGAACAAAAAATAACTTATGAAGTGAATTATTAATACTTGTCACTCGCTGTCATTAGGCTCTTCCTTCATAGGTACATCTCTCGATCCTTCATCATCTATTGATCCCGCTTGAGAGTCCTAAAATATGATAATAATATTGCTATTTGAACGCATAGATTACAGTTAAATGGTAACACACACTTTTGGGCCGGTCTGGAAATGTAAGGCAATGCAAATATGTAGGCACCACTACAATGAGTATTAGTTCACCTCATCATTTTCTTCTTTAATTTCCTTTTTTACATCAACATCCATATCCTCCTCTTGTTTCACATCATCTCGAGAATCACAACGGGCTGCCACCTTCAATTTTATCCATTATTACAATGAATAATTCAATGAGTATCATACCTTTTCGAGCAGTTTCTCTCTTAATTTTTCTTCCTCCTCCTTTTCTTTTTCCTTTCCATCCTTCCTTGACGATCTATCCTTCTCTTTCTTCTTATCCTTCTCCTTATCTCTTCTTTCTCTGCTTCTATCCCTCTTTCTATCTCTTTCTCTATCACGGGATCGGCTTCTCTTGCGCTCACTAAAATTTATAAATATTCAATTTAATTTGGCGAAATTGGAGAACTACAACCACTGTTGGTCTATTAAACACTACCTAACGCTTTGCAAAATTAATAGATTTGGAAAGTTTTCCATGGAAATCGATAGTAATTTTTAAACTAAGAAGGGATTCAGCACAGTTTTCTGTTAGGGTGACGCTCCCTAATCATATATAGCCAGAACTGCAATCGAAGTTCACCAGTGTATCAAAATAAAAATAAAAAATTAACGAACCTCTTTCTGTCCTTTGATCTGCTTCTCTTTCTATCTCTGTCTCTGTCACGACGATCACTGCAATATATATATCGATTAGTGCATGAGCAGATGTGCTTACAAAATGTATATATAAACCATATATTTAAAAAAAAACAATAAATACCGTGATCTATCTCTCTCCTTTCTGTCTCTCGATCGACTTCTCTTCCTGTCACGACTTTTCGATCTCAAAATATATATTTTCAAAAATGGCTTAACAATATAACAAATGTTACCTCTTTCTATCTCTTGATCTGCTTCTCTTTCTATCTCTTTCCTTCTCTCTACTTCTATCTCTTCTTCTAGAAGGTGATCTCCGTGGTGATCTACTCCTTCTCGATGGAGATCGACGAGGTGATCTACTTCTTCTCGAAGGGGAACGACGAGGGGATCGACTTCTACGTGGAGATCGAGAACGACGACGAAGTGGAGAACGAGAACGTTCACGATCTGAACCATATACTCTTATTCCATTCGATTGGTGGTATCTTCTTTGATACATACCTATTCTTCCTCCACTCTGAATGGCACTTTCAATCTCTTCCAATGCTTGGGCATCAGTCTTCTGCTGGGGTTTGATTATGGCCACACGGGAATGCTGCATCCTTAAAGAAAATACCATTAAGTTGCATCATTAAATACACATCAAAAACAATAATTTAAAAATAATGAATCAGACTTACTTGAGTAGATTTCCTCCGAGTGAAACCAATCCCGAGTTCTGCAATGCAACGGGTACAGTGGATTGACTGCTGAATTCGACATAACAGTACGCACAGGGAAGACCCGCGGGACCGTCTGCCATACGGGCATACATCACCTGCAATGAAATGAAATTAGATTATTAATCTCCCTTCCTCCATTCATCTCAATCTTCCCTTCCCTCACTTCATACTCTTTTCTCTCTTCGAGAACGGTCGTCTCCCTTCTCTACTCGTGTACTCGGAAATGAACACTAACACGGAAGAGGAGATATCGTGTCGGATATGCAGGTACTCCCTCATCATCTCTTTCTCTACCTCCATCTACCATATCATTCAGAGATGAAACAGGACCCCTTGTGAATCCCTGCATGTGTGCAGGAAGTATCGCTTATGTTCACAATCCTTGCTTGGAAAAATGGGTTCAGACCAGGTAAGATCGATGACATTGTTGAACTAATCATTGGGATTGCTCAGAAACAGCACAATGTGCGAAGTGTGCAAAGTGGAATACTGTAGAGCATCTTCTGAGCTCCGTCCTATTAATGAATGGAGAGCTCCCACTCCACTCTCATCGTCTATTGATGATACTATCGACTTCTACTGTACCATCCTATGGGTAGTATTCATGATCCGAACCGTCTATGTTACCATCACGTAAGTATTTCGCATCTAATTTCCTCAATAGATTAACTATAATCAGATCTGGTCTGGGAGCAGTTCCTCTAATGGTCGGTCAAGTACTCGGAAATGGAACAGTTTATCTCCTATGGTGGACGTCATTTTGGCTCAACTTCCTCTACTATGGAATAATAAGTATTCTACTGGCTGAAAGATGGCTCACTCTCAATACTCGCTTCGTATTCACTAATCGATTGAATGAATTGAATCATTCCATCAATGCATCTCTGTCGCCTAGACTCAAGACAGCAAGAGCTCACTCCATGACTAAATCCCTTTCCAATCTCGTCAAGATTCAATGAAACAATATTGAAAAATTGAATAAATATTAACCTCTCCGATATTGTTGTTGAAGAAATCGACGATAGCTTGTCCATCCGTTCCCTTTGGGATGTTTCCAACATAAATTGTACGACGAATTTCCTCTATCTTGGCAGGATCTGTGTTAGCCGGTAGAGGAGGGTACGAGGGAAGACCCAACTGCTCGAGATTAGGATCGATAGTGAGAATCTGGAAAGACACGATTTACAATGTATAAGAATAAGGCCACCATACCACTTGTGATCCATCTCCGACATCGTGAACTTTATTGATGACGTGAGCGGGAAGTGATCGTTGACCAGGCATGGAAGGACCACCCGCAGCCAGACAAGATTCCTCCGTTGGAATCACATCTACAATTATAAACAATACATCATTAATCAGAGATAAACACTTACCGTCCATTGATGGAATACAAACAACGGCTCGATCGATGAGTACCATATTCGTGAGATGTTGCCCGAGTTCGACGCTCTTCTCATCTTCAAATTCTATGTAAGCGAATTTTTGAGGAGTCGATGGAATAACATTGTTCTCTGTAGGGTATACCTGCAACTCTTTATTAGGACAGATAACACTCGAGATGGGAACGAACCTTTATCGTCCGAATTCGTCCGAGGTACGAGAATAGTTGGTGAAGCTGCTCTCGCGTAGCTTGTGGGGTGATGTTGCTCACTTGGAGCACTTTGTACCCCATGATGGGGCCTGAAATTATGAGAATTGTATCACTTCTGACAGAAAATAAACGTCTCGAGTTGACATAAGGAAATTTAGATTTAAATAATTAAGGACTGGCGCAGCGCAAATAATTCAAATTCAAATTTCAATTCTCACTAGGAAACAGGTAACGAATGGTCACATCGCGAAATATCGCAAGCAAAATTGCAAACCGTTAAACTCATTTTAGTCCTAACATAAATAATAGATCCACAGCCGTACCGTATACTCGCGCGATTGCGACCCTATAGGTAGGGTTGCAGGTTACATACTAATATCAATATTATTGATCTTCTTCCCTTCCCCGACCTCCACTCTCAATAGTGTTGAGAAGGAGACAACCGACACAGAAGGATTGCCAGAGGGTTCAATAGTATTGAGAATCTCCGTTCCATTGACCCCACTGGCACTCATTCCGTCTCACACTGAATACTATGGAGGAGAGGCGGATAATGGAAGAGTGGTCAAAACAAGTGATATTAAACCTGCAAACCTAATATACGGGCATGCGCAAGAAATAGATCCGAACAAGCAATAGTTTCGATCGAATACAAGTCTTTTTCGAAAAATATTAGCCAGGGTACCAAGGTTAGGCAGTAGGCGGGGTCAAATGGGGCGGAGTTAGCGCTACTGTGTTTAGGCTGTGAGGGGAGAGAGCTCACATAGAGGACAGACAAAAGCTTTTAAAAGAGATATGATAAGCGAATACGATAAGCAGTTGCTGCTATGAATGTAGTTTATGATTTGCGCAATCTACTAAAAATAGTAGGGTTTTTTCATTGCGAATTCGCAAATTTCGCGGATATCTATGCTGTGTTCACTGTATCTATACCGTACCCGAGCCGGAGCCAGTGGTTGTCGTTTCTACGATTACTATTTCGCCCCGCTAAACAGCACAATTTTTAGGATTTTTTTGTTCTTTTTGTTTTCGTATTGTCCTATTTATATGTTATTTAAATAGTTATAATATTGAGATGCGTCATATTTCGCGCTTTTATTTAGCTGTTTCTCTAAATTATGCGTTTTCCGATTTAAAGGTGGCAGTGGAGTTTCGAAAAAAAGGAATGTCCATTCCGTCGTTAGTCACTTAGCGTCTATTTTCGAAAATCATATTTTCTTACCTAAGGTTTTTTTATTGTATTGATATGTTATAGTCTTTGTTTTTTCGCGTAAAATCAATCTCTCATTTGCAGTTTCACTAATCTCTAACGTGATCTGAAATATGGCCAATGAAGGAGTCAATCCCAAGGCCTACCCTCTGGCCGACACCGCTCTCTCCCAGAAGCTGCTCGACCTGGTTCAGCAGGCTATGAACTACAAGCAGCTGAAGAAGGGAGCCAACGAGGCTACGAAGACGCTCAACCGCGGTATTTCGGAAGTAAGTTATTCTCTTAATGTTGTTTGGCATTTTTTTTTTCTAACTAAAGAATTCAATTTTTTATTAAGGTGATCGTTATGGCTGCCGATGCTGAGCCTCTGGAGATCATTCTCCACCTTCCTCTTCTGTGCGAGGACAAAAACGTCCCGTACGTCTTCGTCAAGAGCAAGGCTGCGCTCGGTCGCGCTTGCGGAGTTACTCGCCCCGTTATTGCTTGCTCCATCACCCAAAACGAAGGATCTCAGCTCAAGTCTCAGATCCGCAAGATCAAGGAGGACGTTGAGAAACTTCTGATGTAATTATCGTTGATCTATTCGTTATTCCATGCTCGTTGTTGGTTATTATTGACTGTTTGAATGTTGTTTTGATGGCCCCGATACTCAAGTTATTCTATTGTTGTTAGTTTGAAGGATAAAATCTATCTTCACAAATTCAGAATTCGTTCTTTGGTTGGGAACTTTGAAAGTGTATTTATCGCTACGCGATACGCAGGGGTCGATAAGGGACTGGGGCAGTTGGGTAGAGATTTCTCTCGTCGTTAGGGTGAGATGGCGGCGTTTCCCCTCTACACTAAGCGTGCAGTGCTTGTCGCTCTACTGGCGTTCGTATGCTTCGTTCTATTCGAGAATGGACCCGTTCGTCTTCCTCTCCACATTGATGGTCATGTTGATCCTCGATTCGAGAGAGTCAAACTTGTATTCACGTGAGTTACATTCGTTCTTTGGAGTCTTCACTATCGTGACAATTATCTTCCGATCTCTGACAGGCCATTCGGCTCAGCGTTATTTTAACACATTAATTATAATAATTAATAATTATTGAAAACAATACCGATAGTAATGGAATCTCACATCAGCATAAAATATAAATGTGGAATATTCAATTGAAATGAAATCGCAACTTTGTCCAACTGTGGAACAAAATTGTGTTGATGTGTGCATGATGAATTCCTCTCCCTCTACCATACATTCTTGGGAATGTTACGGCACGGGCACTATCTGTCGAGACAACCAATTGATTCAATTAGATAATTGGATTAATTTGTAGATCTACCTATATTGCAGACAGAATTTCATTGATGGATGGGAGAGAGGAGGAGCATCTCTTGCTGTGTATCATCATGGACAGAAAGTCGTCGATATATGGGGAGGTTATGCCGATCGAGCATCTCTCAGAAAATGGAAGGAGGTAGATAATCAAAGATATGGGAATACGGTAGATAGCCACTCTTCATTGTAGGATACACTTCAAGTCGTATTCTCCACTACGAAGGGAGTTGGTGCAGTCTGTGTAGCTATGCTAGTTGATAGGTGACTCCTGGATGGATAATATCGGATCACGGTACTCGATTTGTAGGGGACTCGTCTCTTACGATGATCTAGTGATCAAGCATTGGCCTGAGTTCGGACAAAATGGAAAGGATAATGTTACTGTGCAGATGTTGATGAGTCATGCTGTGAGACAGATTAATACTTATTTGAAATAACATTGTAAATGGTTCATGACATGATAATTGCAGTCTGGATTGGCTTATCTCGATGAGAATTTGTCAGTGGAAGATGCAATGAACCATAAGAAAGTGTCTTCAATCATTGAGAAACAGAAACCCCATTGGCCTCCTGGTGAGTAGAAAATGAGAAGGGAGAAGAAGAAGAAGAATGGTATCAGGCACTCGATCTGGATATCACATCTACAGTCATGGATGGCTACTTGATCAGTTGATTAGAAGAGTCGATACAAAGCATAGAGGAATAGGCCAATTCGTCAAGTGAGTTTCTCTCTCTTTCATACCGTATCCCCTTCACGACTACGGTGTCACTCAGGGAGGAATTACACGATAAACACGATATCGATTTCTACATTGGTCTTCCCGAAGAAGAGATGAGCAGAGTGGCGAGACTAACGGCTCCTAGCACGATCGATCGGTATACGGTAGTCTCTCTATCTCATCTCAATCGATATTTTCAGACTCAGTGAGGTACTCACTGATTTCCGAGTTATCAAATACTTCAAGGCTGTGAAGAATCTGATTACGGTAATTGTCTGGATATCGTACTGTAATGTAATATTATCGATTGAGGACTCAATGTTATCTCGTGCATTGGCTAATCTTCCTTGGCTTGAGAGTGTCTATCAGATGACAGTGAACAATCCTGACTTCTGGAGAGTAGAACAGGCTGCTGCACTAGGAGTTGGAAATGCAAGGAGTCTCGCAAAGATATTCTCCCTTGTGAGTACGGTAGATAAGATGAGATACCGATTGATTGATTACAGTTGGGAGAGAAGAAGATTGTATCTCAGAAGACTATCGATCTATTGGAAATATCTCATTATAAAGATTTGGATCTGATGATGGGAGATGATCCTGTCAAGGGAAATGGACTATTCTTCACTCCACTCAATAGGGGAAAGGTAGATATGAGGAATAGGGCAGGATGATGAGATACAGTATCCCTCTCAGACTGCGTATCATATTGGTCACACTGGACATGGATGTCAACAGGTTATGGTCGATCTAGCAAATGGAATTGCTGTCGGATACACGAATAATGCACTCAAAGTGAGTAGAGATTGAGTGGATGATCTTTGATCTTTCCCTTCCTTCCAGACCGCTCTTGGTGATCTCTGTCGTACATGGAATCGACTGCAAACATCGATCTACGACTCACTTGATCTTTGATCTTTCTCTCTTTCTCTCATTCTCAAGGATTCTCAATATCAGCTGCTTCGTACCCATATTTAGACTGTTTACACGAACCACTTTGATGGATGGTCAAAAATAAAGATCTTCTAGACTCTTCGTTTTCTCGTCTTGGAAGAAGAAGAGTGGGGGAGGGAGAGGGGGTCAACTACTCTCTCCCTTGGGGGGAATAATTCCATCTGCTTCTCTCATTCTCCATGACAACCTTCCCTCTCTCTCTCCTCTCTCCCTCTCCCCGTTCCCTCTTTGGACATCTTCATAAGATCCTTCCAATTGTCCCATCAATATCCCCCTTCTTCATTCCTCGTGATTCCTCTCTCTCTTTCATTCACTCGGTCATCACTTATCTCCCTTGAGATTCTCTTCTTTTCCTCGTGTGACTCCATCCATTCCTCTTTCAATACTGACAAACTCCACTTCAAATCGACCAGAACTCACTCCTTTTTCTGCAATAAAATACCAGGGTGGTAAGTATTCCTTCCTTAATGAATGGCAGTGATGGATTGTACCCGTAACTAATCGCATATTCTTATCTTGCTTCTTGGGAAGGAATAAGAATCATTCAGATCAATCAAAGAAGGGAATAATCCGAGAGGGAATAATCGGAGTCACGAAAAGGAGATAAGAAGAAGTGACAATAATTATCGTGAGTTGAAGAGTCATTATAAATTGAAGAATGAGATTGTGAAGAATGTATAAAAGATGGTGGATTTCATGAGCACAGACAGAGTGAAACAGCTATTTACAAAATTAAAATCTCTTTTATTAAAATTTGTTCAGAAGGCAATTCTTTAATATTTTCAATATATGAAGAATTTAAATCATTAGAAATGTCTGCTAGGATGCTCCGTCCGAATCCATCGATGTATGTTGATGAAACTGATGAAGATGATGATGAAGAGAAGAATGAAATGAAGAAAGAAGAAGAAAGAACAGAGGACGAACAAATTCCTGAACGAATCGAAAGACCACAGGTGAATAGAAGGGCTATCAATTAATGACTACAGAACTACAGATTTATCCTGATATCAAGGCATGAGCCTGCAGGAAGAAACATCGTTAGGGAGGGGATTGGGATCTTCGTGCTCAGTATCAAAGGGTCAAGGGATGGTATCTTCTTAGCTGTTTGTTGTCGGTGGCCCGTCGCGCTTACAAGTCGATGTTAGTCGATGGCTTGAGTCCAGAAGTAGATCATCCAGCCGCCGAAGTCCTGACTTACGTGGTTAAGAGTAAACTCACGAAGTAGTCTTCTTGAATGGGGCTTTTCTTGACCGTAGATCACTTGAGACGATTAGAATCCGTCCTGAGTCCTCCTCTTGATGATCCAATGACTAATTGAGTATAATGAGATAGATACTGAAGCGTACTCAACTTTGAACCGTAATTGTAGACCCGAATGGATCATCCAGATCTGATAGAGAGAAGGGAAGAATCCCAAGGAAGGATCGTATCGGGGAATTTATTCATTGCCCTTGCTGATCTTAATCCTGATCAAGAAGGAGATTTACCATTGAAGAAAGGAGATATCATTGCTATTATTGAAACAAGGTATGCTTAATTTCTTATCTAATCTTTGATCTCTATCCTTGATAGTTCTGATGGATGGTGGATTGGAGAGAATGAAGGGAAACAAAGAGGACTCGTTCCAAGAACATTCTTAGCACATCTCAATAAAGATGATATTATGAAAGAACCAAGAGAAAATGAGAAAGCTAATCGATTGATGGGAAGAGAAGAAACAAGTCAAGTTATACAGGTACAATGCCCCATCCTAATCTGCATACCGTAACTCTTTGAATATCAGAGGGCACCTGAACCAGATCGACATCCACCTGATACTCAGAGAACGAGTCGGACTGATCGATCTACCGTACCACGAAGATACGGTAGTCTAGGAGAGGCATTCATGTATGGTAAGTGGGGATGGAAGAGGGAAGGAAGAAGTTGATCTTTGATCTGTAGATAAGCACGTATCTCTATCGTGTCATCTCACTCCTCGTCTATCTGAATCTAATCTATCGTTCCACGATCTATTCTGGAATCACAAACAAGATATGGTAGATTACGATGATCGATTGATTGATACATTGTCCATTCAGCTTCGAAAGAGACATGTGAGAGTATCGAAATTGGTTCGATTGGTTCGAATCGAGAAGATGAATGGATTAGGAGAGGCAGGAGGATTGGTCAGAGTTTGTCTATTCGATCGATCGAGTAAAACTGGAAGACAAATCGTATCGAATGTACATACGATTAGAGCGAAATGTGGAAGAAGTGATTGGACTTTTACTGAAAAGGTAAGTGAAAGAGAAGGAGATGGATGATGATGAAGAGATTTCAGAGGGATAAGAATGGAGATGGTCTCTCTTTCGGTGAATTCGTTCTTCGTTCAAATTATCGATTATCTCGAGTGAACATGCTCATCCAAGTATCCACTCTAGAGAAGACTGCGGTTGGCATTCATTCATTTATCCAGATATCGTGTTCATTGCAGAATGGTGAATTACAAGAGAAGTCCGTTGGTCTGATCGAATTGCCTCTTCTTGATGATACAGGAAAAGTTCTATTGACGAATAAGTAAGCGACTGACTAATGAAACGGAAAATAAGAGTAATCATTCAGATCGTATGCTGAATCATTGAAAGAAGTGAGTCTATTCGACGATCTTCATCCAGGAGGTAAGAGAGAGAGAGATTCATCCTCCTCTTCTCTCAATCCTCTTTTCAGTCGCGAGTTCTCTTCGTAAGATCATTCTCAAAGTACGTGATCCACCAAGGGAAATGACTCATTATATTGAGTGAGTTCCTCCTCTCAATCCATTCGTTATCTTCATTCATTCTCAGTTCGATGCCTGATATTCTTATTATTTCTCCTCTTCATCTTTCTCCTCTCTTTTATTTTCGAAGACACGCAGGAAGAGTCCTCATTAGAGATAAGAATTCATCCTTCAGTGCAGGTTAATTATCAATCTGACCCCACTCAACTCATCTACCATATTCCAGAACTAATCAATGATCTCACTCTGGCAATCTTCCCCACTTCATGCGATGATGCAGACTCATTGGACATGTTCGCCCATGTGTGGGTGGGAACTGAGAAGGCACTTGCCAATGTGAGCATCCCTTCAAGATACAGTATCTGATTGTCTCTCCTTTCAGTTGAATACAGAGGATATCACATCTCAATTCCATCAACTATTCTCATCTCTTTGTCTTCTTACTCTCTGTCGTCCTCATATGACTCCCTTCTCGTGGCTAGCAAATCCACAGAAGGTTCGACCCTCTTTTTTCCTTCTCCTCTCAATCATTTCCCCCTTTCACAGGCAGATAAACGAGCGAAAGAGATGAAGGGATTAGCTTCGGCTCTTGGAGCGAAGACTACCGTAACCACAATGCTTCTCACAGAGAAGGCTCAACCACTTCGACCTCTTTTCTTCTCCTTTGATCTATTCGGAGAACATACCCTTGACTGAATATTATGGTGATTGGCCCAAAGAATGCGATACAATAAACTTTATCCACAAAAAAAGCGAAGCAGAGTTACGTACAGAATAGAAGCAGATAACGTGGATTGTGTAGTATAGATCCTCGGGTGATCAATAGTCGACAGTCCAAACTTGTGAATTCCATTTGGATCTCTCAATTGATCTTTCATACTTCTCAATCATCTTCTCAGCCACTTTCACATACTCATTCTTTGCCTCCTCTCGACGCATTCCTGTAATCAATCAATAATATTTCTCTTGTATCGAGACTACCGTACCCTTCCTTCCCTTCCATGCATTGTATCTGCTCACTTCCTTTCCCTCGGTAGGAGGAGCTGTAATGGGTCATACGGTAACATTGGAATACTGTGGTTGTCTTACGGTAAATGTCTTCATTGGGTGTATCCCCATGAAGTACTTGCATATAGAGACCATAGAGGATAGTCCATTCCTCCTCAGATGGAGGAGTCTTCAGTCTACGCATCTCTTCAGCAGCAATGTCGAAATTGAGACCACAAGACTTCTGAGGAATGAATTGATACGATAGAATACCGTATTCCTCAGCGAACAAACCTTGGCGAGTTCAGAGAGAGGCATATTGTAGAGAGAGAGAGAGAGAGATTGAGTAAGGATTCTACACTGATTTCCCCTTCGTTCTCCCTCCCTTTTATGTCGATCCCTACCCCTTGAGTAGCTACAGTTCCTCTTCCCTTCCCCTTCAATTGCCTTCCATCGAACACAAGACAAGCAGAATTCATCTCTTGCTTCAATACAACTAATTACAATGTGCATCTCTATCTCTATATTTCTATACAAAGTAGATGCTAGCTCAAAAGTGACAGTGGTGTGATACAAATCGTGGATAAAAAATGGGATAACGGAATCATATTCCTGAGAAAGGGCCTACAAAGATTGCATACAATCGGCTGAAAAGATGGAAAATAGTATGGGATACATGATATCAACAACATTCAAATGTAATACTCGAGTATGGAACAGAGATATTACTACAAAAGTGATTAGAAAAATGAATAAAACAATGAGAATAAAAAAGGGTCTCCTAACGAAAGAATGATTGAATAGGAGAGAATCAATAAAGACGAAGAGGACGAATGGATGAAGAAGAGACACGAGGAGTCTGATGATGAGATGGACGAGCAAGCAACTACAAGACATAGATTAGACACTTCCCCTCTCCCCTTCCCTCTCACTCACCTTAGTCTGATCTCCCTGTCTGATAAGAGGACGATGATTAGCTCTCTTATGAGCAAGAGGACCAGCAAGATGCATCGAATCCCAACAAGTCTCACAATAGTACTGAAGACAAGAGACATCTCCACAGAAGTATGGAGCATATCTGAAAGAATGAGGAATGGATAAGGAATTGCCAATCGATAGAAGAGATACCTGGAAGAGCAACTCTTTCCGTGACACTCATCACACATCTGATCATCCATCACATACGGCTTGATCTCGACCTGTAGAATGGAGATGAGAGATCATTCAATGAATGGGGGGGGGGGGGACTGACTCTCTTCTTCGTCTCAGCATGAGGAATCTGCACAAATCTTCCATGAATGGCAGCTACAAATGCCTTCGTAGTTGTGAAAGTGACTCGAGCAGCACCCTTAAAACATCAATCAATTTCGTTGTTATCCTTCTCCTCACCTTGGGATACTTGAGTTCCGGATCGATATCGATGCCCACGTAGCACACACTTCCGTACAACTCCTCCAACACTTCAGCCAGCTCCTCTGAATGAATATCAATTCAATCACTGATACTCGACAATTTTATCAAAAGAAATAATTTTAGGGGAGATAGAAAAGATGAAACTGAAACGGACACTAGGTCGGATAAGGACTGCAAAATACGACAATTGTCATGTAAGAGACCATAGTGCAAAATAGTTCTAATCCGACCTAGTCCCAGTGTCAAGTGCATTTCGTGGTCGACTTACTTGCTTTGGTCGGTCTAGGAACTCCTCCGATGAATACAGTACGACGAGGATCCATTATCATCGAAGGAACAACCATGTAGTCCATATCAGATAGACGCCACGGACGAACCTGACACATTTACATGTCTCTCATTATCCAGATAAGCAAAGTAGGATTATATCCTCATTAACAACACAAAAGTGAGAGGAACACGTTGGCATGGCTTCCTTCACGGAAATGATCCATCCTTCTCCTTGTTACAGTACCTGTACGGGTTTGTCTCTCATCGTGGGCGATGATACGAATAGATAGTACCTGAATGGGCAATGGATGACTATCACTCCATTCTCCATCCAATCATACCTTCCATTCTCATGATGGCATTCCTTGACGAGAGCCTGTACGGAATGTTCCTGTTCGAAGACGAGGAACACGTATCCAGTCATGTGACGAGATCCATTAACAGCATCTTCAAGTAGAGAGAGAGTATTCATTCTCATTAGTCTCTCCATTCCCACCTCTTGCCGTATCGGGACGTCTCGGCCAATCAACCAGCACTCGGCCAAAATGAGAGAATGTCGACGATATCTCTTCTGAAATGGAATGATACTCGTTCAATCTCCATTATCCTCTCTCTCTCTCTCTCTCTCTCTCTCTCTCGTACCTTCAGATACATCGATCGGGAGTCCTCCCACGAACACCTTTCTTGCGAAGAGCTCATTTGGTTCGGTTGTGGCCATGAGATGATTGAGAGAAGGAGCACCCGGTCCTTTCTTCACCGGCCACGAGCTCACTAAAACTACGTAATAATACATTTGATTAGGAGATGACTTACGAGGTTTAGGACTGGGAGGATTGTGAAGGAGTGGAGTGGGATGAGTAGAGAGAATAGTAGAAGGACGAAGGAAAGGATCATCGGAAGTAGCAGAGGGTGACCAGATGGGATCAGATGAGAAGGTCGTCGAATGACCAGAAGAGTATGAGAAGCAGTCAGTGTATGCACCTCGACCCATCTCTACCATCTAAATGACTTCCTATCGACAGCATCACTCAATACTCACCGATCTATTGTCGTCGTAAGGCACAGAATCCATCCAGTCGACTCGACCCATGCTGTGAGTGTCCATCACAGTCGTACGCAACATCTGACGTGGATTTATTGAGACGACGGAGACAAAAGGAGATACTCACGGGAAGGAGACTTCGAGAATGGAGACACCGAGACACACATCGACAAATATGTAAATACTGTTATTCCAAGTGCCCAATTTGCATCGCATTCAAGGATCTTCATCAACGGGTCGGTAATCCGCGATTTATGTACAGAACTACTACAGTGCTCAATTCTAATGTCAGAAATATTTCTTCGGCTCATTCCTTTTTTCCGACCCCCTCCTTTGACATAATATCCTTCTCTGTATTTGTATCAAATATTTTTTTCTCTCCTTCTTTGTAATATGCCAGTATTCTATTTTGCCTTCGCATGTGTATCCCCGAAAAGAAGAGACGGATCACATGAACATTCATCGAACGCTCACTCTTTCTACGATTAAACAGGAATTCCGAGGAAGAAGTATGAAGAACGAGTTTAGAAACGATGTCAGGAACTCAGATGGAGCTCAGATGAAGTCCTAATCTTTCAAGACAATTAGGGAAGAAAGACCGTTGCCTAGTGTTACCTATCTTGAGGGGGGAGATACAATCAATAGTCATGTGAATAAAGATGAGAGGGGAGGCAGACATACGAAGATTTTCGAAGAGACTAGATTTCGTCACTATTGGACAGGAATTCAGAAGAACCGTGGAAGAACCAAATGGAGGTAATAATTTTCATCGACGAGAAGATCCAACGAGATTTCCTGACAAAATTGGATAATTCTTCAGATCACCCAACCCAGAAACAAACGAAAAACGAGTATTCCTTCCAGGCCATCGCCCTTCCCATAAGACCACCGATGCAGAGCTCTGAACTGACTGATATTAGTACATATCACTTTCACGGTAAACTCACCTCCACTGCATCGGCGCTCTTCGTTGCGAGTACGAATGAGACAAATAAGTGCGACATTTCTGTATTACACTCGGTACAATAATTACAAAATAAACGAATATTGCGGGGAACAGGTAAATTAAACGGGGAATGTACAAACACACGGATTTTTGACATTTTATAAATGGATAGGCTATGAATACAGATAACAAAATTAGAATAACGAGATCAAATTTTTAGACGACTTCAAGGTAGGGAGAACCGTTGCAATCAATGCAGAGACGGAAACGACCAGGGTTGGTACGAAGGGTTTCTACGAGGGTGGCTAGCTGTTCATTGATTGAATTGGCCTTACGGAGAATCTTGACCTCACGAGACAGACGATCGTTCTCGGACTGGAGTCGATCATTAACATTAGAAAGACGGGAAACCTCGTCGGAAAGGGTGCGGGTTTCATTCTTCTTCATCTCACGATATTGCTTGGCATATACGGCCATCTTCGAGTTACTCTTTGATCCAGAGGGTCGTCCACGCTTACGAAGGTCACCTCCCTGCACTTCAATTGGACTGGCATACCGGGCGGGACGGCGAGGCACACGGGTGGCTACGTGCTTTGGCTTACGCTCGGGAGGCGGCGAAGGAGAAGAAGACGGAGATCGCTTGATCTCTTTGGCTTCTGAAATAGATATATCTTTTGATCCATCTAAGTCAATGGGAAGATAATGAAAATTAGAAATATAAGATTGCTCACCATAAGGGATGTCCAGGAAGTCCGTGTCGTAATCCAACTGGGGAGTCAGTTCGGACGAATACGAGGGAGTGAAGTCGGACGAGGGAGCGGTGCTTTCACTGTAGTCAGAAGACGACATAAATTCGGAACGGGTTTGACTATTGGGAAGATACTCATCCATGAGCGATTGCTCGTAATCGGGGGAATAGAAGAGGAGGGGATCTTTCTCCGAAGAGAGACCCGGAACGGGAGTCTGGTTGCTGGCAAGGTCCCATGAGGAGAATCCCTGCACAGAATCAGATCTGAAACAATTCGCCATCATACTAAAGGGTTCGAGAGCTAGAGCTGGTACAACGAGTCAGCAACGCTAAAGAGGGCGAATGGGTGGATCGGGGAGGGAACAAGGGGAAGCTTCGAAAATATGATGAAATCGCTGATACTATCTTTGTGGACCGCGCTTTCCTGCTTTCCATTAATTTCCGTGCAGGAGTGCATCTGTCTTGATTTTTGGATCTTTGCCAAATTTCGTTCATTTCAATTTTGAATTTGATGTATCTAGAATACAGTTTACAAATAAATATAAAAAATCTCGAAGGTACTCTTAGCCGTTTTCGAGAATTTTCAAAATATGTAGTTTCACAACGGTAAAACGGTAAACATTGACAGCTTTTTACTCATGAGTATTCGATATTTATGACAATTCTACATAGATAAACTTTTTGTGCACCTTAATCTATTTATACTATAGAAATCACTAATTCCAGGCAAGGAGGACCTCATCTGTATGGAGGATCTCGTGCACGAAATCTTCTCCGTTGGACCTAACTTCAAGAACGCCAACAACTTCCTCTGGCCCTTCAAGCTTAGCAACCCATGGAGGGTGGAGAAAACGGTAGCAGCGATGCTTTCGCCTTTTTTGCACTGTCAAATCGAGTGCGAATTCTCTAGAATTTTGGCAAATTAAGAAAAGCACGTGAACAATGTCCTAGCCCGTATCGTATGATATAACTTTTTCTTGTAACTTAGTGAGAGCTGATACCCGGTATCCGTGATTTGAATTACACTATGAAATATTAGTATTTCTCGATTTTTTTCCGATTTCGATTTCGTCTAAGACATTATCATGGTTATTTCAGAAGTATAATGGCTCCCCTCAACGAGGAATCTGTCCAGGAGGTCGCCGTCGAGGAACAGGAGGTCGAGCTCACTCCCGAGCAGTTCGTTTATCCATCTCTTATCGAAAACATTTAAATTACATATTTCTTGAAAACATTTGAATAAATGATTACAGGAAAGCGACCCAGCTGAACAAGCTGATGTCCGACGGTAAACGTGACCTCAAGGCTGTCAACTTCGAGTCCGCTAGCGAGAAGTTTGGAGAGGCCGCTGAGTTCGCGTGAGCTAGCTTCTATTTTGTTTTTGTTTCTTTTACATATGTGTACATTCATTATTTCTCGATTTAAATACAACATTTATAGTGCCACGCACTATGGACCGCTCGAGCGCTGGCCGTCGAATCATTCGAGCCTAACTTCATGGTGAGAAATTGGTCGAGTCTTAAATTTCCATGGCATGTCACAATATTCGATCGATTTTCAGTACGGACGCGCACTTGCCGAGCTGAGTGGCGTTGAGAACGATCTGTTCCAATCTGCATTGTTCAATATTAACAATAAGAAGAAGGAGGGAGATGAAGCTGAGGAGAAGGATGCCGCTAACGAGAGTATGGATGGTGGGGCTACTGATTAGTCTATTCAAATTAACACGCTCTATTTATGTGACAACGTGTAAACAATACATTTGCTAACCATTCGTCATGAAAAATTGAATGATTTGTTTTGTTCAGATGAAGAAAGAGAAGACGTGCGCGAAATGGTGGCCGAAGCTCTAGCTGAGACTGCTGAGGAATTAGAGAAGAAGAAGGAAGGAAACGATGAGGAATCGAAGAGTGAAGAAACGAAAGATGGAATCTGCCGGTATGCATATTATATCAACTATTGAGCTTGTTTTAGAAAATGGAGAATATAATCCCAAAGTAAGAACTAATCTATTTCAGAGGAGGCTGCAGCTGGAGATAAAATGGAGGAAGATGAGAAGGCTGAAAATGAAGAAGTTGCTGCTGATAATGAGGAAAGCGAAGAGGCTGTTGATGGGGAGAAGGAAGTGGGAGCGGATGGTGACGGAGAAACTGCCGAGAAGGAAGATATTGAAGATGGAGATGATGAAGACGAAGAGGAGGAACTTGATACTAACCAGCTCGCATGGGAGGCACTCGAGGTCAGAATTGCAATAGGGTCAAATCATGTTTATACTTTGGTATGTACTCATTGAAAATACGTGGATAATATTCACACAATATAAATATCCAAGGCGTGATTGAACTCTTATGATGAAGAACTGATTCAATACTTCATGAAATGTTTGTAATCGGTTTTCTATGCAATATTTTTACGAAGGAACTGTTGAGGTTGCATCGCAGATCGCTGATAAGATGATTCCTGAGACTGGAGATAAGGAATGGAAGCACAAGAGGGTCGATGTATTTGTCCAGCTCGCCTAGTGCTCTTTCAACGATGAGAAATATGAAACGGTATGCTATCAATTCATTGCCGAGGCTTGTCCAATTTTTTTTTGGTTATTTAGCAAAAAAAATTATATGAATCTGTTCTTTTTCAGAAGTATCTCAATATGCTTTTTCATGTTTCAATGAATCAATTGGTCATTTTATGGGTTACATGCACTGGAAGATCTCGGTCGAGCTCACGCTTTGATGGAAGAGATTGCGATGGAGAAGGGAGACACCTTGACTGCTGAGGTGACATATTTCTATTACATATTTCTATTGATTATTAATGTTGTTTATCGATTAGAAGATTGGATTATGAGTGTACATTGCAGATTTTCTTCCACGAGGGTCGCATCAATCTACTTCGCAATGTTCGGTCTTGCTGAAGTTTCGTTCAACAAGGCCGGCGATGTATTCCAGAAGATTCTCGGTTAGTAAAGAAATGAATACGCTAGTTGGATTTCAAGATTACAACCTTTTTTATTTTCATATATTTCTATTATTATAAATGGAATATTTCCTTCAGACGCTTTGAAGACTGAGGCGGGCGACAGCCCTACTGAGGATCAAACGAAGGAAATTGCTGATTGTGAGATTGAACAGATCATGAATTACTTCAAGGAGCGAGCAGAGGATTCGAAGGAATCTGCAGTACAGAAGAAGAAGATGATGAAGGGAAAGAGTTGATAGTACAGAACTGACTTCATTTGAGAATATGGTTCACAACATTTCTCAGTTAATATATTCTTAGCGTTATCTGTTTATATTTCAGATGGATGAGGAGAAAGAGAAGGAAAGGGCAGAGATTCCCTCCATCCTCACTACTTCCAATGCCAACTCTGATGCTACTGCTAACGACATCACTTCTCTCGTCAGGTAAGACTCTTTTTCGAATAGAAAAGTAGTGCATTGAGAGGGAGATTCAGATTATATTTATGATTTTCCAATTTTAGAAAGAAGCGTGCTCATGATGATTCAGAGGTGGAAGGAGCTCCTAAGAAGGCAAAGAGTGAGGAAGTGGAAGAAAAGGGAGAAGAAAACATTGCCGTTTAGATTGATGTCTCGACGACCATTCCTTCTCCTTTCTTATCCCAAGGTAATCATGGTAGCGTTACGCTTTATCTTTATCTTGTGGTTTCTCAGCTAGCTTGTTGTCTTTGTATTTATATTTCAAACGGACACTCTTTTCACCTTTCCTCACATGTACTTTATTTCAGTTACTCCGTTTGGAGAGGCCAACGGACATTGCATCCCCATCACAAACAACGACATAATCGAAAACGAGCTCGGTGCGTTCCCAATTATTTTTCCATTATTTGAAAACTATCGTGCGATTCAATGCTCAGCTTTTTAAATACTGCGTTTACCGCGCATTACTGAACGATTTATTCGCTTGTTATTTATCGATTTCCTCCAAAATTTAAATGTTCTTATTGATTTCTACCATATGAAATCGATTTGGATAGGGAGGGCAGCGTATGTTCCCGATGCGAAACGCGATACAGTATGATGGTCGAATCGCAAACTGACTTCCAGGACGATCGACAACTGATTTTATTTTCACTTCGCTTGTTATTTATCGATTTGTTGGTTACCATTGGGATAAAGTTATTTATTTTTCACTCGAAACGCCTTATCACGCCTGTCACGAGAGAATCGAGCTAGAATGGATTTTTTTTGGGATTTGAGCGAAATTCCTAAAATGAGTTAACATCAGTTTTAGGCACCTCTAGGCATATCCTAACATTACCCAAAGTCCCATTGTGCAGAATTCATTTTGGAGCTCCCTACACCGGGTTGGTATCCTGGATCCCCAACTTTAACCGTTAATATCTCCGTTCTAGTGCATTTTTGCAATAAATTGTTCTAAGATTAACCCCAGCTAATTTTTGATGCTCTTTTGATCTGTCCCGGTTAGAAGTCATGAGAGTGCCGCTGGGCTGTGGTACACTCTATGAGGCATAACTCAAAAATGGCCGATTCGAGGGAGCCCAGTTAAAACTATGTTGTACATCTCGTCAAGATCTTTCGAATGAGTGGCTTACAGAAAATATAAAGTCATGGAGACGTATCGTTCATTCCCTTGAAAGTTTCCCGATCATTTGAAGTCTTTTTTACTCCATCATTCCACACCGACACCGCGCACTTCTGCGAGCGCGGAATGGAATGAACAAATCCTTTTCGATTTTCAGTTGTGTTTCACTATAACATACTTCAGAAAAATCACTAGAATGATCGTGAAACACATCCGAAAGTGAAAGTGAACGACTCATTCCATTCCGCGCTCGCAGAAGTGCGCGGTGTCGGTGTGGAATGATGGAGTAAAAAAAGACTTCAAATGATCGGGAAACTTTCAAGGGAATGAACGATACGTCTCCATGACTTTATATTTTCTGTAAGCCACTCATTCGAAAGATCTTGACGAGATGTACAACATAGTTTTAACTGGGCTCCCTCGAATCGGCCATTTTTGAGTTATGCCTCATAGAGTGTACCACCGCCCAGCGGCACTCTCATGACTTCTAACCGGGACAGATCAAAAGAGCATCAAAAATTAGCTGGGGTTAATCTTAGAACAATTTATAGCAAAAATGCACTAGAACGGAGATATTAACGGTTAAAGTTGGGGATCCAGGATACCAACCCGGTGTAGGGAGCTCCAAAATGAATTCTGCACAATGGGACTTTGGGTAATGTTAGGACATGCCTAGAGGTGCCTAAAACTGATGTTAACTCATTTTAGGAATGTCGCTCAAATCCCACCCCCAGCTCGATTTTCTCGTGACAGGCGTGTTATTACGCTAGTATCTTATCCACAAATAGTACACTTCACTTATTCTGCTCTTATTTTCGATACATAGTTGGAATTTCGAAACTGTACTTTTTCACCTTTCTTAAACATCCCGATTTTGCATTTCCTGACTATAATTGGCCTTCCCCCTCTACCAAACCGCGCTCAAATCATCGCCTGGGTCCTCCCCTATCCCCCCGCTCCCTTCTTTCCCGGAAATTTTATGTCGGAGGTACCGAAACCTTGATTTGTTTGTCGTGAATTCGCATGCGCACGTCACTTTTTCGAGATTGCCGAGCTACCCTCTCTATACCCGGCCTTCCCCCTCTACCAAACCGCTCTCAAATCATTGCCTGGGTCCTTCCCCATCTCCCCGCTCCCTTCTTTCCTGGAAATTTTATGTCGGAGGTACCGAAACCTTGATTTGTTTGTCGTGAATTCGCATGCGCACGTCACTTTTTCGAGATTGCCGAGCTACCCTCTCTATACCCGGCCTCCCCCTCTACCAAACCGCTCTCAAATCATCGCCTGGGTCCTCCCCTATCCCCCCGCTCCCTTCTTTCCCGGAAATTTTTATGTCGGAGGTACCGAAACCTTGATTTGTTTGTCGTGAATTCGCATGCGCACGTCACTTTTTCGAGATTGCCGAGCTACCGTCTCTATACCCGGCCTTCCCCCTCTACCAAACCGCTCTCAAATCATCGCCTGGGTCCTCCCCCATCCCCCCGCTCCCTTCTTTCCCGGAAATTTTATGTCGGAGGTACCGAAACCTTGATTTGTTTGTCGTGAATTCGCATGCACACGCGATTCATTAACCATCACTATCCTTGTTTCATGCCCTACTTACTACGTATCCCTTTTAGAATGTCCGAGACTGATTCGTCCCCAATTTTACCAATACCACGCTTGTTCGATATGAAGCAAGAAGCGATGGATTGGTTGTTTTGGGGGTCTTTCTCGGCCACTAGTGGACCCCACGTCTATCTTACTCTATTACCCCAATAATATTTTGATTCGATATTACTCCGACTAAATTCACCTCAATTTGATTCCAGATGACTTCCCTATCGCGCACTCACCCTTCCTGGCAGTCCCGACTAGCCGCTTTCTCCACCCCTCCCACCTCTAGAGACGACGTTAGAGTAGGGCATGCCCTGTTTCTAGCGCATTCTCAGGACTCCGCATCGGCCCGTGCATCACTAAGAACGATGCTGGGTATGTGAAACGTAGAATAGAATCTTTTTATTGGGAAAGTAGAAAGGGGAGATTTATGATATGAAGCATATCGAGGGAGAATGCACAAGGAAGTGCACAATTAATCCGTTTTCTCAGGCCTTTCCGAGTCAAAAGAGGTGAACAGCGAGCTGTCTAGGAAGATCGCCAAGTTGAAGGGTAAAGAAAGGGAAATTATTAGCAAACGGGCTAATGATAAGGTTCAAGTCTTTTATAATTCTTTATTTAATCTTTCAAATGAAGCAGAAGCAGTGGGATCCCCTTCACACGCAAACTTTCCTATCAGAGCTTTTTCACCTAGTCGTTCCCCTGTTTCATCTCCCCAATCTCTGATAGCCACTCCCTCTTCAATTCTGAAAAATCTGACCCTAACCACTGCTTCTCCTTCCTCTTCTGTACAATCTTCTCTCAGTAGTGTCTCTCATATTCCTCCCTCTCCTCTTGTAAATCGTTCCCATTGTTCGCCTTCTTCCTCATCTTTCCCTGTCTCCTTTCCTCCTCCCGGTCTCCCTCCTCGTTCCTCTTCTCGTAAACTCTTTCAATCCTCTTCTCACCCTTCTTCTTCACTCCCACCTCATGTCTCCATTCCCACTTCTTCTCTTCTTGTCTCCTCTGTTCAATCCTGTCTTCCTCCTTCTTTCCCTCTTTCTTCACCCTCTCATCTCTCTTCGTCTACCCCTTCCTCTTCTCTCATTCATCCCTCTTCTTCCTATACCCTTCTACCGGTCTTTTCTCCTTCTTTACCCACTTCTCACGTCTCTTCTTCAACCCCTCTCTATTTATTTGCTCACCCCCCCCCCCCTTCTCTTCAACCTCCTCTTCCTCCTTCTCTATCCTCTTCTCACCTCTCTTCTCTCTCTTCCTCTCATTCGGTTCCTCTTCATCCCTCTTCATCTTCACTTCCCCCATCTCATTCTTTCCCTCTCTCCCATTCTTCTCCTCCCCCCTCTTCCCCCTCCATTCCTCCCTCTCCCCTTCACTCATTTCGTGCTCCCCCTTTCCCCGATCATTCCCCATTCAAGTCGCCTCGTCTTTCCATTCCAGTTTCGACTCCCCGTGGTCGTGCTGGAATCCGCCCATCACCAACGACACCTGGAGGATCGGCCATTCCGGATGTCACCGTCTACTGGGAGGGAGAACTCGCTAAGAAAGCTAAGTTATTAGAGACACAGAGGAAGGAGAAGTACGTTTATAAGAAGCAACTGATCACTGCCTTGAAACACCTGGGCGTTGCTTCTGTAAGCGAACTTCCGAAAGTTGGTCAAACCTGGGGATAGGACTGTCAGGCAAAGGAAATAAAGATGCTGAAGAGAAAACTTCGGCTACTGAAACCATTGCCTGTTCCTGTTTCCGCGGGTTATTTCGTGACCAAATCCTCGGACGGATTCCTTCCCTGTGTGAGATACGCAGCAGAATACAGTAACCCTAGCAGCGAAGTAGCAAGTGCGATTGAGTCTGCTCCTCCGACGAACCGGGCAGTCGAGTCAGCTTTTGCTTACATGGATTATCTCTATCATAAGGCCCCATTCGCGCGATTCTTCCGTCGAGATGCACTCACGTGCTTCGTTCTGAACCATGTTTCGAGGTGGTTAGACGGAAAGAATACTCGAGAGCGTTCTATCATCCTCGAGAAAGCGTTTGAATGCATAAAAGAGATTGTCTATGAGGAGCGAGAGAAGACGGAACAGCTAGGGGAAGCGATAGTGAGTAAGATGAAAGCACGCAAGGTAGAGGAGGACGGGGAAAAAAAAAGGAAAAAAAATGAGGCTCGAAAGAGCAGAATCGTTGACGAGTTGGGTGGTGTGTTGCTCACCTCCAGTGCTGAGATCGATCGAGCAGTCTTCGAACTTGGGCAATCAAACGCCATCAATCTGATCAAAGCACAGCTCCGATTCAGAAAGAATGTGTGCAAGCAAAAGGCTGAGCCCCGACTCTACCGATTCAGCGCAGGGAAGGTAGTTCACGGGTTGAACACACTAGTCGCTAATCTAAAAGAACTTGTGCTGGCCGATCCCTCTGCAGGTTTCATCGAGGACGACTTCCATTCGTCGTACCTCGGACGAACTTGCGATCTCTCGACGGAGTTGCTCTTCCCCGACGGGACAGAGCTCAGTGGACAACAGAAGGTCCTCGACATCGTTCTCCGTGAGTCATTTTAATCATCTCATTATTTAGAGAAGAAGTTACTGTAAACGAATACGGTAGCTCCAAAATTATGAAGGATTACGGTAGTCTCTTGGTACTTATCGATAGAAAGTACTGTAGCTCAGCCTAATCAATGAAATGGATCTTGAGAGTACGGTAGCTCAATGATGGCCTGATTCAGGTTCGTCTGGAGATACGATAGTCTTCCTCCAAGGATCGTCTGGTGTCGTCGAGATGTGCCGCAGCGAGTTCGAGGCTTTCGTCGAAGATGGAGTCATCTTCCCTCTCCCATTCTAGTCACCCCCCCCCCCTCCCGTAGTCTCTCTTCTCTTCCCTTTTCTTCTGATTCCTTTCTTTTTTTCTTTCTCTCTCTCTTCTTCCTTCTTGGTCTTTCATATTAGCACCTATTGATTTGTATCACGGCTCCCAACTAGATATCTCTTCTTTCCATTTTGTACATATCCTCTTGTTCTTCCCTCTAGGCCCAAACTAAGCATAAATATACTTTTTCTCAAGTGCAGCATTAAAAAACAATTGAATATATTTTGAAATATTAAAAATTCATAAAAATACTATAAAAAAAGGAAATATTTAAACAAAATGTTCAAAAGTAAAAATAAAAAAAATCGAACATTGAATCTGACCTAGCCCAACGAAATTTCGAACCCCCCAGGTATACGGTAGGTTGGCGTTTCACTGTGCAGTTTTTCTAATTAGCCTAATTAGTGTTTTCTCGAATTTGTTTACTTTTTTATTATTGTATTGTGATTCAGCACTATCAAATGCATAGGTTAATCTCAAATGAATATTTATTTGACGCATTTAAAAAATAGCCACTGCCCTCCCTAGATTTGGAATGAAACTTTCAAGTGAACTTGTGTCCCTTTGTTAGTGCTTTTACCCCCGAATACATTTCAGGCAAGGAGGACCTCATCTATTTGGAGGATCCCGTGCACGAAATCTTCTCCGTTGGACCTAACTTCAAGAAGACCAACAACTTTCTCTGGCCCTTCAAGCTTAGCAACCCTTGGAGGATGGAAAAAAAAGCCGCAAGGCTGTTTCACCTTTTTTGTAAGATTAATATTTGTACCGTAAATACATTTGTTATTTCGAACGATCTTGCTCTTTTGACTTTACATAGCATCTAAAACAGTTGGAAGAGGTTATCATCTCATTTTTGGTGAGTAAGTGTGGAATGGAACAATTTGCGATGGGAAAATGGGATGAATGGTTTCATTGAGAATACTTTATTATAGTTCGATTACAATCTCTCAGAACAATCGATGGACACAATTAGTCACTGTCTCGTCATTACTATTAAAGGGAGACTGCTTTCTTCTCCTTTGTCTGTACCTTCCTTCCTTCGGAGAGAGCGAACTGAATTGGATGTTCTTACTCTCTCGTTTTCCGATTTTTTCTTACGATCTTCTCGACAATTCCCTGGTCCTTGTTGTCAACTCCATCAGCCGAATCAACGTCCTGAGCGTTTCGGAGGTTTCGGACGAGATCATCGAAGTGAGATCGATGCTTCTGAATTGATTCATGGTAGGAGAGTCCAGAAAAGGTAACTGAAACAGCTTACTTCATGAAGATGGACGGCCAGCTTCTCCCGAGAGTTACCATCGAAGTTATTGCAGAGCATGCAGTATCGATGGCCTGATGAATGTTACATGTTGTTTAATATGTTTAACATTGATGGTGCTTATTTCGTTCTTGAAAACCCAAATTCTCACTTCTGTCTGCCATCTCTCCCACAGTCTTCAGCAACAAGTCGTCTTGCATACTGCGGTAATCTTGAAGGATCGGGTAATGCATCTGAAAAAGACGAAAAATGCAATCATCCCGTTGTTTTTTTACGCTGACTGTAATACAGTGAACCACTGAATACAAACATAGAAATGTATTCTAAACTTACTCCCATTACATGAGCCTTGCGGTGGCGGAGATCACTGCCTGCACACTCGCAGCCAGAAGGGCATTTATCCTTCATCGTTCTGCCCTTCACAGCGAAGTATTTAGCCACTGTAGAAATAAGATAGACGAGATGCATTAGTGAATGACACGTTATGTCGTGTACAAATTACGGATTAATAAATTATTGCAAAAATCTGATCAACTTCAGTTTTGGAAGAGAAGAGAATTAAATAGAGATAAATCTTACGCTGATAAGGAAGGAGATCGGCCTTGACCTTCTTGATGTCATCGTCTCTGGAGACGAGAGACTGCAATCAATTAAAACGAATATTCGCGTATTAATAAAAAAAATGTTTTGCAAATTTTGCAATTTTGAAATTAGGGACGGCGACGCGAATTTTTGAGTACGGAATATTTGAGTACACTCTCCGACGCGTTACGCGTCAAAATACCGTAATCTTTACCCAAATTTCATTCATCTTTTTGTATTGCAATTTAAAAATATATAACTGTTTTTTTCTAAAATGTTTATATAGTAGAATTAATAAAAGACGATATGTGAAATGTATTGAGCATGCCAAGAGAGAGGACGAAGCAAAGAAGAAGTTGACAAAGACGTGGATATGAGCCCGTTCGCGTAAGAATCGGACAATGCAATTTTTTTGACAACACAAGGACAATGCAAAAGATCAATTTGTCGATATAATATTTCTTCCATTCTTTAATATCGTATTGATCTTTGATCTTTGGTCATTCGATTGATCCCTTAGGACTAGGGCTACCGTATCAAGAATTGATCGTTGATCTTTGGCCTACAACGACTTAAGCGCTTTTCGCAATAACTATTTAGTCTAGAATCTTTAAATGAAATGGAGATGAACTAAATGAAGATTGGGATGTGTTCCCGATTTTGAACTTGACTTCTTAATTTCTTATCCCTTCTCTCTCAATAGAACGAGCTTATCGTATTGGAACTCACACTCTTCAACAGTTCAATCTCATTCTTCATTGTTTCTTCACGCTTCTGCATCAGCAGCAACTCCGCTTCTTGCTTTCCCATCAGCTGCAATCAATTGACAATTATCTACGAATTTCAAATAATCATCTAGTCTAGAATCGTAAACAAATGAATTCGAAGAGATTGTTATCTATTCCTGATCTAGGGACCACCATCAAAATCGCCGATTTGTATTTGGTCAAAACTTGTCGTGACCATTAGTCCATAGATGTGGAATGAATTTCCAAAAAGAAAAATTAAAAATAATTAAAAAAGAAAAAAGATATTCGCAAAAGAAACAAAGTCTCTCGCTTCAAAACGAGAGTCACACCACGCTAAGACGACGTTTGTCCCGGTTCCGGCTACAGTGACGGCTCTGGCTCTGACGGACTATTTTCCGGTTCTGGCTAAAATTTTTTAATTTATTTTCGAAAAAAAAAACTATTTTGTCTGCTCAATTTTACAATGCCATGCTTTCCCTCGATTCCGTGTTATGCTCTCCCTCGATTCTGTGCGATTCCACCCTCGATTAAACAGTGGAAAAATACAGGTCATCTTTGACCTTTCCGTATGCACCATCCGTGGGCACTAACCGATCGACGTCAAAATCAAGCTGGGGATTGTCCATGGGTTGATGGTTCATTATGAACAACAATGAGTCGCGGCCCGTCCCAAAAAGTAAGATGGTGCAAGCGTAAGATGGTGCAGACCAAAGTTGAAATGGCATCGAACATTGAGAGAAACGCGACATAATTTGGCTTGCACTATCCGTGGGCACTGACCAATCGGATTCAAAATGGGGGAGAGGGTCGCTCAGTTGTTGGTAGTCACTTATCAACAGCGATAATGCGCGGCCCTCGCTAAATAAGGACAGTGCAATCGACGAAAGCGGGAAAAAGCACGAACAGAAACGGAACTCCAACATATTTTCGTTTGCACCATCCGCGGGCACCCTCCGATCGGCGTCAAAATGGAGGAGGGGGTCTTCCAGGGGTTGGTGGTGAACAATCAACAGCGATAATGCGCGGACCTCGCCAAAGAAAGATAGTGCACACAAGTTAGCGCTCGAAGCATGCCAAAGTAGGAGCTTGTAACACCTATTTTCGACGAGATCTGACGTGGGCGACCATGAAATCGCAGCATTTTTGGCGTGGAGGTAATCCATGGGTCCTATTTAGCTCCCATAACAACAAAACTCGCGGCCTTCTAAGTTAAAATATAAATATCGAGTGAGACACTCCGAGGTCATCACGTGAAAAAAGCTAATTTCGACGAAAAAGAGAAATTTAAGGTCGCAGGAGCCCATTGATTTGCGGCATTTTTGGCACGGAAGCTCATCAGGGCCTATATTTAGCTCAGGAAACGTCAAAACCCAACGAGGCTAAAATATAAATATCGAACGACAAGTGCCAACGTCAGCGCGTGTTACAACGAAAAAGAGCAATTTAAGGTCGCGGGAGCCCATTGATTTGCGGCATTTTTGGCACGGAAGCTCATCAGGGCCTATATTTAGCTCAGGAAACGTCAAAACCCGCGGGCAACGAGGCTAAAATATAAATATCGAACGACAAGTGCCAACGTCAGCGCGTGTTACAACGAAAAAGAGCAATTTAAGGTCGCGGGAGCCCATTGATTTGCGGCATTTTTGGCACGGAAGCTCATCAGGGCCTATATTTAGCTCAGGAAACGTCAAAACCCGCGGGCAACGAGGCTAAAATATAAAAATCGAACGAAATGCACGAACGGAGTAAGCGCGAAATCATGAAATCAGCAATAGCGAGCGCGGGGGCCCATTGATTTGCGGCATTTTTGGCATACAGGCTCATCAAGGTCCATATTTAGCTCAGGTAATGTCAAAACACGCGGCCTATCAAGTTAAAGTAGAAAAATCGATCAATAAAGAAAAAAATTGACAAGGATTGCACTGTTTAGTCTTTAACCCGGCTCCCGGAATTTCATGTCATTCTACCGTATCATTTTCCGGCTCTCAATCTCACACTAATTTCTGGCTTTGATTTCCCGGCTCTCACGATGGTGGTCCCTATTCCTGATCTGGAGATTACCTTCTTCAGCGCTACAACGTCATCGGACCAGCTACGAGCAGTCTTCATCTGAAATTCATGGATGAACAATCAAATATGGAGGATTCATGAATAAAAATTATTGAGAATTGAAGCGTACCGATGAGAATGAAGGAGACTCGGTCACGCCCTCTACGGCGGGGGAATTCGGGATGGGGTAGGTCGAACGGATCACCGTGATTCGTTCGAGTTGCACGGATGTCTCCTGCTGCTCTGGCTGTTCCCGCAGATCCACTTTCGTCTCCTTCTCTGGCTCTGGTGGAGGGGACAGCACACATACTTCTCCGAAGTCAGCATTCACCTGATCTTCCGAATCGTATCTCTGCAAGAGATCAAAGATTAATGCGATATTAAGAATAGAAGAAATGAAGAAACGACTACTTGATCTTTAATCTCCCCCCCCCCTTTCTCTCTCTCTCTATCCATCCTTTCGGTCCATGGAGAGACCAGAGGTCAAAGATCAATGAGATATTAAAGAATAGAAGACATAATAGAACGACTACTTGACCTTTGATCTCCCCCTCTCCCTCCTTTCACTGTATCTGTCCTTCCGGTCCATGGAGAGACCAAAGATCAAAGATCAATACGATATTAAAGAATGGAAGAAATATTATATCTACAAATTGACCTTTTGCATTGTCAAAAAAATTGCATTGTCCGATTCTTACGCGAACGGGCTCATATCCACGTCTTTGTTACGCTTCTTCTTTGCTTCGTCCTCTCTCTTGGCATGCTCAATACATTTCACATATCGTCTTTTATTAATTCTACTATATAAACATTTTAGAAAAAAACAGTTATATATTTTTAAATTGCAATACAAAAAGATGAATGAAATTTGGGTAAAGATTACGGTATTTTGACGCGTAACGCGTCGGAGAGTGTACTCAAATATTCCGTACTCAAAAATTCGCGTCGCCGTCCCTAATTTCAAATTTGCAAAATTTGCAAAACATTTTTTTATTAATACGCGAATATTCGTTTTAATTTTTATTAAAAATATGATTATTTGAGAAGTATGATTACCCTCTTTTAGATGTCACGAAAAGAAAGGTCCTCGCGCCGAACAGGAGGCAGTGGCAGTGTACAAGAGGCATCAACTTGTTATTGGTCAGTCCGAGTCTCAATTTAAAAAAAAACACTAAATTTTCAGTGATGGTTTGCGAAAAGTTGGTGCTTTGGAATTGCTCTGTTCCGGATGTTCCAAATGGTTTCATGGCTCATGTCTGAAGGATTTGGCTGAATTGTGAGTATTTTGTAACGACTCTCTCATTTCAATGGGATAAACAAGCCTTGTAGCAACGGATTGCCGTTCATGATCTGCTATACATTTCACTGCAAGGACTGCAGTCCCTCTAAAAATGAATCATGGACTCCCAAACAAGCAAGTAAGTATTATGCTATGTTAAACTTTTCTGTTTTCTGCTCTTGTTATGTGAACTCTTTATAATATCTAGCTCTCTCCTCGTCAATATTCTTTAATATGACTTGAAGGGTGATATAATTGTTTCAGATTTTATACATATGTGCGTCACGGTGTTGGCCAATCTAACGAAAGAGCATTGCGTCAAGGAGGTAGGTCATTTTAACTCAAATAGTAAATAACTACACATTATATTTGTAGGGTATTTCATTACTCGAACCTCTTCCACAATACTATTACTTCAATCTGGAGCGTGAGATCATACCTTACGTGAAAGACAATTGGGTTTGGTTGACATCGATGCCTGTGAGAGTGAAGAATACATGGCATGCTACACTCCAGAAGACACTCGTCAAGGAAAGTGATTTGTTCAAGGTTAGTTATCACGGAAATATCCTAGGAGAATTCAAGATTCAAACGCGCGGCACGAAAAACGCAAGACTGGGGCCGCGAAATTCAAAAATCGTACGCGTTGCGGTCGTCAGAGAAAAAACTCTCTCAAAATGTAACGCTATTTCGCTTTATAGCGCCCCAGCGTACTCATTTATTAACAATTAGGGATTTAGTATTTGAATACGCTTGTTAAATTTACAATTTTTGTGTTAAACAATTATTCACATTATTGTAGGGCTGCAAAGGTAGGAAGAGCAAATATTCAAAAGCGTACCAGCGAATGAGAGAGGAAAAAGCGTAAAAGCCTTCGGGACTTCCAGTGTTTAGCGGATGTTGCTGTAGCTCATTTCTTGCAGCATTTTTCGCGAAACATCCTAACTAGCATTCACCATTTTGTGTTATGGGATCTTTTCGTGTTATGTCTTCTTCTTCTTCAGGTGAAGACATATAACACATTGCAGGAAAACCGATTTTTCAAGTATAAAAGTATTGAAAAATGTAGCTTTTGACTAGACAAAAAATATACTTCTTCACGACTTACTCTCTAGGAGTGGCTATTTCCGTGTTAATAGCGAAAAACGCCTCGAATATCACAGATTTTAAGCGCGCAACGAATCGAATCGACGTTTATATGAGCAGCGTAAAGCTCCCTAATCTTCTGTTTCAAAATCTATTATGTTTTATTCGTAATGGGAATTTCTTTCACCGTCCCGCACGGTCTGGAAAGCGCTGAGCGATAGCGCTCGGTCTCTAATGCCTTTCTTTATCTCTATTCTCTCTTTACGTATAGTGATCGATAGATTATCAATATTCAAATTAATTTAATCTGAACACTAAATGAAAAAAAGAAGAATAGAGAGCTTTACGCTGCTCACATAAACGCCGATTCGATTCGTTGCGCGCTTAAAATCTGTGATTCGAGGCGTTTTTCGCTATTAACTCGGAAATAGCCACTCCTAGAGAGTAAGTCGTGAAGAAGTATATTTTTTGTCTAGTTAAAAGCTACATTTTTCATATAGAAGTTTTTTTGATCGGACGAAGTTGGAGGAAGTTATGGTCAAAAATTTGTTTAGCGCAAAAAAATACAAGTCTTGGGTCACGTAGTAAACGGTACTCAAGGGTAGGATATATGAGAAACGAAATACCTAGCGACCCTAAATACGATGCGTAGAATCCATTTTTGAAATAAAAAGGGTTCAACAATATTTTTTCGAGAAACGTATACTTTTATACTATAATCGGTTTTCCTGCAATAACGACCTGAAATATAAATTTTAGACAAAGGGTCTTTTTGAGTTATTTGTAGATCACGTGAATACGAATGCAATGGGCTAAATTAGCTCGCAGTGCGATAAAAATGAAGCAGGTCATGGTCATTTGAAGTTGCAAATCGAAAAAATGGATAATTGACAAAAACAACTATTGAGATCTTTTCGAGTACCCCAATACTACATACCAACCAACATTCATCGAGATCGGAGGTATAAAATAATTTCTGGCGGCAGGCATTCCTACACTCTTACAGAAAACCCGTGTTAATATCCGCGAATTCGCTTCCCAGCTTTTAAATCTTTCTTGAATGGGACACAACACGATAAAATCTACCGAATTAACTGGGTAAACGGAAAATATAATAAAGAGCAACCTCGCAAAACTGAAAAAAAAACTCGAGTGATGTAGTCGGGGTGCAGCAAAAAAATGCGAAAATTTCTGTGATTTGACAATGCACTCGAACATACACCACCACCTGCAAAGATCTTTTCTTAGTAACTAGAATCTTAGTTATCGAACCGGTTCGAACCTAGGTTAACCTTATATACAGGTGGATCCGAGCGACGAGAATTCATTCGCATTGGTCGAACTTGATATGTCATCTATTAGCCCGTCTCACGAAGCTGTCAAGCAGGCATGTTTAAAAAAATTCTCTTTTGTTTGTTGTTCTCCGACATAACATCCGTATCTCGCCTCCAATAGTTTTTATCTGTTGTGCCTCAATATTAAGTATTTTTTTTATAGATTGGCCGTAAAGTAAGTGCAGCTAACAATCTAACTACAACACTGGTCGATCAGAGCAAGATTGAGAAGTTAGCTGCAGTGGATGATGGTGAGTATAACATTATTCAATTATCCATTTTAACTAATATTGACAGGGCCGAAGACGCGTGGTGCAAGCAAGAGGAAGGTAGTGGAACCGAGTTGCAGCAGTACAATACCAAAGAAAGCCAAGACGTGAGTTAGATGGTATATCTGCTGCATACAATTGTTGTTGTTTCAGTACTGCTGATTACTCGACAGCTAGACTGGGAGGAGGGAGTAGTACTATGGATATACCTTTCAACAAGGATGGTTATCGGTACCATATTATAGAGCTTGATCAGAATGTCTACGATAAGAATGCAACAATAGAAGACGATGGAACTGCCGTATGCTTTCTACCATAAATTAGATATTTTAAATGATCCTATTGTAGTCTCGCACTATACCCGGCCATCTTTATCGAATTTCCACACAACCTTTTGTTACATTATCTCCGAATGATCGAGCCTATCAGGTTTTCTATTTTTTTTTGTTGTTTTTATTTGAGAAGATAGTCCGCCATGAATGATTCATATAAATTGATTGTTATTAAATATTGCAGTTACGAGTGAGTGATGATCATCTTTCGATCACTGGACATGAAGGATACTGTATAGCGAGAGGTACTCATTCTGTCGCTGCTGGTACGTTATATTCATCCTCCAATATTTTCTCTATTATATAAACAATCGTAAATTGATTTGTTATCCTTAAGGCAAATGGTATTTCGAAGTTCAATTCACGAAGGCCCCTCCTGATTCGGCAGCTAGAATTGGATGGGCTCAGCAATACGGCAAGTTCCCACTCATTCCTTATGATTTTTAATTAAAAATCACTGACATATGTACCATTGCTGGCATGGATAGATCAGATTATTACGCTCTTTTCTAACGATATATTTGAGGTTATTTACTGATTAAAAGAATATTAATATATAATGAAAGGGATTAATTACAGCGGCGGTTCAAGCGTGTGTGGGATACAACAAGTTCTCATATGGATTCAGATCAAATAAGGGAACAAAGTTCCATAATGGAGTTGGTAAATCGTACTATCCAAGTGAGTCGTACATTCGGTTATTGCGAGTTAGCAACTAGTTTGGTAGCGGATAATATTAAAAAATCTATACATTAGTTATTTTCTTATTGTAATTTTGATGTTGTCAGTTTGGATGACTAATTCGTATTAGGGAGGACCAAGCCGGAAAGTCCATTAAAAAGCCGGAGAATTTCCTGTGACAGATTTTCTGTCTTTTACTAGCCGCGAATTCAAATCTTTACGTTAATTAAGTCATTTTGAAAGATATTGAACCCTGGATGATGCTCCTTTCTAATTTTATGCTTATTGTATAGTACTGAGCAATTATAGCATATAGCGAAAATAAAATAAAAATACATACGCGATCATATTAAATATTGAACGCGAACAAGTGTGCTTTTCAGTTTTAATCCAATAGGTAGCCAATAGGTTTTACGACGTGTCCCATTTCATCCTTATTATGAATACTTTTTATGACCTCCAACACAGCTCAATGCAAAAAATTAGCAAAATTCACATACGCGAACATACTCACACTTAGCTCTGAACATTCCGAATTAGCTATATGGTTTTGGGTCAAAATATGAGTGTATTTGTTTTGTTTTGTAAATAAATGATTTTTAGTCGTTTTATTGGAGTTAATTTCATAACTTCTTTCAATAATAATAATATTTTGAGTAACTTTTGCCGTCTCGACGAAGATGCAGAGTACGGTAGTTAAGCGATTCTATAAATAACTTGCGTAATTCGACGAAATGTGAATCCAAATAGGTCAATTAGTGGATTCCTGATGCAAAACATCCAATTTCAGTCATAAAAAATGAAGTTAAATACATTTGAAAATCACAGTAGCTGACATGCCGAACAAACGTGACCCAGCGAACCTCGCACTTCCTGTCACCACACCACGATGGGCGGGGTTTAGAGGTTTATGTAATTACTAATAGGTACCACCACGCAAATTTTCAAACTTCTTCTAAAATTCCAATTTTTCTTGTAATTGGGTATTATGCGGTGTAGAATCATGATAGCACTTCTAAATTTTCAAAACAATTCAATTTAAACCAGTATAAGTTGAAGAGTTTGGTGTTTTTTCACGCGTCGCGGTCGGAGCGTCGCGTTTTTCCACGGAGCACATCCTCCACCTCCTTTTGTGAACAATTTTTCTTTGCATTTTGAGACAAGGGAGTTTTGATTTTTTGCATTTTTGAAATAAGAGAGGATTTCTCCATTGATTCCAGAGCGATTAATTACTGCACAGTGAGAAAACCAATACATGACAAGGTACGGTAGCCACGATGACCAGGACGTTTCACTCCATCTCCCATATTTTCGCTACTACAGATTTCGCTGAATTTTTGCAGGGACGTCTATTCAGCCTCAGCCAACTTCATAATTAGGATTCTGGACAGGGGCATCTTGAACATCATTCATACGCTAATTTAAACTGTAAAAATTGAAAAATCTCGAAATTTGATTTCGAATTGTATAAAACCTCTACTACAGATTTTTAGTATTTTTGAAATATATACTCTACTCGACCATGCCTTCATTTCAATATAAAAACTGTGAGTGCGCACTTCCTAGTATTCTAGAAATCCACGAAAAATCGATTTTGTGTTGATATTTGAATTCCCGGGCGATTCCGACTAGTTGCACCTTTCCCCGGCTTTCAAAACTGAAATTCCCGGATGAGGGTCCCTAAAATACTAAGTGACATTTGAATTTTCTCTAAATGTACTAGCGCAATTATGATTCTGCATCATCGATTACCCCATATCAGCTGAAAACGGAATTTTAGGAAGCTTTTGAAATTTCACGTGGTCCTCCCTAAATTCGTATTTTAAGATGGTTTGAAAGAAGGGGACGTTCTTGGTTGTCTCATCTCCCTCCCAGTCGACCCTGCCAATCCAGGACCCGACTCGTCCAAGTATTTACCCGGCTGTGGTAAGATAGTCTTAATTTTTTTTTCTGTTATCTTATGCCAGTTTTACACTTCCTTTTTTTAAGGGTAAAAAATCTTTTCAGGGAAAGATCACACGTTGATAAAGTTCAAGAATCAATACTTTTTCGAGGAGCATGAGGACATTCCGAATGTTTTGAAGAAACTAGAACCACTTCATGGAAGTTATGTAAGTAATGCACATGTATATATATTGATTATGGATGGTTGTACAATGGTCAGTATTCCAGATAGAATACTTTGTTAACGGTGTGTCTTGTGGACAAGCATTCAATGACATCTACAGGGGATTCTACTTTCCTGCTGTTTCTCTATATCATCAGGCAACAATTCGAATGAACTTCGGTCCTTCCTTTATTCATCCTCCTTCTGAGGGAGTCAAAGCCATGTGTGAGAGACCAGCAGAATTGGCAGTTCATCAATCAATATCCGATATGATCTACCTAGTAGACAAGGGTCTATATCGAGAGCATGCATAATTTTAGTACTACAAATTGTATTTGGCTAATTAATTAGATAAGGTATGAAGCACTCATCTGAATTAGTCATTTTGTATGTATGTCTATTAGCAGGTTTGATCTCAGTTTATCACGAGTTATATTCTCCCTGTTTCAATAAATTTTAATCATGTGTATTAGCTAATGTAACACTAGCTCATTCTTATGAGATTTATATGTTTTTTTTTCATTGCGATAAATGAATAATCAACGCTGAAATCGTGTGATACCATGTGTCAAGTTCGCACCTTTCATGTGATCCGTTGCATGTATCTCAATCTGTTTAGATAATGATATAATCACAAGAACTATTCTTGTGATCTAGTCTGCTAATTGGACTTAAATTCGACGTTCACTAATATGTATAGTTAATATCCATATGAAGTCGTCCGCGTAGAATCGAACGAGGGCCGGCACAGCGAAAGCCGATTTTCTCAAATTTTGCGATCAGGGTGCTCGAGAGATGACGATGGAAACTATGGAAATTTAGAGGAGAATATGGGAATATTTGTTTTTATATTTGACCCATGTTGGCTCCAGATTGCGTCACACCTATGTTTTTTTTGGTGATTTCCTTGGCCAAACTCAATGAAGTCGATGGACGTTATCAGCGTCAAAAAATACCGGAAGGATCTTCTCGATTCGTACACGGATGTCTTCCTATATCTATCGTGACTATTATAGATGTCTCTCCTATCTCGTCTTCGTGTTATTCCCATTCCCGCTCTCGAAGACAACTACATGTATCTCGTATTCAATAAGGACTCTAACAAGGTTCACCTACTTAATTTACACTTTCAGCGAATTTATTACTTTGCAGGCGTTGGTGGTTGATCCGGTTGATGCGAATAAAGCATTGGAGGCAAGTCAGAAGGAAAAGGTGCGATAGTCATTTATCAATTGTTTTAAAATACGAAGTAGGTTACAATAATCGGCGCCCTGATTACTCATCATCACTGGGATCATGCTGGAGGTATTTGATGAGAATGAAGGAATGAATGAAATGGAATTGTATTGAAGGAAATAAGGATCTTCGTGCTCTTCTTCCCTCTATTCGAATCTATGGTGGAGATGAGAGAGTGGAAGAAATGGATAAGAAAGTAGAACACGATGAGACAATGGAGGAATGTGGATTGAAGGTGTGAAGAACATAATATGAAATAGGATAAAGATATATTGTAGATTCGTTGTCTGTCTACTCCCTGCCATACTCGTGGTCATATCTGCTATGCAGTGACATCTGGAGAGGATAAGGTATCCATAATCAGCCTTTTTCTTACCGTAATCATTATATTCAGATTGTATTCACTGGAGACACACTTTTCATTGCTGGATGTGGCAAGTTCTTCGAAGGTATTATCCATTTCTTCCACATTTGCTAATCTCTAATTTCTAAAGTGATGAAACCTACGAGTACAATTAATAGTAGTGTATATCTTTTGATTCATTGAGGAACTGGTGATCAAATGCATCGTAATCTCAATTCAATTCTCTCTTCACTCCCTGATTCGACTCTCGTCTATCCCGGTCATGAGTACACTACAAGCAATCTCAAGTTTGCTGCCCATGCCGAACCAGAGAATCAGGTAAGACTGTAAGCAAACAATTTTATTGATGGTATTTGATAGGATGTAGCGGCTAAGCTCGAATGGTCGAGAAAGAGAGATGGACAGAAGAAAGAAACGGTCCCTTCATCGATTGGAGAAGAAAAGAAGATTAATCCATTCATGAGAGTTGATAAGGAAAGTGTGCAGGTACGAGATATATAAGGGAGGATAAAATATATGTTTTTAAATAATTTAGAAATTCGTGGGATCAACTGATGGAGTGACTGTGATGACCAAACTGAGAGAGGAGAAGAACAACTTCAGACCAAAGGCATAAGAAGAAGAAAAAGTTATCAATTGTTCAATAGAATAGTATTATTTTTCTCCGAGTACCAATTCTTCCACATTGTCACTTACATGCCGTACATTCCATTGATAAATATTTCTGAGTACACTGAGTCGTTGACGATTCCAACGTTGCGTTCGTTTATATACTTCTCTTTATTGATATAATGGAGAAAGCATCTTCATTTCTAGTAGATCCTCTAGAATGGCGGATGATCTGGCAACTGCTCAATCTGCTGTACTCGTACCTTCCGATGAAATACCAGAAGGAAAACCAGAGGTGTGAATGTTATCCATTATTGGGATACCGTAATTATATTCATACGTCAGCCAGGGTGCTCCTTGCAAAAAGAAATTGTCAAAATTGAATGGGTCTCCGAACTCAAAAACTACTCCGGAGGTACGGGTCACCGCCCATTTTTTATAGCAAATTTCGAGAAATTTCCACCAAAAGCAACGGGTTAAAGCTAAAATTTTCCAAATTTGTTCTTATTTGAACGGCTTACCGCCACCTCAGAGTTCCCTAGGGAAATCGACACTCACAATCCATGATCGCTGACGTGACCGTATCCGATGGACGGACATTTTTTTCATTGTCTATTTTACGGTCCGCCTGCGCTGGCAGACCGTAAAATAGACGATGAAATGAATGTATGAAATACTATTTCAATAGACGTTACAGATATCATCATTACTCCTTACTATAGGAGATGTCTCCATGTGTGTTTGTCTGTCTGTTCGCGGCGAGAGCGCCAGAGAAAGAGAGCAGGGGTAGAGACGCAGCGGAAACAAGTGTAAACGCGTTTACTGTATTGTGAAATGAGAGGAGCGGAACGCGCGTTGAAGAGACCTCTAGAGTCTGGTGCCTAGACGATAAGACCGGCTGAAGGCGGGGGCGAAATCGGCTGGTATATATTGGACAATGAACACTATTCCAATCTGGGCACTACTGCAAAAGCCCAGAACGCCCTAGATCCCAAGAACAGACTAAGAACTAAGCCTAAGCCTCATAAAAGCCATTCCTAAGCATTGGGTCACAAATAATCGTTTTAGGCTAGCCGATTTTAGACCCATTCCGGGCATCTGCAGTAGCCAATCCAAGTAGTAAATCGAAGTTTATGATATATCGTAAGGGAAGTTATTCTCCGAGATATCGACGTCCATCATAACAAGCCCCGCCAGCACTGATAGGCGTTACTCCAAAGTTGAAGTATAAATGAGACGTGCCTGCGATTCGAATTTCTCCCCCCCCCCCCTCCATCCTCTCGATAATATCATTTATTCATGTCATTCATTTTCTGCCGGTGTTGTTGTATGCCTCCTGCAATCAAACGCTTCCCTAAGCAGCGAGCGAGGTTATTTCTGTAAATGCCTAAGCAGCAGCTCGAACCCTCGATCACAAACGCCTTCGGCGTTTGTGATCGAGGGTTCGAGAGCTAGAGCTGGTATAACGAGTCAGCAACGAGTTTATTTTCCGACTCAGAGTCGCTGCGCCGGCCATAAGAAAGATATTTTCCGACTTCGATTCGTTGCGCCGGCCATAAGGAATATAATTTCCGACTCCGAGTTGCTGCTATTCGCCAGCCAGGAAGGGAAGGTCCTTGCAAAAAATTGTCAAAATTGAACGTGTCTCCGAACTCAAAAACTGCTCTGGAGGTACGGGTCACCGACTACTTTTAGTGCAAATTTCGAGAAAATGCCATCAAAAGCAACGGGTCAAAGCTAAACTTTTCCAAATTTGTTCTTATTTGTACGGTTCACCGGCACCTCAAGTTCCCCAGGGACATCGATACTCAACTATATATGGTCGCTGCGCCAGTCAAAAGGATTTTTTCATCGCTTAATCGCTGCGCCGGTCAAAAATAAATATTTTTTGCCGCCGAGTAGATGCGCCGGCCATAAGGAATACATGTTCCTCCTCCGAGTTCGTATAAAATCGGGTCACCGCCACCTCAAATTTTTCTAGGGAAATGGAAGCTCAGTTCATTATTATTTATATTGACAGATCATTGGGATTGACTTTAACAAAGAAGTAACTCTCGATTCTCTTCTCTCCAGCTTCTTAACTACTGGATTCCAAGCTACTCATCTGGGAAATGCTATTAAAGAAGTGAGTACGATAATAGTATTTTTCTGGATTTATAAAGAATAAGATTGGCATTCATTTCAGGTGAATCTGGCATTGGACGATCGAGAGAAAGAAGTGGAAGGAGATGAGAAAACGTTTCCTTATCCAGAAGGAAGAAAGAAAAGAGCACTCACTCTATTCATGGGATATACATCCAATCTTGTCTCATCTGGTCTTAGAGAGGTAACCTGGAAATATTGTACTTCAATCTCTGCATCAGTCGCAATACAATTGAAAGTTTAAAGTAAAATTGCTTGAGCTTCTACATGCTTATGAGATTCAATAGAATGTTATTTGTGATGATAGTGCGGATGATTTCAGTCGATCCGATACTGCGTCGAACACGATTTTGTTGATTGTCTAGTGACAACTGCTGGTGGAATCGAAGAGGATATTATCAAATGTCTTCGACCTTCTTATGTCGGAGCATTCACTGACAAAGGCGTTGAATTAAGGTATCCACTACTCTTCCGACCAATCTTTTTATTTTTTTAAACAAAGACATACGCAATTGCAGGAAACGGGGAATCAATCGGGTTGGGAACATTCTCGTCCCTAATAGGAACTACTGTGATTTTGAGACATGGCTTATGCCCATTCTGGATAAGTGTTTAGAGGAGCAAAATAAGGGATTCCTTTGGACTCCATCGAAGTTGATCAGACGGTCAGTTTAGACTTTGAGTGTTAATCTCATATTCTGTTTAGAGATTTTTTTTCGCAGTGATACTTGAAATAATTGGTAATTGTAAAATAATTGTAGATTGGGACTAGAGATCAATGATCCTTCTTCCATTCTCTATTGGGCTGCAGTTCATTCCATTCCAATCTTTTCTCCTGCTCTTACCGATGGAAGTCTAGGAGATATGTTGTACTTCCATTCAGTCAAGAATGATGGAGGACTCAGAATCGATATTGTTGAGGTATAATCTGAGGAATATATAAAATAATTGGCAATTAAAATCGTTAAAAAAATCAGAGACGAGTTTGAGACATGGTTTTTGATAGTTCTATTACATGGCCCCTAATTTAAAAATAATATTGTTACTCGAAGGATGTTCGTCACATAAATACAATGGCAGTGAAGAGTGAGAAGAGTGCAGTTTTGATTATGGGAGGAGGAGTGGTTAAACATCACATCAACAATGCTAATCTTATGAGAAATGGATCTGATTATACCATATTCATCAATACAGGACAGGTACGGTATCTCTATTACGATAAGAGGAAAAAAGGGAAATCAAATGATGAGGAAATACAATATTAGCACATGTGAGGCAGCATTGAGAATGGTACTAGAATGGTTGTGATATGATATGATATCATCATTCACTTTTCGGTACTCCTTAGGTGTCAGAGGGTGGAAGTGTTTATTCTTTCCTTTCTTCCTTATCATTACTCATTCTCTCCTGAGGGCGGAACACTTTACGACTATGATTGACTCAACGAACAAAGTGGCAGACTATGAAGCGTCCATGTCGGAAATTATCTGAATTCAACTTTGATCTTTCAATTTAATATTCGGAAATACTTGTAGGAATTCGATGGATCAGATTCGGGAGCATCTCCGGATGAGGCCGTCAGCTGGGGAAAGATTAAACCCAATGCATCCTCAGTTAAAGTGAGAACCCTGTTATTTTACAAAATATGTCATTATCTCTTGATGATTCCAATGATTATCTGAAAGGATTTCACAATTTTTGTAAAGATAATAAATTAAAAAAATATAATTGAAGGTGTGCGCAGACGCGACTCTCGTCTTCCCTCTTCTTGTCTCACAGACATTCGCCAAGAGAGTTAACATTAAGAAGGAGAAGAAGTGATTGTTGTCATATGAAATGAGATATAGAAGATATTAATTGATCACTTTCACACTTTCAACATTCTATACCTTGTTACGTTTTGTTGTTGTTTAATTGTGTAGTAAGAATAAAGTGAGTGATTGTCTCAGTGTTCCTTTCCCCTCCCCCTCCTTCCTCTATTCCTTTGCAAGTCCTCTCCCTCTATGACTCATGATGACTACATCAGGATATGGGTTGTCTCTCTTCACTTTTATGCTTCTTCTCTCTTAGTCAACTGTCTCTGGTATAAGAGGAGTCTGTATCACTGTCACTCCATCTTCTCCATTCCTTCCCATCTTCTCCATTCCATTCCATTCCTTTTCAGCCCATGGAGTTCCTTTCCATCTCATTCCTTTTCTCCCTTCTCATTCTTCCTTCTCTTGCTGATGATGTCTGTTTCTCCTGTGCATCTCCACAATTAGAAGAGAATTGGGAGGTCACCAATCTTCCCACGAAACCGCAAGGATTAGTATTCACGGACGAGTAAGCCCTTCTCATTCCCATTTATTCTTTCGGTTCTTGCGATTGAAGAGGAATTTATTCTTTCGATAATTCATGGATGTGATCGTTTCATTCAGTTGTTCATCTGATACGAATACCGATCTGAAGAAACCATGTGGACAGGGAGTCTGCTACGAGGCACTCATTCCTCTCAGTAAGTTGATCTTTGATCTTTCCATTCCATCCATTTCCCTCATTCAGATAATCGTGCTGTCTATCTCCGTGGATGTTATGCTGATTTCATCGACGAGACAAACGTCACTCGTGCATCGGCAGCTAATGGAATCTGTGACTATGGACTAATGGGAAAGGATACATTCGAAGATGATTCATCCAAGAACCCCGTGAAGGGACCCAAGCCTGCCTATGTGAGTGTGACTTATCCTCTGACTCGATTGACCTACCGTATCTCAGGCTGCTACTCGTTGGTGTGTCAATCCTGCAGATGGAGATATGTGCAATAGCCAACTGAAGTATTCGGCTGATCTCTTCTCCAATCCCTCCAATTACTTCAAGAGATGTACCAATCCTGGAGTCAGTCCAGGTATCAACTATTCATCGATGATACTGTAGAGTGAGTGATCATCTTCAGACAAACAATGCATCGAATGTTCTCACTTCGGAGGAAATGGAGATTGCAATGCTGACACGAAGACTTATTGCCGAGGACCTTATTGTGTCAAGTACGAGGGATATCTCAATGGTAGGTTACAATGGATACGATAGATCACTCCCTTCTCTCTCTCTAGGTGATGCGATGGCTGTGAGAACGTGTGCCCCAGCCACTCCATTCTCTGGTGATCAATGTGCTTGGATGGAAAGCACTTCTGATTTCAATCTCTTCGGAGTCACTCTCAAATTGCCGTACAAGGTACGGTATCCATCTCCTTCAATCGATTAATTATTTCTTTTGAGGCATGGCATTGCTATTGTACGGGAGATTCGTGCAATCCTTCATCAATCGTTTCATCTTCTCTTCTTTTCTCTGTTGTTCTTCCTCTATTCCTCACTCGATTCATCCCTTTCTTCTCTTCGTAATCATTTACATTCTCATTCTTAATCTTCTCCTTATTACTTCTCTTATCCATCCGATTGTCGTGTACATTCTTTGCCATTGAAATAAATGATATTCTTTATTCTGCATTGATAATCACATCTTATCTACAGTATCTATACATCTATAGATGAGCTTTTCCATTTCCAATCAATTCGACAACATGGAGTGCACATCCCCAGAAGAGAGTTATTCCCGATCCTCCATGACCGTAATTGTGGATTACAGTGGTCTACAAATAACTCATTGACACAGAATAAGAATGGATCAACCTCTCTTCCATTGGTATTTCGAATAGTTTCCTTCTCAAGTCTAAGTGAACTTCTAAATGGTCTCAATCCAACGTGATGAGAGATTATCTCAGCCCCCTTAACCCCATTTAAGTGATCATGTTCTATGAATAAGATCAACCTTCAATTCGGGAGTTCTCTTTATATTCTCCTCTAATATTTTCTTAGCAGTATCTTGATTAACTTCCATATTCCATTCTCCTTCATCATGAGTTCCACCAAGAATCACACAATTACTACTGAAAAGATATATAATGTGAATTATCGTGTGAAGGAGGTCAATTGCACAATTGCACTCATTTTTTCGCAATACTTTTGAGTGAATGCTCATGTATCTCACAGATTGATCTAGTAGATAGATGGACTCTGGAAGTATCTGAAGGGGGAAAGGGTGGAATGGGGAAAGATGAACTCTCACTTTGCTATCTCTCATGCACACTTGGAGGGAAAGTACACAGTTTTTCTTTGTTCACCCCCCCCCCCCCCCCCCCCCCTCTCCCCTACGTATCTGTCAACTCTTACTCTACCCTACTCAACTCTCGAAGTGCCATCGATTGACTTCTCTTTCTCTTCCCTTCCCCCTCTCTCTCTTCTCTATCACATGCTTATTCTTCTCTCTACTCTGTATCTATCAGCTGTCCTTCTCTCTCTTCAATGAGTCTTCTTCTCACAGCAGCAGCTTCTCTAGATGGAACACGTCCCTCGATCATACCTATTCTTGTCATATTCTTCGCAAGGATCTTACTCATCTCTCACATGGATTTGATCAATCAGGTAAAATTTTTATTATTTTTATTGATTCTTGGGAAATTGAATAGGAGTGGAAGTAGTGAAGTACCAGATATCTACATTCAGAATAATGAATAGTTGAGATATGGTTAAAAATAAAGCAAAATTTTGCCGGAAATCGTTACACAACAGTGTTGGAATTTGAATGAGGAGAAATATATGAGCGAGAGAAGAGGAAGAGAGAAAGAAAGCGGGATATTCGAAAATAATGCCCGTTCGCGTAAGAATCGGACAAGGATCGGCACAGCAAAAAAATGTCGATTCTCTCAAACTTTGGGTTTTGGGGTTTTTGAGGGTGCTGAAGACAGTGGGCATATTGGTTTTTGCCGTCGAGTCTCCGTTGGCTCCAGACGACGTCACGTCGAAATCGGTTTTTGCCTTTCTAATTTTACGCAAGTAAGGTACCCGAACCAGAATTTTATGGCGATCACGCCTATCTAATTCATTTTTCATAATTTTGTAAAATTATTATTAAAAATCGATATTTTGACTCTTTAATGCCAGGGCAGAAATTTATACATGGTTCGAACCGCACTGACGAGAGGATTCGAAATCTACAATTTGAGCCAAATCGATGCAGCCGTTTTTGGGGGTGTTCGTGATTTGTACAGCAAAAACGGTCTGAGAACGACGTTACGTCCCTTGATCTACCCTCTTCCCTCGTGACCTCTCATCCGATCGACACTCTCTCTCCCGATTATGAGCGAGAGAGTGTGGGAACGCGAGAGAGCGCAGACACGAGAGGGAAGAGGTGCGGGAGAGACAGTCGAAGTCACGGAGGAAGAGGGTAGATCAAAGGACGGAGAGTCGTTCTCAGACCGTTTTTGCTGTACAAATCACGAACACCCCCAAAAACGGCTGCATCGATTTGGCTCAAATTGTAGATTTCGAATCCTCTCGTCAGTGCGGTTCGAACCATGTAAAAATTTCTGCCCTGGCATCAAAGAGTCAAAATATCGATTCTTAAATATTATTTTACAAAATTATGAAAAATGAATTAGATAGGCGTGATCGCCATAAAATTCTGGTTCGGGTACCTTACTTGCGAAAAATTAGAATATTTTAGAGTCGAGAAATAGGGCAAAAACAGATTTCGACGTGACGTCGTCTGGAGCTAACGGAGGCTCGACGGCAAAAGCCAATATGCCCACTGTCTTCAGCACCCTCAAGAACCCCAAAACCCAAACTTTGAGAGATTAGGCATTTTTAACTGTGCCGGCCTTGTCTCAATTTGTCCGATTCTTACTCGAATGGGCTCATAAGGGAAAATAACAGCGGGAAACAATCACATTTCTAGATAATATTGAGACGATCGATTATCAGTTTCGTCATTTGAGATATTATGAAATATTACAGGAATCTCAATCTGACTTCAACTCTCAATCTACTTCATCTTCTTCCCAATCTGTTGAAGGAATGGAAGAAATTGCTATCCCCTCATCGAATCTTGAGAATAAAGAAGAGCAGAAAGAAAGATCAAAGATCAAAGGATAGAACCCCTCCCACTACTCCCTCGCCTCCATTCTAGATACGTGTGTTGTGTTTATCTTTCTTTCTCTTTTCGACGTGTGCAACTTTTAACGATCTCAGTGAATGAATCCCTTTTTCGCCCCCTCAACAAGATTATAGGCTCATCTTGAAAAACTTATGAGTGATTTCACAGGTTCCTATTAGAAAGTTTTGGCGTTTCGAATAAAAACGAGTTGTTTGTGGGTGAAATGATCTTACTTGAGTAGACAATAATAGTCTCCATCACAGAAGAAATGTTTTACACGAGGAGCACGAACACGAATGATTTGACCACGAATCGGAGAAATCTGAGTGAAAGAATTTGATCTTTGATCTTTAATTCATTAGTAACTTGTTTATCTCCCACAAGATCTCTTGCTCCTAGACCAGAACAATTGACAACTACATCGAATGAATCTGGAATATTTTGATGAAGAGTTAGAATTGGCTCAATTTCACCTGTCAACTCTACCAGATTTTCTACTTTTTCCTGTTTGATTATTCCTCCCTTCGATAAGAATCTAAAATGAAGAATTGGTCATTGATCTCCTTCTAATTTCTTTTACTCTTTAGTTGCATACGCGATGTAGGTGGTTGGTTCGAGAGCAAGAGTTGTAAAGAATTGACCACTCCTGAAATAGGAATAGATTTGAAGGGGGTGGGAAGGGGAATGGAGTGTGAGTACTTGTATCCTTCTCCTAGTCGATTCAATTCATCTTCATTCAATCTTCTGAATCCTCTGACGAGTGGAGCCCAATGAGGAATCTCCGTCAATTCTCTGTTCACTTCATAACCAGACTGCCACATTGCACCTAATGGAGGAGATCAAAGATCATTCAATGAAAAGGATTTACCAGCATCCTCTTTCTCAACGAGGGAAGAAATGTAATTGAAAGTGTCACGGCAAATTCGACTAAATGTGAAGAGTATCGATTAGTTGAGGAGATGAGAATAACTTGAGTAGATCGGGATTGGGGAAATTGACTAGATACGGCCACCAGAATCCAGCAGCCACATCACTTGTGATGAATGGGGAGAATTTATCAGCGATTATTGTAATCTAAAAGGATCTCAGAAGGAAAGGGAGAAGAACAGGAGTAAAACAAACCTTAGCCTTGGGAAATTTCTTCTGAATGGTCAAAGCAGAAGAAATTCCAGCTATTCCAGCCCCAATGATCACTATATTGGACATGATGAAGACGAATAAAAGAGAGTGTTATCTATCGATGGAAAGTGATACTCTCACTCTAATCGAATCATCTTTTTATGAGAATGCCCCTACTAAGAGTACGTGTATTTTCTAGCTTGAAAAATTGATCACCATAGTCTTCTACGTTTACATTGTAGTGTGTATTGAATTGATATGATAGGATAGAGATACTTTATCTCCACCTACTGTCTCGAATGGTCAAGGGTTGAAGAGAGGGATTAAGGATAGATCAAACAATGGAATGGTGTGAAAGTGACTTGATTCCTCTTGAGAGTCTTCGATACTCAAACACTCTGATAGTGTATCAGGTGGGAAGGAAAGAGAAGATAATACCGTATCCATTTCTTCTCTCTTATTTGACAATCGAAATGAAGCGACTGAGATTGCGCAATGAAGGAATCAGATTACAATAAGGATGAAGGTCATGGAGGAAATTGAAGAGAAGAGAGAATGGATAGGCCAAGAGTAAATACAATGAGAATTATGATGATGAAGAAGAGGAAGTTGAGAGATTGAGTGGAGTATCGAATGAGGGAAGGAATAAAGGATGAAGAAGAGGAATGGAAAATGGAGACATTAGAAGTGGAGTTGACGGACGATGAGTTAAAGCTATCTTCTCTACTGTTGAAAGAACATCTCCATTACATTCTGAAAGAAGATGAATACGGTAGAGATTGGGTTACGGTAGCAGATATACCTTGTAGTACTCGTTGCATCATTTGACTGGATATATGGGGGAAGAGAGTGGATAGAAGAGTCATTGGAGAGGATCGATTTGGATTGTTATTCTTCTCTTCACATTTATCTTTTGATTCTTCTTCATCCTTTGATTCTTCTTCTCTCCCAAATGGTTGCCAAACTGGACCAGCGGGAAGGGAAGAAATCTCTTCACCTGGATGAGGAGAGAATTACGATAATAAAGAGGTAGGGATTCATGAATATTTGATAATGAAGAGTGTTACCTACCAGATACGACTCTCAATCCGAGTGCAATCGCATCCTCTGCAGCTTGTTTCCGTTTGAGAGCTACCTGTTGAGTTAAATTAGTAGATCGTGGAGGGGGGGGGGGGGGGGGTGAATACGGTAGTAAACGACGATACCTGTGCAGCCATAACTCGTTGTCTCTCTGCTATTAGGATACATTTCTCGCAGACGCACTCCCTGAAAAAATAGGGTTGGGATATTTTTTTCAAGGAAGAAAGAATAATTATTGTAGATGAAACGAACTTAAATTTGCAGTGTCGTTTGTGTCCCTTGAGCCAAGAGACAATATTGTGATTACGACATCTCGCACATTTTGGTTTTCGCTCCTTCTCAATACGACCATAATTGGAGAGAGAAAGAGACATTGTGAACTTAGAAGAGAGAGAGAATGAAGTCACCGTATTCTGAAGGGGAGGAGCGAGATGGAGATTGAAGAAGATGAACAAACGAAAGGAGATACTCTAGATATTGAGATTCCCTCTTGGCCATCGGATTATGACTTAGATTCCACAATCACAGATATATCATGATGCCAATTATTTCACAGTCATCGCAGATAACAAATTTTATAGATACTAAATAGTACATAAATTGTGAAGATGATACTTCTTAAACACATTTAAACACAATTTATTATTTCCAAAGTTAGTAAATATTGATTTTCAGTTGCTCTGAATTTAATGAGCTCAATAAATATCAAATGTAAAATCTTTAAAAAAAACGTTGTAGATACATTTTTTATCTGCAGATATCTGCATTTCCAAAACACACTTCGTGGTGTAGGCGTGGTGTGCCTCCTACCGTATATCGTCCTTTTGCGACGTCATCTCTTTCAAACTGAAACGACGTCGATTTCTCATTTGCGTGTTCGTATTCAGTTCCATTTTTCGTTCAGACGTCTTCAGCATGCTCATCTTCACCTATAACAGGTGTGATGGCGAAGGACACACTTGCCAATGGGGAGATTAAGGTCTCGAACGATACAACTCCGCCTGGATCTCCCCCGGATCCTGTGAAACCGTGAGTTTATTTGGTTTAACTTACTATATTATTCATACTGTATCGTTCAGAACGTGTGTATCTTGTGGCCCGTCGACGGCTCTCGAAGAGGAGGCCGTTCTGGCACTGAAAGAAGCCGCTCCTTCAGTCAAGACAATTTCCATCTCGGAGGTTAGTTGTTCATCTTATATTTTTTGATCGTTTGAGCAATGTGCTTTATTGTTAGTTTTATTTTCAAATTCTATTTGAAGATGGAAATTAAACAATGTTAAGTATGTTATCAGTTCTAAATACCATTTTTCACGAAGGCATTGACGTAGCCTCTTCGTTCCTTATCTAGTAGTGACGCGCATCAATCTCATTTTTCTTAAGATGCTTCCTCGTACGAATGATCTTCTCTTCATGAATGTTACTACTCTGGAGGGGCAAACATATTGTGTCGAGTTGTGTGGTAAAGGATATCGAGTGGCTTCGGCCCGTCAAGACTGCATGAATGGAGATTTTCGTCAATTGGATCTCCATACTCGATATTTCGAGAGTATTTATCAACTATTGGATACTCTCTCTCCTGCTCATCGAGAGAAATTCGCCTCTAATCTCGCTGATAAATTGGCGGATCTTCAGAAGAATGACGATAATTGACATGTTCTGTAATATTCTTGTATATTTTGTATCATTTAATTCATCTCAGAGATTGAGTTCTTTATTGATCTTGCCATACTTGTTTTAGTCTTTCTCTAGGTACTATTAACTCGATTCGAATAAAGGTTCCAATGATTTTATAACTTTCATATGTGTTGATTAATTGGTTGGATTCCAATTATTACTTGAAGCCTTGGAGGTTTATTATAGCCACCAGCTAATCTATACATCAGATGAACTTACGAGTTCAGCTAACGATGCTGCTGCAGGTTTTGCTGGTTCTTTTAGCAGTTCGAGAGTCAGGTATGCATCATTTCTTTAAATTATTTTGTACGCAATTAAATCGTGGATAACTTATTTATTTTGTTGCAGATGGCTCGTTTGCTGCCATGTCCATTGACCTTGGGTCGCAATATCTTAAAATGGGACTGATCAAGCAAGGATCTACTATGGAGATCGTGTTGAACAAAGAATCAAGAAGGAAAACACCAACTTTGATTGGAATGAGAAATGGAGAGAGGTACGGTAGATAAAGAGTGTTTGGAAGGCTAGTACTATAATTTCGATTAGTAGTGGTATGGAGTGATTTTTATTGATTAATTTCAGATCATTCGCTGAACAGGCTGCCCAACTCTCCCTCAGATACGCTAAGAATGTATTTATGCATGTGACTGATGTATTGGGGAAAGATGAAGGACACATCCTCGTTGAGGAGTACAAACAGAGGTCAGTCAATGAGAGAGAGAGATGGTGATAAAAGTGATGGAGAATGAAAAAGAGTGATAGGGAGAGAAAATTGGTAGAATATCGGGAATAGATAATTACTGAATGATATAGTCACTGTGAAGGTTTTGTTCGGGTAAATATTGAATCATTACAGATTCCCTCACGCTCCTCTGGTTGCTGCGGAAAATGGAAGTCTTTATTTCACTGATGGGTGAGTATCTTCTCCCTCTTAAAATATTAATCAATGAAAAATTCAAATGAGTGAAGTTGTTTATTTGCCTGTATTTTAGATCAAGTGAATATTCTCCTGAGACTCTTCTCGCTATGATTCTACAGAATGCTAAAGCTGAAACTGAAGCATATGCTGGTGAGACATGGTCCTTTCTAAATAGTAGGGTTATGATGGGAAGAGTCTACTATTATTATAATATTAGTCTCGTTCAGGCCAATCCGTTGATGATGTTGTCATTGCTGTTCATCCTTTCCTCACTCAAAGGGAAAGAATCGCCATCAAGAGAGCTGCGAAGATTGCCGGTATCACTCCTTTCCTTGGATTCATATGATGATGAATGCGTGTTGTAGGTCTGAAGGTGCTGCAACTGCTGCATACGGGATCAGCTGCCGCCATCTCATGGGGAGCATTCCATAGAAAGGATATCGATGGAAAGAAACACACGTATGTTTAGCCTTGTATTGTGTGTAGCGTTGTTGATTGTGAATGTGAATGCAGTAATGTATTGTCTTTTCTACAGTATGCTCATCTACGATATGGGAGCCACTCATGTAACTGCATCCATTGCACAGTTCTATACTGATGATAAGAAGGAAACGAAGATGAAGGTTCGTAGTTAAAAGACTGATTGGATATTGATTGATTGACATTATAGATGATTGGTACGGGATACGATAGATCGATCGGAGGATTGGAGATAACTAAACGAATGAGAGATCATCTATTGGAGAAATGGGAGAAGATTGAGAAGACTGAGAAACCATTGAAGGAAAATCCAAGGGCTATGGCTAAATTGACTGCTGAGGCTGAAAGAGTGAAACAGGTTAGTGAATGAGAATAGAAGTCGGTGTATGAATATTATTGATTGAAGGTGTTGTCTGCTAACAGTGAGATTGTCTCACAAGTGGAATCACTTCATGAGGATAAAAATCTACGATTGAAAGTAACGAGAGAAGAATTAGAAGGATTAATTGGAGATATTGTGGAGAAATTGATGATTCCTGTAGAAGATGCACTTAAGGTTTGGGAATGAGAAAGGGGGAGGGAATGGAATGGAATGGATTCAGATGGCTGGTATCACCATCGAAGGAGTGGATGAAGTTGTATTAATGGGTGCTGCTACGAGAATGCCCCTTGTACAAAAGACACTACAGGAATATGTCAAGAGGTACGGTATATGAGGAGTGAAGGAAGAGGATAGTATGGATATTGATTGATTGCAGAGATCTCGGTCGTTTCTTGAACACAGACGAAGCAATTGCAATGGGAGCACTCTTCCAATCTGCCCATTTGTCGAAGGGATTCAAAGTGAAGCCACTTCCCATTGAGGAGACTGTTCTATTCCCCATCCAGGTATTATTCTCTCCTTCTCTTTCCACTCCCTTGGAACATGAATACTATTTGAGTATATTGCAGGCTGAATTCACCTCAGTGAGTGAATCGGGAGAGTCGAAGGCTCGTCAGTCTTCATTGTTCCCTCTGACTTCTGTCTATCCCTCTCCCAATCCACGTGCAATCTCATTCAAATCATATCGAGATGACTTCTCTTTCACTGTTTCTTATGGAAATATGGAACATCTTAGTGAGAGACAAAGAAGGTAATCAATAGAGGAGGAAGAGCGGAATGTAATGAATAAATTATAGTGAGATTGTGGAACGAGAATTAGTGAAAGTATCAGTGCTGGATATGAAGAATGCAGTGGAGGAATTAAAGGAAGGAGATGAATGGAAAGAGACGAAGGTATATCCCTACCTTCTTCTATTGATGACCATTAATCCCTCTCGTTATAGGTTGGATTTACTATTGATAGATCGGGAATATTGAGAGTGAAAACTGCTGAAGTTGTTATTAATAGACCAAGAGGAGCAATGGAAGGTATAAAGGGAATCCAATGAATGAAAAGAATGAGAAGGGAATATTACAGCACTGAAGGATTCAATCACTGGAATGTTCTCTAAGGGAGAAGAAGAGAAAGAAACATCGGAAGAAGAAGGAGAGAAAGAAGAAAGAGAGGGAGAAGGAGAGAAAGTTGAGAAGGAAACTGTTAAGGAAGAAGAAAAGAAGGATGAAAAGGAAGAAGAGAAGGTTAGTATATTATTCGTTAAGAGAACATTTCTTTGAAGAAGGAAGAAAAGAAGGAGGAGACTAAGGAGGGAGATGAAAAGAAGGAAGAGGATAAGAAAGAAGAAGTGAAGAAGCATAATGTTAGTTAAGACGAAGAATATTACGTTGTAATTATTATATTCAGTCAACGGTAATCGTGAAGGATGGCCTGGCAAGAGTGAAATTGAGTCTGTCGAAGGAACGATTGGATAAAGCGAATACTGATGAAAATGATCTGAAGGAAACACAGAAGATGTAAGTGATTAAGAAAGGAATGAAAGATAGGAAGATGAATGAATTACAGTTTGGATGGATTTGCTCGAGTTGAAAGAGCGAAGAGAGAAAGGGAAGCTGCTGAAAATGAATTAGAAGCACTCGCTTTCGATACTTCACTTTTATTGGATGAAGAATCATTCACTAAAATGGCTAAAGAGAAGGAAAGGGAGAAGATTGAGTGAGTTAAAATGAGGAAGTGAATAGAAAGAAGAGGATGATTACAGTGGACTAGTGAAAGAGACAAGGACTTGGTTGGAGGACGAAGCTGGTGTAGATACTCCCACTGAAGAATTTAAGACGAAGAGAAGGGCACTTATGAAGGCTGTTGAGGTAGGAGAAAAGAATTGAAGAATAGTGAGATAAGAGAGTGGTTATAGGTTGTGAAGAAGAGAATTCAAGAAAAGAAAGATGCACCTGAAATTATGAAAGAATTGAAGACTGTTTTACCAAAGGTGAGGCAAAGGGGGGGGGGAGGCGGAAAGGAAGAGGATTCATTGCAGGCAAAGGTTGTACTTGCCAATGTCGAAGAGAAAGATGCTGACTTAAAGGGAGATCTACAGAAAGTTATTGAAGATGTTGAGAAATGGGTTGAGAAGAATGATAAAGAAGTAAGTGAAGAAGATTACTGTAGAAGGAAGATGATTATCGATTGAAGGTGGCCGATAATGAAGATCTATCGTATTCTGTATTGGAAGCGAGATTAAAGGAAGATCGAGTAAGAGAAGCAGCGAAATCATTGAAAAGGAAGACTGAGAAGAGAAGAAAAGAAGAAGAAAGAAAGAAAAAGAAGGAAGAAGAAGAATTGAAAAAGAAGGAAGAAGAAGAGAAAAAGAAGAGTGAAGGTGAAGAGAAAAAGGAAGAAGATGTTGATAAGAAGGAAGAAGAGCCAGTGAAGGAAGAAGAGAAGAAAGAGGATAAGAAAGTTGAATTGTAATCTGTATGTCATTAATATAGGAGTCATTCAATTGGCAATCGCTTTCTATGCAATACGGTATTTCGAGGGTCAGGTACTCTCATTCTTTCCCATATACCATCTAATCAATGTTAGAGTGTGATCCTACGGTTAATCTCAGTGAGATACTATATTTGAGATACAAAGCTACTTTTGAGTATATATATATATATACTTATTTAATAAATCTCCGTGTGAACTCAGTGGTTGTTGTGTTTTATAAGATAGTTTTGTAATTTATGCGTTTATTGGGTGATAAAGATTGTTCGATGAAAATGATTAAGTTGGAGGCATTGTGATAACGATCTAATGAACCTCTAACCTGTCTAGAGGAACACAAAAGGGAAAGTGACACAGGTTCGCCCCCTAAGGAGGGAAGTTCAATCTCTTTGTGACTATAGATGGAATCTCTCCCTTCCCTTCCCTCTCCTAAATCATTACCTATTAAACTTCCCTCTAGATCTCGTCTAGTTTCCATACTTCATCCCATTTGTATCAGAGTAAGGATCTAATGTTAACAACTCTTCAACTATTTTCTCACATCAGCTCAAATCTCTCATTACTCATCTCGATGAAATTGCCAATAAAATCACAGATGAGATATTTGATGACGGAACTCTTTCAAAATTAAAGGTACTGTTTTTTTTCTCGATCTATTGTTGACATCATATAAATATCAGTTGGAAACATTTCCATCAATTTGCAATGTTGATATCGATCTGAACGAGACTTCTAAGTGGATCTCATCTCAGATGGACAGGTTACGGTAATCATTTCATTATTGATCAATGCAATTGTATTTAGATCTCGTGTGAGTGATCCATCACTCAAAGCTCTACTTGACTTCTACAAGTATACGGTAATTGATCTGGTCGATCACAAATTGATTCGATCTCGCAAACTTCATCGTTTTTCAGAAAGAGATGATTCGAATCGTTGAAGATGTCTCATCGATAGTGTATTCAGATATCGAAAGAGTATTGGAAGATCGAGAAAGAGGACTATTGGGAATCTCTTTGTCTCATACAACTCTCTATTCACTCAAACAGATGAGAGTTGGATTGAATAGAGCAGTCAATCTCATTAATAGTCGATCGCATGCATAGTAACAAGTCGATAAAGATACAACTTGTGTTTTATCGTAGTGATTCCGATCTACTTCTTTCTCTCTTCAAGAGGAAGCCACTTCTCTCCAATGAGAACACGGGCATTCTCGTCCTTGGGACAATCAAGACTCAGCTGAAGATTAATCATTAATCAATGATCTCCATCTACCGTATACCTGAATGGGACGAGATCTGTGCGGGACCTTAACCGAGACATCGACCACCACTCCACGAGTATTGTCAGTCACGTGCCACTGGGAAATACATTCAATCAATCATCTACCGTTGTCTACCGTATACCGATTGAGCCTTGTTGTTCGTCTTCTGAGAGATACGAGAGGAACTATCGGTAACCTTGCTTCTCTGAGAGACGAGGGGGTACGGTAGGATAGGCGAAAGGAACGAACGCATTTGCAACAGTTCTTCTTAGGCTGCTTCGATTTCTCATCCAAGGTCGAAATACTGCGAGAGGTTCTCTGGGACTGAAATTATCGATTAGAGATTACAGTATCTGGGATACCGTATACCTCGTCCTTCTGATTGACGAGGACTGCATCACCATTATGAGGAAGCTCACACAGAATCTCAATTCTTCCAATTACTTTATAAACACTAGAATGGTATACCTTTTCTGCATTCTGAATCAATGTGAGAATGCGGTAATTGATCTCATCGCTCGCATTGTCATACTTCTTACTGGAACAGATCAAATATTCGAGATAAAATATAAAATAGGTACGAACGCTGAAGCCATTTTCGAGTAGCGACCACTCACGATGGAGGGATGAGAAGCGAGTGAGGAAAGAAGCGAGTGAGGAAAGAACAAATAGAGAAAAAATAAATGAAATTTTATTTATAAACTAATTAGTGATCACGATTGGTCGAGAACGATAACGATTACGGTAGTTTTGAAAAAAAAAAGCGGGAATTGAACAAGTTCGAACATCTGACGCGTTACGGGGTTTTTTGAGCTGGTTTGATCGACTTCCTAGCCTTTCTTTATTCACATATCGATCGTCTTTTAGTTGTCGACGTTCTAGATTAGGAGGACGTTTATAGTACGCACATAAGAATATGTAAATAATTGGTTCCTTCCAGTTTAATTGTGGTTGATATTGTAGTCAACGTGTCGAATTCGGAAAACAGAATTTAAGTAATTAGTGGTGTCATAGAACATGTGCCCAACTATTTAATATTTGCAGAAAGATGACGAGCACTTCTTCTAAGTCCTCCAAAAGCAGGCGGAGCTCCGTAAGCAATATTCATTCGGGTTATTTCAATTCATTGCTGTTGTAGATCCTCAAAATTCGGCAAACGACTGTAGATGCTAAAGTGGATGTCGTTGAACAGCCAAAGAATCGACGACGTGTCAGTTTCCACCATCAGAAATCAGTCAAGTAAGTTCATTTGATGTCGATACTATCTAAATACTTTCTGCAGTTGCGTTTGATATTGTATAGAGAGGTATCCATTTTGTATTTCAGGGAGTATGACAAGGAGAAACACGAATTGAGTGCGACGTCTCCGTTAAAGGAATCAGTGAAGGAAGCTATGAGTGACTTTGATTCTACTAAGTCTAATTCAACACTCATGTAAGATTTTTCTCTATGATTTATCTTAATTAATTATACGTGTTGATTTCCAACTACATTGGGGTGTTTTCAGGTCTCTCGGTACTCCTGATCGCACTACTGGAGATCATACGATGAATCTCTTCAAAGGTATTATATATTTATCTCCCATTTCTATTTCTATTATTGAAGTAGTGACCTCTAAACAAGTGATCGTTTATGCAGGAATGATGGCTGGTGGTAATATTTCTTCAGTTCATCACGAATCAAAGGATATGTCTTTCTCCATCATCGAAGGTAACTTCACTTCTACGATCTGCGACTAGGCATTTTATTTCAGACCCAGCCAATACCACCGGCCAGAACGATACTCTGAACGTAATGAACGGTATGCATACTGGCCATATATCAATCCACTCTAAATCAGTTGATATATCATACAGAATGGAAGAATCAGTGAACGGTGAGTGTGGAAATGCTTGAATATCAATGATGAGGGAAATCTTAGAGAATGGAGGTGACAACACGATGGATATATTCGGAAGACCCTCGGCTAATCAATCAACTCGTTAGTTCTTTCCATGATTATCACTTGTGAGTAAGTATTATTCAGGAGGAATGTCGAATACGACGATGGATATGGATATTTCAAAGGCCGATAATACTCTCACTGATGGAGTATTCGAAGGGGATGACACTGTGAGTTCATTTCATCTTTATTCTATCTGCTCAATTGGATTATTGAGATGGCAATATTCGGTGTTGCTGCTAAGAAGGTGGACACTTCCATTCCCCTTGATAATACCATGAATATATTCACATCTGGAAGTGGAGGGTGCATATTTATATCATCTCTCTCTCTCTCTCTGTTCATCAGCTTATGTTTCAGTTCGGACAAGTCTCGCTCCAGTCAAAGTATTCTTATGGATATGAGTGCCAATCCGACTCCTCCTTCTTCTCAGGATAAAACAATGGCTATTTTCGGAATGGGATCACAGGTAAAGAGAAAAGGGACTATGGTACGAACTATGTGATTACAGTCCAATGAGAGTATTGCAATGGAGGAAGTAACGATGCTAGAGGAAGAGAAGGAGTCTCAGACTATTTCATCAAAGAGTCCTCTTCATTCAAATCATTCGAAGATCCTTGATGAGACTCAATCTCCTGATCATAATGATACAATGGCTATGTTTACATTTGCCAAGACTGAAGAAGTAAGTAGTATGGTCTTAGTAGATATATTGTTTTGACCCTGACAGGTTGAAGATGAAGATGTCCCGATCGAAATGTCAATGACTGTTAACATGAAGAATAATTGTCGTCCTTCATCTCAAGATGAAGTACCCTCTCCAACTATGAATGTATTCAAGAGGAAAGGAGATGATGAAATTGATGATGATCTCACTATGAATGTATTCGGATCAAAGGTATATTTGACCATGGGATAGGATCGAAGATAAATGTAAGTGGTTTGTAGAGATGGAGAGAGGAGGGCGATATCACTGTGGGAGATTCTGGAGAAGAAGGAGTACAGAAAACTAAAGAATCTCAAGAGACACCGCAGGAATTACAGGTTTGAAAATGAACATTAATAAGGCCATTCAATTTCATTATTTCCTAACTGACGAAATATATTATCATTTCCTGAAATATGTTTCAATATTTCAGAAGTCAGTTTTGATGGATGAAGAGGATGCAACGATGAATGTATTCGGAGTGAAGGTAAAATAGTAAAATTAGAATCGGTATATGGATGCCTTATTTACAGATGGATGAAACCGGTGTGGAGATGGTAGATGATGAAGAAAGTAATGGAGAGAAGAAGGATGATCAATCCATCTTGGAGGTAAGAGAGATGAGATAGAAATGTAATATGAAGAGACTATTACAGATATCAACGAAGACTGCTGTTGAGGGAAGCACTGAGCAACTGGTAAAGACAACTCCTTTTTATTTATTCATCTTCAATTCCTTATTTTTAGACGACGATTCCTATAAACAGCGATAGAACATTCGATTGTTTCAATGGATTGGGAGACACTTCTCAGGTAGAATTTATTGTGAAATATTGCATTAAGATGTATTCGTTGGCAGATGGATTTAACTGGGAGAGCGAACAGTTTCTTGGATGGAGTCAAAACAAAAGGAGATGTAACTGAAGTGAGGGAAAAATATTTAAAAATAGATTGATAAATATGAATATTTTAAGATGGATATGAGCAGAGAAGGGGACGAAACTCTCGCTGAATTCGGAATGAAAGATGAAGAAGAAGAAAAGAATGAAGATGAGGTGGAACAGAATGAAACATTTGTAGTAAAGGAGAATGAAGAAGTGGAAAAGGAAGATGAGAAGAAAGAGAAGAGTATAAATGGAAGTGTAGCTATCAATCAATCGATCATAGAGGATAACTCTATTCCATCTGATAACAGAAGTGATGATATGATGGAAGAAACTCCTCCTCCCTCTCAATCTCCAGTCAATGGAGTGATAAGGAAGACAAGATTGAGTACTGTAATTGAGGTACTCTATGATAGTAATCGGATGGCTTATATGATGATTATAGGTATCTTCTCGATATACTGCTGCATCAAGTCAATCAATGAGACAAAGAGTGGAGAGTACGGTATGTGATGAGAATGAAGAAGGATGAGTATGAGAATGTTCAGGAAGATGAATCGAAAGATGAAGGAATACTTGATAGAATGGATCATAGTGTAAATGAGGTTGAAGAAGGAAAAGAAATTTATATGGAAGAGAAAAGTGGAAGGTAAGGATCGATTATCTCGGATAAGTGTATTTAACTATGATTGATAATAGAATGGAAGATGAATCGATGGTTGATTCTGCTTCTCCTTCTGATAACAATACCACTTTCTCTGCTACACTTACAAGTAAGTAATTTCATTTTCCTTTTCATAGTTTGATTTTTAATAATTTGAGAGAGAAATATGCTGGATGAAACTCGTCTTTCTGATCGAAGCATGATGAATATCACTAGACCATTTGTATGTTCACTACCCCTTTTTATAATTTATTTTTATTTTACTGTAATTATCATTTCATTATTTATATAATCTAGGATGAACTCGTTCTTGAGAAGATTGAATGGATGAGAAGAGAGAATGAAGGAGGAGAAATTGATGGAATATTGAAGGAACACGCAAATGATTTGATTGAAGAAACTGTTCGATCAATTCACAAGTATTACATCTTGTGAATTAATTCCCCATTTGATTCAATTTAAGGAGTGAATCTGCTCTTGAAGACCTCATTCCACAGATCAATCAATTGGAGAAGGGTGATTTACTTGCAAAATCGATTATGAAACTGAATTCAATAAAGGTAAGAAAGTAAGGGATTAAAGAGGGAAAATGTATTGATTTGAGGTGCAAGAATATCGATATCTCTTCGAATGGGCAAGAAGGGAAGCTCAGGTATGATTAGAGATATATATTTGATCTTTGATCTTTCATCGGAAATAAGTGAATAGGATTAATTGCAGAAAGTATGGTGGGAGAAAAGAGCAGAGACGGCAGAGAAATTAAATGAAGAATTAGAGAGAAGAATGATGAGAGATGAAGAAGAATTGAAGACAGCGAAAGAAGATGTCATTATGATGGCTAAATTGAATGATTTGAAAGAAGGTATGATAAGAAAGAACCGGAAAATGATGAATTAGCGATGGATTATAGATGTTGAGAATCTGTCGAAGGAAGTGAAGATGGGAAGAGGATTGAGTAGAAATACGATTGATGAATTGATTGGAGCATCGAAGAGAAAGGAAGAAGAGAAGGAAAGATTAGAGAGACAAGTTACTAAAATGGAATTGGAGAATATGAGACAGAGTACTATGGCACTCAAGATTATGGCTGAAAGGTAAGGAAGGAAGGGAGGAAGGGGAGGGGGGATGAATCCATTCCATTACAGACGAAATGATATTGATGAATCAATCAAAAGAAAAATGGAAGAAAGGGATAAGAATAAGAGAGAATTGAGAGCATATCTCAGTCAATTGGCAAACAATCTCAAATGATTAACGAGACAAGAATTTACTCATCTGTAACAAGCTAATTACTTATTTCATCAATTAACATTTCTTTGTATTCGTTTTTTTTGTGTGTAAAGTTGACTGCACGATTCACAGAGATTGTATGTATGGATAAATGAGATGACTATTGGGGAAGAGAATGACTCCCTATTTCACAATTGGTAGCCATTCCACTTGTTTGTATCTGAGAATGAGTCAAATGACATTTGAAAGGAGGGGATCGCACTGATCCAGCTCTTTCCCATTTCTCTCCGCCTACTTTCTACCGTAGTTGATCAGAGCATCCTCTTGAAATTTTAAATAGTATCGATATGTAACCAATTGGTTGGTTCACTGAACACGATATTATGCCGATGGTTGACAGCCTTATACCGTATTTCTCTCTCGTTACCATATCCTCTTCCCTCCTTCCCATCTGTCTCCATCTTCTCCCTGCAATGACCTTTGTCCCTCCTCCCCCATTCCCTCCTCTTTCTTGTCATAACTCTCCATCCACTTCTTCCTCTCTTTATCTTCTCTTAAATAGTCCTCCCCTCTTTCGGGACACCTGTGAAGAACAAAGATGGGAAGGACTATATCACGACTAGGTGTTTGGTTATCCCCCCCCCCCCCCCCCCCCCGCCCTTTCCCCTCTCCCCGCTCGTCTATCACGTTAACCCTATCTAACTATCAATTATTATATCTTAAAAAGAGACAATGTTGATTGTGTCCTTTATTATTTTTCCCGATTCTTGAACTGTTAGAAATCTCATTATTGTTGCGAAATCGCCTAGGATGTTCATTGATTGGCTTGATTCGTTAACATGTTAGATTAACCTTTAGAAACAGTAGGTAAATATGTGATCCATTACAATTATTTTTCATTTTCTGCTTGCCCTCCTTTTTTCCATTTATTCAATTTTAATGTTTTTGTTAATAACATATTTTATGAATTGCAGATATGGCTGGTTCGATGCAGAATGAGCATCGAAAAGCCTTAATTGGATTCGGTGATTCGTCCCTTCCTCCACTCTATCTCGATCCTATTCTAGATTATCTTGAAGTGAAACAAGTACTACCTGAATCGAAGATTAACGAAATACGAGTGAGAACTCATTTTATACTATTTATGCATCCACTTTATTGTGTGTAAATACATCAATGCAGCGTATGTCGAATGGCCGATTGGATCTAATGAGGAGTCTGACCAAACAGGGATCTATTGCATTCGATGAATTCTTCCTATCACTCGTTCACTCACAACAAGTAAGTGATACGTACTCCTCTAATAATCACAATTGATTTGTCAGGTGCATCTGGCTGATTCCCTCCGACCACTCGTATCTCAGAGTGTCATCGCTAGTCTGTGAGCACTTCTTAACCATTATAGACTATTCCCTTCTTTGTGGATGGAGAGAGAGGTGGAGGGGGAGGGAGACAGGTGGGAGAGAAGGGTGAGAGAGCAATTAGAGAGGTGATAGAAGAATTAGAAGAGGAGGAGGAGGAGGGGAGTGGGGCAGATTACTGTGGAATCCATAAGGACTCTATTATGAGAGACACGCTTTGTTTAGATATTGAGAATGGATACACTCAGAGATGCAAATTATGGTTGATGGAGAGAGAGAGATTGAGAGTGATTCAATTATAGAGAGAACAAAGGAACGGAACAGAAAGCATCCAGTTCAATTGAGGGATTCGAGAGAATGGAAATTGATGAGGAAAGAGCAGGAGGAGGAGGAAGATATGATAGTGGTGAGATACATCGTATGGTGTAATAGTCTGATTACATTATCATTGTCAGATGGTAATGGTAAATCTTCATTTTCTTCCTTTGATCTTCGTGATATTGAGAAGAAACTGGCATCGTATGAAGCACAGAAAGGAGAAGTTAGAATTATTTTATTATCTGTTCATTTTTCTCATTGATGCATCACTGCTAAGAAAATAATATATATTAAGAGAGTGTATCAGTTCACTTCTCCTCGAGGTTACGCTCTTATCATATCCAATGAACATTTCCGGACGATGCCCCAGAGAAGAGGAACAAAAGCTGATGTTGTAAGGCCTTTTTTTTTACGTAGTTTTAACTTTAAAAATTTTTAAAAAATCGACAGAAATCAGAATTTTATTGTAGATTGCTCTTAAAAATCTGTTCATCTCTAAACTTGGATACGAAGTGGAAGTACATGAGAATCTAACTGGAAAAGTGGGCAATTTTTCTATTCTTTCAATCCAAAATAGTAATTAAGGAACTGCATAACAATATCAAGTCATTCGCTTCTTCGACTAAACATTCTTTCACTTCATCTGCCATTGTCTGTATTCTCACTCATGGGGAACACGATGTTCTCTATGGAGTAGATGATCAAGTGGTAATTCCCATCGACGAGTCATTTGATCGTACTCATTGTCTATTCATCAGGTTGATGTCCATTATCTTCTCTCTTCATTCAATACTCATAATGCACCTCATTTGGCAGGGAAACCAAAGATTATTCTCCTTCAAGCCTGTCGAGGAGGTCAGTGGAAATAGTATATTCAGTATCCAATATGAGAAGAACAAAAGATTAATGGGGTATTGGAATTGGTTAGACATCTCTAAGGGAAAGATGGAAAGAGTTTGTTGGATAGTGAATGATTGCCTATCTCGATGTTATTCGTAATGGAAGATAGACGATAGTGAATGAACTGCTGATTGTTGTCTCTTATTCTCATGTGGATTCACCTTCGTCATATCTTCATCTTTACTCCATTTACCATCTTTCTTTTACTCGTTATCCCCCTTGGGAAGTCTTCCTCTCAATAGGTGCTCATCAGGGGGAAAAGTGACGGTTATTCCCGTATCTAACTATCTATGTCCATAGAATGTCCTACCATACACTCCCATTACAGTTTACCGCACAAAAGAGAGAGAGAAATTGAGAGAGATGTGTGAGAGCTAGAGAAGTACTATCCTACCGTATGAGTGAGAAAAATGTAGTAGTATTTCGAATGGATTCATATTTGAAAGCGGTTCCACTCATCTCTTACTTCCTCCCACATTGTATGTGCCATTTTGAAGATAGCTAATGATATCATGGAAGGTATACATTTGGAGGTAGTGTAATTGGGAGTTGCGAGGGTGAGAAGGAAAGACTTGCTAAAGGCGACTGTTATTGAGAAGAATGATGTGTATGATATGAATATAAATTGCAGAAAGGAAAGATATTGGATATGAAGAGACTGATTCTGGTCGACCATTTGCCTTTCTTGAATGTCTTGGAATGGGAGGAGGAGGAATGATGACTAGGAATAAACGACCAGCCGAATCTGATATACTCGTTGCTTATGCAACTCCTGCCCATTACGTTAGTTGGAGGAACAGTGAGAAGGGAAGCTGGTTTATTCAATCTTTTGTTGAGGTGAGGAGGGGATACCGATGAGATTGGAGATTCATTGAGAAGAGAAGGTTGGAATTGATTTCAGGTAGCGGAGAAGAGAAGTCACGATTCGGATCTCCTTTCTATTCTTACTCAAGTTAATGCTAAAGTAGCCGAGACTTACAAGGCTAATTCATCGACAGGAGAATACAAACAAATATCAGAATTTAGCTCCAAATTAACCAAGAAGTTCTTCTTCTTCCCTCCAGAATAGTCATTGATCCATGACCATGTACATATGTTCTTCTAGTCTCTTTTCCCCTTTTTATCGCTCTTGATTGTACAAATCTTTGATTCATTCTGCAAAATCTTTGGATGCTTTCATTGTACAGGGAATCAATCTCCCTTTCATTCACTGCCACTGTGATATCAATCGATTAATTTTGGATAAATCTTAGATGTCCTTCCTTCTTCTCTTCACGCATACTTATCAATTGTGTCATCCTTTCGGTAAATGAAGGTTACAATTCAAGCTAGGAATAGAAGTGGGAGGGTGATATCAAAGTGGGCGTGGCTTATACTTGGGGACTAGAAAAAGGCTGAAGAAGGGAGGTGAATACTTCACTCGTCTCATCGTTCATTCCCAGTCATGTACACTTTCCTTATATCCTTCCTTATTGTATTCTCAATCAATATCGTAAGTTCGAAATCCCCCATTCGAGGTGGGTAACTAAATTGTTCAGGAAGTGAATTCACGAGAAATTCGAATGCCTCGTCCATCTGAACTTCAATCGATGATGACGGAATTGGCTTCAAATGGATCACCGTAAGATATTGAATATCTTATCAGTGGAATAATTCTTCTTAACAGTAATCTTCTCGAAGCGTACACTCAAGATGTTCCTCGTAAAGCATTGTATGCAAGAAAGTTCTGGAGAAGAAGATGAGATCTTTTTATTGCTCGTGTACAATTGATGGGTTAACGACTGACGATATCATAAATACATGAAATGGTGTGAGACTAATTGTGTTTGTTCATTCGTAAGATCCTCTGGGAGTCCATAGGAAGAGTGATACTCCATCAGTAGAGAGTAAATGATTCTTCTTAGGATGGCATGCTAGAGAATGAACAATCTTCCTCTCTCCTCCATGATCTAATCGAGCTGCTATTGAACCATCGAGAACACTGAGCAGAGAGAGAATATCATTAAATCATGACTAGTCAACACTACTTACCCATACACATAAACAGCTCCATCTTCACTTCCACTAGCAACGAAATCCATAGAATGAAGAGGTACAGACTCAAGTAGAATATCAGATGAGACATGTCCCTTGTAACTGCAATGAGAGCACACAATTACTCACGATTCAATACTCTTCCCATAGTCTTTTCTCTCCGAGTGCAAATGTGAAAATTAGACATGAAAATTGAACAATGGTTGTTAGAGTTGTCTGCTCTTCTCTTCTCTTTCTTATCTCACCTCATCAATAACTTTCCGTCGTTCTTATCGATAAGTCTAAGTGGAGATCTTAGAGTGGATACGAGAATACAGGCTGCATCAGGGGTGAAACGAGCACAACTCACTGAATCTCCCATGAAATCCTCAGTCATCTAAAGAGAGAATTCATCGATAAAAACATTCTAAAAATGAAATGAATAACTCACACTTCCATTTCTCACATTGTACACTCTAAAATGTGAATCGGCAGAGGCCGCCACAATTTCCGTTCCATGCACTTCGATAGATAGAACTGAATCTGTGGCCTCGTTGAAAATCTGCAATATACATTCATTCTCATTCCCTCCTAGTCTATCTCCCATCCCACATGTCTCTATATGTACAGAAGTGTAGGGGGTTCCCAAGTGTGCCAGGGGGTATTTGGCCAGCTCCCTGGACAGCGTGGCAAGAGTGGCCCGCTCCCTAGCCAGAGGGTTTGCACCATTTCCTTCGTCTCTGGTTTCTCGTGACCACTGGTACACCAGTACCTGGACCACTGGCCTGGATACGCCCCTACCAGTGGCCAGGGTACTGGTATTCCAGTGGTCACGAGAAACCAGAGGTCGTCTGAACTCTCGCTCGGGGGTCTTCCAAGCATGAGCAGTAGGGTTGGCCAAACGAGGTTAACGGGCTCGCAATAGGGAGAGACCGCATTGCGTGCTCGCAACGATAGAGAGAGCGTATGGGGAGGATAACGAGCCCGCAATGCCTCGCAACGAGATCGGAAGGCACTACTTTTCCTTTTCCTTTTCTTCCTTTTCACACGCTCTCTCGCCGTGCTCTGCCCTTCCCATTTCATAACGAGGCGGTGCGAGGCATTGCGGGCTCGCAATCCTCCCCCTCCTATTACGAGCCCGCAATCTCGCTATCGTTTAGACAACCCTAATGAGAAGGAGGTGAGGAGGGCGGAGGGGATTGAGCATCGTTTCTGATGTACCTCGCGATTCTCTCGTGCTGTGTCGATCATAATCTCGTTCTCGTAATCCGCTAGTCCAAACTGAAGAAGGGGGGAAGGGGAGCGGAGTGTCGTCAAAATCTGACTCACTGAGTTTTAGATGCCAGATGATGTGTCATTGGCACCCGATGACATACATCAGAAGAAAAAAACACATCAGAAGCAGGCTGATCTTTGATGAATCCATGTTTGAACTTTGGTATATGTGATTGGATGCTCAATCCCCTCCGCCCTCCTCATCTCTTTCTCATGCTTGGAAGACCCCCTGCGACGACCTCTGGTTTCTCGTGACCACTGGAATACCAGTACCCTGGCCACTGGTAGGGGCGTATCCAGGCCAGTGGTCCAGGTACTGGTATACCAGTGGTCACGAGAAACCAGAGACGAAGGAAATGGTGCAAACCCTCTGGCTAGGGAGCCGGCCACTCTTGCCACGCTGTCCAGGGAGCTGGCCAAATACCCCCTGGCACACTTGGGAACCCCTTACACTTGTGTACATATAGAGACATGTTGCCATCCCTCCGTCCTTCCCTCTTCTTACCTGCACTGGTTTCTCACTTCTACTCCTTGCATCAAATGCCTGAATAGTACAGTCCATGGAAGCAGAGAAGGCCACGTTACTCTCTTCATTGAATGCCACTGCATTCACTTTCGCTACAATTAATATTCCATTATTCGTGTTTCCGTAATCTTTAACCTGCATGGGCTCTCCATCGTCGCAGCATTTTACCCGTTTCAACATCAATAATATTGAGACATCGATCAAGTCCTCCAGCTACCAATTGGGCATTGTCAGAGGAAGATGCACAATCAAGCACCTATTATTGATATGAGAGGATGGGAGGTGATACGAAGTGATTACCTCATTTCCCGTTCCCGTATATGTCTTGATTTGAATTCCCCTCAGAGGATTCCACAATTTAATTGACTTATCACTTCCACATGTAATGCAGTAATTGCCATCAACTAAAATTATAACTAGGAGATTGAAGAGGGAAACCTCCATTCGTCACCATTGTATCTGATTGATCTAACTGCTCCCTGACCACAATGAACACTTGTTGTTAACACTTCTGGTTTGTTATCCATTATAGACTGAATAAGAGACTAGTCTTATTGGTAGATCAGTGAAGCACGTATGAGGAAATCCTCTAATCGGAAACGATTGAACGAGAAGAAAATCGATTCATAAATACTTTATTAACCGTACTGCGCGAGGTTCATCACTGATTTCAACTAGACGATTACTAATATCCACTCGAGATTTTAAAAAAAGGAAACACAGGGCACTTTGATATATGAGATAACTTAGAGACATTACAACAAAACGAAATAAATGCCAATAATTCAAATGCATTAATCTAACAATAAAACAATGATTAATCCTAATTATGAGTCTAAAGAGGTAATTCCTTCTGTTCACTCAATGCTCTCGACTCGTGAATGATGACTGCATAGTGAACCCCCTTCAATCGATTCATTATCTACCGTATCCCTTCCCTACGGTACCTGATGGAATGCAGACTGCACAAAGTGTTTATTCGCACTCGCCGTCACATACTTCAATTCATCTCCCGTCCCGAATACTCTCTGAGAGGCATAATAATGAGAGAGAGAGAGAATAAGAGAGATAGTGATACTTACAATGGATCGATCATTCAATCTGGCAGTTTTCTCCATTTCGAGTGATCTCTCAGAGGGACAATCACCAACAACTCTCAATCTCCATTCCAATTCTGCCCATCGACGTTTCTCCGTTGGACCACCCACTTGAATATGAGATAAATAATTGATTTAACTAAATTGATCATACCAGTTCCGACGATGGAAGTGACTGAATTCAGTGTTGTCTCACATACGATCCATTCTCGTCCTTCGATCAAAGAGAGAAGTTCATCACGCGCTTTTCTCTCTTTCTCCATTACACATTGTTCACGAAGGAGAGTTGATGAAAATCTGAAGAGACATGAAGGTTGTATTTCGAACAAACCCCTCATCCCATAAGTATTTCGAAACATTTCGAAACTCTCTTCCCCAACCACAGTTAATTAATTTACCTATGATCGCATCCTCCAGGATGTGTGAGATTGGATATGAGTACGAATACAGCAGATACATCCAGATTGACTGGAGCTGTGGATGACACAATCATTGGAGGGAGATCCACGTCTTCTCTTTCTCCCTCTCTTTCCTCTCCCTCATCCAATCCATCTTCTGTTTCATCCTTCATCAATTCCTCTAGTAACTCTTCAGGAGCTTTGTGTAGATTGTCCAATGGAATCTATGGATACACTCACATAATTCTTTAGATAACACTTGAATAAATTGTGAACTTACTCGTTCTCCCACAACATTAATTCCCATTCTTTCCAATTTGATAGCCACTAAATCGGGCACTCCATTCGTGAAGTGAAAGACAATCTTCGGAGGATTGAAATTATGTGGAAAGAGATGAGAGTGCTTAAATTGATATTTATATACATACCGTACACGGTTTAATATCTTACTTCAACATAGATGATTCCTTGTTGAACTACAGTCCGGGGAGAGCTAGTCAACCAATCCATTGCAACTCCTTTCGCAGTTCGAGATATAACCTGAGATGATGGATCATAATTCGAGGGAGTGAGATGGATAGACAAACCTTAGCCCACACAGCTCCTCCTTCTGTTACTATGTCCACACTGTGTTTGTATATACTGAAGAGTAATGGAAATGAATAATGAAATGGAATGTAAACCTACTCTCCCTCCTTTGGTTCAACGAGAACGAAACTCCTAAGAAGGCCATCCACTCTCGAGTATTCACTCTTTGCAATATCCACTACATTTCGCATATGACGAAGATTTCCATCGTCGATCGATTGACGAGTAAGATTTCGAGATGCCTGACAAATATCGTATCTGTATCTGTAATGGCAACGAAATCTGATAACGATATCTGATTCAGCAATAAATGCAAGCTCATAAATGATACGTTAATTTACCCGTTGGAGACTCTTCATTTCAGCTCTCACTTTTCCGAGGATATTACTTTCTCTTGAGAGGTTCAAAGATAGAATCTGAAAGAAAGATATACCTTCAACGAACATATTCCCAAACATGAACGACTTCTCCAAATTGTTGTCATATATATCTTGAATAAAATAGAAACCTCATCTTGTAAAGTAGTCGCCATTTCCATTCTCTCATTCCACATCTCCCTCAATTCTTCTTCGCTCAATCCCTCTTCTACTTTCATCTTCAATTCATTCATCGTCTTCATTCATTCCATTATCTACAGAAGACAGATATCCCCATCGCATTTTCAACGATAACTTCATCATTTCTTCAATTTCGCAAAAAAACATTTATCGCGAGAGAGAATGATCTTTTTCTCCGGCCAATTTTTACAGTTTACAATGTATGAATATGCCAGGACACGTAATAACAACAACAACAGTAAATAAGGAAATGATATCTAGAAAGTGTTAGATTGGAGATCAGTTGAAATGCGAGATTGTAGTTGATATGAATAGTTAAATATCATAATAAATAATGTACATGGAAACAAACAGGTATGGTTACATATTTCTAAGTAATCTTCTTGCAGTCGCTGGTGGATTCCTCTGATGATAACACTTTCGACATGTCATCACTTGAGTTGGATATCGAGTGTTGAAGGCTGCTTGTTGTGATATCATCGAAGAGTCAAATTCAGTGATGAATGAAAACTGAAGAGAGGGAGAGATATATACGACTATTCTAGAACATTCATGCCAAAAGATCAGCAGCGAAAGGTTTTCTACAGTAATCACAGAAGTTAATTCCATCATTTTCCCAGAATCGAATTAATAGAAATTCTTCCAATCGGATGCTGTAAGTATCATTGAACAAAGAGCATTATGAATCTAACTCACTGATTTCTCTTGATGGACTGCATTGCCCATTGTTGCATCGAAGGACATTCCAATTTAGAGAGATTAGGTTTACACATCTTCTCATTCATTGGATTACCACTGATTGTGAAGTGAGACATGATGGGGATATCAATATACACATATTATCACTTACATTCTGTCTCGTATTCGATATCATCAATGGGATAAACTTGATATGATTATTATCGAGATTGAAAGAGAGAGATCGAAGATTTCGAACCTGAGAAGAAATTACAGGGTGCGCCAAAATTACCCGCACTCAGTTTTTCGATCACATCTCATTCGGGAAACGTGCCACTGTCCTGGTGCGGTAATTACTACTAGCCCTAGTCCATGTCTCCCTAAAACTCACAAAAGTTACGATCTCCATTCAATACCTAATTTGTAGTAGCGAGTCAAAGTTGACTGGTGACTGTGCGCAATTCCCGCGAGTGCAACACAACTTCTAATAAATGCCACTCCTTCACCAGCATAGCGTGGGCTTTCAAACTCAGAACATTTAGAGTATATCCTTAGACCAACTCGAAATTTATATCAGAATTGCACTGGGTATCCTCAATGTGGAATGCTAGCTGAATTCCTCAAGCATATAAAATCACTAAAATCACCCGAATTCTGACTTTTGGTTATGTTTTTCGCCCTACTTCTTACCTGTAAGGTTCAATTCATATTTTTATATTTCATGAGTAATGGTGAAGCATGTACTTCTGCTTTTTGCTAACTAGAGGCATGCATGGTGTGTAGCTTTCAAGCGGACGTTGAAAGTGTTCACTTCGGGCAGTCAGATACATTTTGAGGCCTACCGTATTTAGGTGAAGGGCTATTGCTTGTCTAAAGTGTAGGTAGTTGCACAATCTATTGAGGTAACTATCAAGACCATAAAATTAGATCTAGGAGCTCTTTCCTTGAGACTACGATTTTTTGAGCGACAACATATCGAACTCGCGGCCCTGGCGTACCATAGTCAGTCAACTTTGGCTCGCCACAAGAAATCAGGTAGTGAATGGAGATCGGAACTTTTGTGAGTTTTAGGGAGATATGGACTAGGGCTAGTAGTAATTACCGCACCAGGACAGTGGCACGTTTTCCGAAAGAGATATGATCGAAAAACTGAGTGCGGGTAATTTTGGCGCACCCTGTAAAACTTCTTCATACCAATGTATGTACAAACAAACCTCGCGAGGGAGAATAGTCAATCGGTTATTAGCCAGATTGAGGAATGAGAGAGAAGGAAGATTTGAAAGAGAAGGGACAGAAGTGATGAGATTGAATGATAGATCAAGAGATAGAAGAGAAGGAGGAAGAGAGGCAACCATTTCCATCTGGCATCTTTTATTCACGGCATTATTATGTGCACATACTCTACTTTCTTCAAACCATTCAACTGACATTCCCAATCACCGTAATATAGAATATAAATGTTAAAAAACTCACGGGAAGTTCAAGCAATCGATTATGACTGAGATTGAGTACTTGAAGATTGATTAGTCTTCCGACCAATCTCATTTTGACTAGATCAGGAGCTGAACCCAATTGATTCCTCGATAGATCGAGAGTGGTCAAAAGAGTGCAAGTGAACCATTTCCCATCCACTCTTTTCAATCCAATCCCAGATAGAGAAAGAATCTTGAGAGAGGCCGAGGGGAAATTCTTGGGATAATCATCTCTCTTCGTCACTATTAATTCCACTTGACCACCCAGATCACACTTCTTCTCCTAGGAAATCAAAGATCAATGAATAAATAGACTACCGTATACCTTGGTGATCTCTTTCAGAGTATCGATATTTTCTCCTCTCAGAACAGCTTGAAGCTGGTTCATAAAATTACGCAAGACTTCTGGTCGGGCCTGAATAGATTGATGGACTGGCTAATACATTTCCTGACTTGCAACCTCACCTCTGATATAGCTGTAGTCTTATTCGGTATCCTCCATACAATGGTCAATTTTCCTTGATGAATAAATTTATCATGAATCGTCCTCACTTCGCATGTACCATCCAAGGGATACTTTTCCTCTTTCTACAATCAAAAAATATATTAATCTTCTTCTCAATGAAACACCTTACCCCAGTAGCTGTGAATACCGACATGCACGGCTTAGATGTTTTCAAGCCTGTAATTACCAATCACATGCTAATTGGAGTATTTCTGTCTACAGTACCTGGAGTATTGATGGTGCCAAGTGAGATGGCTCCCTTTCCCGATCTATGGCCTGCCACTGCATTAGTTGGTGCATCTAGCACCTTGCACACTACTCGCATCTACTAGAGAATGGAGGATGGATAATGATGGAGAACTGCGTATTGGAGGAGGAAAGAGTAAGTATCACACACCGGCATCTACGGTTTCATCGAATGAAAGCTGTGAATGAATACTTTGGGAATACTTTATCACGATAACTTTGGATTGTGAGTGAGAGGTAGTGAATACTTTGGGATTGAATATGTTATGGCCCGATTTAAGATCGAAATTTGATTAATTAGTTGACTAGAATACGGAGGAAAGAGGGGGAGACAATACACCAGTACATGCAACTCACAGCTAAGCATTGTACAATCAATTATAAATACAATCTATTCCTAATCATTTTTTGGTCCAACCCAAGCCAATCGATGTGCAGAATGTATAACAACTCGCTCTGCGAATATAGAACCGAGGAACCAAACAGGAATATATTCTGCAGTTACGAGACCAAGGAAGTGATATCGGAAGTATGTTGAATAATCCCATGGACAAGCTTCGTACTGGAAAAGGGATACTGTGGATCAATCGATAATTTCGGTCAACGGAACCAATTTGAGGATGGCTCCGAGTGAGAATTCAGCAGTGTATGCGATGAGCATGTAGAGAATTCCTCGACCAAGAAGAGAAATTCGATCCTGAGATAGAACATATATCCTAGATGTTTTCCATGTCTCTTTGATTTTTCTCAATCTTACAATCCTTGGATTGTTGTCACACCTGTATGTAGAAGAAAAGTTGCTCGATGATTAGGATAGCGACAGCATACACTCCGAATGCATAGACAGATGAGACTCCCACTAGTCTCCGCTCCCCATTCTCTATCGCCTCCCAGAGACCAGTGAAGAACACCTATGAATCAAGTAAAGAGGAGATACTCCGGAGATATATCGAGATGTTCATCATTAGCCAGAGGATGAGGTGATTGGGAGTAAATATACCTCAGCTGTGATTCCACACAATCCATAGAAGACGAATCTCTCTTGGAGGGAAAGACGATGGGGAGCTTTGTGACCACCCATCCAATGGCACTAACAATTATCTTATTGAATCTCTCTGAATTCCCAGAGTGATCAGTAAAAGATAAGTGATGAATTCGATTCTTACGATGTAATGGATAGAACGAGAGAAGTCAAATATGTAATTGAATTGATTCATTCATTCAGATCACCCATGATACATCGAAGGAAGAAATGGAAGATAAACCAAGAAAATGATAGATTGTTCGAAACTCAAAATAATCTATTGACGAATAAATAACTCTTCTACTATATATTACGCTATCTACATAATTTGCACGATTTCTCTCTAAGGTATACATTATAAATCGGGATGAATAAATTAACGAACTACAATGATTCTAAAACGAAAGAAGCAGAAACCGTTGGATTGTGGGAGGACTGATTCATATGCACAATTATGAACACGGGGGCGAAATAAAAATTAGAGGAAAAGAAGGGAACAAATGAATAGGAATGGTTTAGATACCGTAGTGTATCACACATCCAAAGTTCTTCCAATACATTGAGTGCACTTGGGAATTCCCGTCATTCGAGAAGGAGGAATCGTCTATAATTCATTCATTGATTGATATCTATTTTAATAAATTAATCTCACTTGAATATCCTTTATTAGTTCATGAATCCTCGTTACAACTTCATTATCTCCTTCAATTGCTTCTCTTCTATCTCCTCCTCCTTCCACTCTCGATTCTCCATCTTCACTTACAGAGAGAAGACGAGGCTGCAATATACATCTCTTCCATTATCTATCGTAATCCAAAGTGTACAATACCTCATGTTGCATGAATGCATTGAGTGATTGTTGTAATTGAGTACAAGTATGAGCAATCCTTTGTCTCTCTATTTCAGCTTCTCTCAATTCTACATCCTTAGCACGAAGTCTCTCTCTCATCACCTGAATATCCTTCATCATTCCCATCCTTCCTCTCCATTCTCCCTCTCTTTCTCACTCACCGTACGATAATGTTGATATAGAATAACATGATCAGCAATAGTTTCATTTTCTTGTTCCAGTGCAGTTCTCACATGTTCTAATTTCTTCCTTTCTTCTTTCTCTCTTTCCAATTCCTCTTCTACTTCTCTCAATCGAGAATCGACCTGATCTGTGCGGGTTGCGGTCGTCGGATGCTGCAATCATTCATTTTTGGTTGATCTTTGGTCTTTGGTATCTCTTCTTCAACGCAGCCATCTTATTTTGGTATTGTTACAGAAATGAGTAAATTGTATCTATAATTCTGGGCACAGTTTTGCATGGCAGAAGTTTATGGTATTCAACTCATAAACTCATTATTTTTTAATGCGAATTTCGACAAAAATATTTTTGGTTAGTGTAAAATCTACCCAAATCCATCCATGAGAATTTTGGACCCAAAAAGAGCGTTAATCTCTGGTATTTTTTTCCCAGTGGGGCCCCAGCAGAACGGGGCGTGGTTAGGCCCCCCCCACTGGTTTCCCAGCTTCTGAGAGAGGGTCGAGAGGGCTGATTTCTTCCCACTGGTTTCCCACTGAATGAAGAGCGTCAGTATCGTACATGAAGGCGCGCCTCGTGTTGCACAGAACGGGAGTTTCGCAAATGCGAAACTCCCGTTCTATTTCGCTTGTTTTCATGGCTATTGTTCGCAAATCTCAAGTTGTTCATTCCAATTTCTTGTCATCTAGTAGAGGAACAAAAGTTTTCTCATTTTTAACGCATGTTCTATCGTGACTTATTGTATCTTTCTATCCACTCTACAACTCACATGTGACTGATTTCAGATCGCCATAGTAATAATCGCATATATCTATCTCATCGGAAAATAGTGATGGAAATGACAATTTTCACAGGTATGTCTATTCACTAATGACAATTGAACCATTTCAGGCAAATTTTTCTTTCTTGGGAAATTTCAACAGCTATTTTTATATTATCATCCTCGAAAGAAGACAAATGAGATCACAAGAGATGTCCTATATTGGTACAACGACCCCCACTACGAATCTTCATTATTGTTTGCATCGTATTGTTGTATACTAAGTATACTTATCATTGATAAAATACTTTGCCGGTTTGCATACTCGTTTCATCACGTTAGAGAACCACTTCACCCACTGGTTTCCCAGGTTATTTCCCACTGGTACCCCAGTAGATTTCCCAATGGTCCCCTACCTTACTCCCCACTGGGAAAAGTACTGGGAGACCAGTGGGAAAAAAATACCAGAGATATTTGAGGACCCAAATTACCCTTTCAACTGTGATTCTGAGAGAGTTCGCTGTTGCACAACTCACCAATTTCCTCTCCAATTCATTATACTTCTCTTCAGCCTTCTCTCTTCTCATTTCACTCTCCACAATTCTTCCTTCCATTTCTTCCATTCTCTCTACTCCTTCTCTTATCAATCGAGCAGTTTCATCTTCAGCTGAAGCCAATCGCTCCTGTAATTGCAATAATTCACCATCACATATCATGACCAAATGGGACGGATTAATCTAAATATGAGCTCATCAAATCTCGACACATCCTTATTCTAATAAATTCATACCTGTAGTACAGTAATCAATTGACTTTCGTGTCCATCACTTCTAGCTCCTTCTCCTATCTCAATTCTTTCTCTTCTTTCTTCTATCATTCCTCCATTTAATTGTCCTCTCAACATTTCATTGTCTTGTTGCATGAATCGAAGCTGTGTCTCGAGCATTCCCAACTGAAAAGCAACAAACTATATTAGGAACCATAACACTTAACATACTGTAAAAAAAAGACTTAAAACAGTCAAAAACAACTAAAAGGTGAACATACTCTCTGTTGCATTTGTCCTCCTTCTAATCTTTCTCTCAATTCGTTATTCTCTTGAATGAGAGTATTCACTCTTCCCACTGCCTCTCTCAATTCAACCACGATCGAATTCTGAAATATCAACCATTACATGTATTTTCCACTTCAAATATCTCACTTGATTCTCATCTTCTCCATTCTGTTGCATAATAGCATTCATTGAATCATTCTCATTCTGACTTCTTCTCAATTCCTCCCTCATCTACAATCATCAACTCTATTATCTCTCTTCCTAATCATTCATACCTCTTGTAACATTCTTTCCTTCACTCCCAATTGTCCTACCAATTCCTTCTCTCTCAGTGATACATTGTCCTCATCTTTCTCTCCCTCCTTCTCATCTCCATTATCTTCTTCCTGTCTTTCTTTAACTCCTTTCAATTCGAATTCGAGTGCTTGTCTCTCTAATTCACTCTTCAATTTCTCATCAGTTAACACGATCAGTCGATCTTCCAGTGCGATCACCTACAATTACATTAATCAAATTACAGATGTCGAAGATAAACCAGCACTCAATGATTTACTAATAATCAATGATGCCATTGCTAGTCTAACCTGTTCTTTCAGTTCTCGATTCTGCGTCAGAGCACGGGATACGGTAGCCTTCTCGTTCTGTAGATCTTGGAGGATATCGTGAAGAGACTGAAGAGATCAATTAAATATATCAAGCAAATAGGATACCATTCGATAAGAATGATTCAATCGATTTCATTATCTCTTACCCCAGCTCTTCCATCGTCTTCAGCCATTTTCCTCTCAGCAATCTCCATCTTCAATTTCAATTCTTCCATTGCACAACGATAACTCTCAAGTTCACGATCCTAAACATGATACATTTTCCGATTTAACAATAAACTAAGTAAGATACCTTATCCTCTTCCATCTTTCTCTTTTCTTCTTTTTCTTCATTCAATCTCTCTTCAAATACCATCGTAATCCTTCTAGCAGTTTCATCAACTCTTCGTGTAGCCTCTTCTTCACTTACTCCTGATAATCACAATGATCACCACCCGGTAGTAACATCCCAAAGGGGAGGGGGGTATAACGATAAACGGTAACCTCCGACAGATACGACTTCTCCAATAGTCTCTTTTCCTTCAGTTTGTCCTTCTTCATCTTTCCTTCCACTCATAATCATAATCTGTCCTCGTGCACTTTCCACATCATCTTCCAATTGGGACACTCTCACACGAGAAATTGATAATTCGTGAGATAGAGTCGACACCTTACAATTATTAATTTATAATGGATGGATTATGCATTATTTGATATGAGAATGAATAAATCCAAATAAAAGTTGTTTATTCAAACCTCATTCATAAGATCGTGTACTCTCTGTGATAGATCCCTCTCTCTTACAGTACTCAATTGAATACTATCAGCTGCTTCTCTCAATGTTTTCTCTAATTGACATCGAAGAGATTCCACCTCAGCACGTAATTCATCCTCTGAACGGATCACAAATTTAAAACCTCCTACCGAATTTTGTCACAAATTTTTCATGACAACATTCTGTAGGACATTTTATCATAGAAAAAGCAGAACAACTAACCTTGATGTCCATTTACAGAATGAATATCTCCATTGATTGCTCCATGGGCTCTCAATTGTCGAATATTCATTTCCTTACTAGCCAATTCCTTTCTCAATTCCTTCACTTCTCCTTCCAATCGTTCCTTCTCTTGATATACTCCACGAAGACGAGCCTACACACAATATTTCACACTATTTATCGTCCTGATTTTGGGAAAATCGTAGTGAAATAAACTTGTTTTCTCACCTGTGCTTCACTCTTATCCTGTTGTAATCCTCTGGTTGCAGATTGAGTCGTCGCATTCTCTCTCCTCAGATTGTTCAATTCTTCTGAATGAGCTGCTACCATCCTGAAGATACAAATATCATACATTGCTATCATTGTTTATAACATCACTCCACAACTCATCTTGATGAATCTACCAACCGATTTGAATATATTTATAATAATACTTTCGTTAGGTTTCGCTCATCTCACTACAGACCCACTTCATCAACAATCAATGTTCATGTATGATCAAAATAGATGAGAAATCGAAATAAATACAAAATATATTAAAACAACAAACTTCTGAGCATGGATCAGTTCATCTCTCAATCTCTGTTCTTCTCTCGACGAATGAGTGTGATCATGGGCATTAGTCTGCAATTATATCTTCGCTTGAATTGAAAAATTGTAAATAAATGAGTGAATTTATAAATTTAAACAATTAAAATTAACCGATTTCTAATATATTTTCTTGAATTATAAAGATAATTGTATGACTCACATTACTTTGTCTCAACATCTCTTCCAATTGTCCCACTCGTTCATTTCCCATTCTCAATCGAGAGAGCAGATCAGTCTTCTCCTCCACTAATAGAGCCAATGCCTGCATCACACAATCAGTCACACATTTCAACTACTCTTTCGAATCACATCGTTTCTTCTACTTCTACAGTACTCATACCCCTACGTCCTCCTTCAACTAACCGATTGCAATTGTACAATCTGTGTCTCTCCATGGGCACTACTCCTTCCACTCTCCCTCGCTGCCAATTCATTGTATGCAGAATATGCTTGAGAGTAGAGAACGTGCTGCAACCACTCATTTTAATTAAGAATTCGGATCATGATCCAATTTTACGATTTGAGTACTAGCCAACCACATCATATAACATATCTATCATGGATGGATACATTTGGCTAGTATAGTATTTATTTAAAAAGGTGGTTGTTGAGGAAAACCATAATTACTTGCGTTTCAACCAGTGGATATTCCTATAAAATCAAAATAGAATACCAGATCAGCCAATTGTTTCTTCAGTGTTTCACACTCGCTAGTCTTCACTTCGAGTGCTTGGAAGATTCCATCGGAAACACCCAATTCTCCCTCTGTAATCAATTCAATCATTACATAATTCATAAGATTCAATTATAATACGAAGTTGTTATATGACACTTTCTCAAACCAATATAGTTCGAAAAGAGGAAAAAAGTAAAGTGAGAATAAAGGATACCGTGATACTGTGAGTGAACAGACTGTCGTCCATTGGTATATTCCATTCCTCCATTGGATGCCATCGATGGAACGGGAGAAGATGATGATTCCCCTCCGTTTACACGACGAGACTCGAACTCACGCAACTTAAATATATTATTTTTATTTCACGATAATGACTTTCCAAAAATATTTTAGCTAATAGCAATCGCAGGATTTACAAAATATGATATGCTTGGCACGTCAGATATACTATTAAAAAACAGTAACCAAGTAAAGAAAGCTGAATCATTAATCCAGGACTGGAATCGGTTAAAATGTGTAAATGATATGATACCTTTCTCTTGGCAGCAGCAATCTTCTCCGCCTTTGCTTGTTCTATACTCGAATTCTCCCCGTTCATGTCACCTCATGCCACGAATCTCAAATGATCAGCCTATTGTCAAATATATTCATAGACATCAAGATAACATAGGTCGAACAAAAGGGCTAATCCAACTAAAACGTGGCCGCAATGCGCCATGGACTAGTTGTGCGCCTCGCGTGAATTTAACTATTTCCCGGCTTCCATGTCCCGGTTTTCCCTGCCTCCCATCCAACGATTTTGATGGACACTCGAGTGGACACTTCCCCTCAGGCCTCCTCTTACAATCATTTTGTACAATTTCATTTATTTTCCTATTTTTACAGACTATTCCCAATTGAACTCATGTGTTCCACTTATCGACCTTGACTTCTCCTCTTTCTCCTCTTTGATATCGCCTCTTTTTCGGCTGTTTGCTCTATCAATCTTTCTTCACTCAAGGTGTTCTATCCCCTCCTCTCCCTTCTCTTCTCCATCCATCTCAATGTGTCCACTCTTCATAACTGGATTCATCCCTTCCAGTGGTCTTCATCGTCTCTTCGCCCCTTCCTGTCACAATCCCCATATCCTTCTCCTCCTCCTTCCTTCCTCCAGTCCCGAAGGGAGATCCTCTTTCCATTCACCTCCTTCTTCACCCCCTTTTTCTCCTCATCATATTACTTGTCTCCTCCCCTCTGATCCCTACCCCCCCCCCCCCCTCCCCCTTCCCTCCTCTTCCCTATCTCCTCAATCCATTGCAACAATCAGTCGTCGTCCCTTCTCCTTCAATCTTCCTTTCAATTCAATGACATTTCCCAGTACTTGAGTTCATTCCTTCAGAATGCCAGGGGCTTATCTCAAGAGAAGGGTAGTTGATCTTCTTCGAACGAAATCTTCCCCTCCACAATCCATACAGGATATTCAACAGGAAGATCAGGTGTGTATCTCCTCCTCTCCATCCATCATCTCATCCATCTCTTCATCATTCTCAGGAAGAAGACTCAAATAATCTTTCCCTTCTTGCCCATCTCTATCTCACTGGTCTCAGTGGTCATTCCATCAAACAACCCGAGTTGTACTTTGGGAAGACAGGATGTGATCTGCCCTTGCTACAAGTGCGTGCCCTCTTTCCCTTCTCCATTCCATTCATCATTTCACCCCCTCAATTCAGATTGATCGACTCGAATCTTCCATAGTATGCGCCTGTACTGGACCAGAGGGAGGATTGACTAATGTGGGTTGAGAGAAAAGTGAGGGAGAAAAAGTAGAAAGGAAGGAAGCTAGGGCCATAGAATAGACGTAGTCCATTCATATGTGAGAACATGCAAGCACGACACTTCCCATTTCACTACTTAATGGCTCCATTGAATATTTCTCTTCTTCCGATTGCTATACTTCTTACTCTTACACAGGGAGAGACACGGAAGGAGGGATTACTCTAATCTTCTTATGCACATTCGATTCTCTCTTCAGGTTGAAGCAGTTCGCACTGCTAAAGTGGCCAAGATGGTCAATTTAGACGATGAGATGTGTCTTTCAACTGATGGAATGACGACTGATGATGAAGAAGATGAAGACCGAACTAGTCTCAATGTCAATATAATCTCTTTCTTCTTCTCTCGTAAAAGCCTTTGGCAGTCTTCTTTGTCCTTTCCATTTCTCTCTCTCTCTCTTTCAGGGTTCCTCCTTCTCACTCGAGCACCATTTGCCCACCAATGGACGGAATAAGATAAACACGGGGACTGCAGACAAAAGTGAGGACGAATCCTTCCCTTTCCTCCTTTATATTCTTCCATTCGACCGTATGATAACATCCTCAAGTCAGGCGTACAAGAGGAGAATCACACATGTGCGAATTGGAATGAATTAGAGGGGAGATGGAAGGGAGAGGGGGGAATGGGCAAGGAATGTCAGTAGAGGAGGGCCACAATTTATGGCCACTCTTTCCACTTCTCACTAGTAATGGGAGGATTACACTGGAGGTGTTCCACACTTAACCAAAGGCTATCCGATTACTAGACAAACACACTCTTTTGCGGGGTCTCAGAAGAGGGGCGAGACAGATATGATGATGATGTTATAGATGCGTGTGATTCCATCGATTGGTCTCGAGTGGACGAAGAAGTAGCCTTTGGTTCGTCTGTTTCACTCTACGAAAGGAATCCCCTTACGGGTGTCCCAGCTGGCAATCCTATCGCTGATGTGTATGCAGTCTGTGCAAGAGAGAACAACGCTGTGAGTGAATGAAGGAATGAAAGGGAAGAAGGGCGAATTACACCCATCAATATCCACAATGATGGCTAGAGGGACACGAATGATTGATCGACTGTCTGTCATAGAACACTGCGTGGATTCTTGAGCATGGGAAGGGTTAATCTCTCTCCTTAGATTCTTGCACTTGCGGATGGAGTCAATTGGGGAGATGGGGCGAGATTGGCTGCGAGATGTGCAGTAAGAGGAGCAATGGACCATCTCAATCACTGCATTCTCACTCATCAATTCACCAATACAAATGTGAGCATCAGACTTGTCATTGCCAATACTCCACAAGGATAAGACGGTGTGAATGACAAAGACGGATCTTGTTTAGGAGGTGTTCCATGAGTTGCTTGCCTCATTCCATCGAGCTCATTCTCTCATCCTCCAAGAGGAGGGAATGTTGACTACTCTTTGTGTAGCCGTCGCCCTCCCTGTTTCCAACTCCAACAGGTAATTAACCAGAAAGAGCTAATTGCAAAACAAATTACTTATCTCCGAGTAATTGTCCTTACAACACATCTCATACCTCTCTCCAGCTGGGTTCTCTGCGTATGCAATGTTGGCGATTCCCTTTGCTTCGTGTACAATTCATCGTACGGAGTGAGGGAAGTAACCCTCGGATCTCACGATTCCTCGGAAATGCGAGATATGAGAAACGCCGGAGGAGCATTGGGGCCTGTCGATGGAAGGAACCCACAACTGCAGAATCTCACATGCTCTGAGACTTTCGTAGAGTCCGGTTAGTAATTATTCGTGAATAATAATCAGAAACAAACATAGTTACCTTGACCCTTGGCACTAGATAGTCAAAAACGAAAGTGCGAAACACTTCAAAAAAACCACCCAAAAATAACAGCGCAAAACACCAGCGCATATGAAATGGCACGCCGCGATCAAAGGTAATCGAAGAGCGCAATCGAGATGCAAGTAATAAAAAAGTAAATAACAATCAACCGGATCAATACAAATCAATATTAGAAAACGTAAGCCGCAGCAACTTACAGTAGTTTTGGAGAATACGGTAAAGCTGTCTACGGAAGTATTGGGAACTGTTTTATTTTATTTTTTCAAATATTTTTGTTTAATGAAAAGAGTGTCTTGATTTTTTGCAAATAACGCTTTGGATTAAGACTTTATGAAAACAAAAGTAGTGCGCAATAAATTAAACTCAATATACTCTCTGGAATTTAGTAGTAGACTCTTGAATATCGACATGGTATCTGTATGGACCAAGAAACAAAGAATATATTCATATAATCAATCAGGGGATCTCATCTTCATCACATCCGATGGAATATCCGATAATTTTGATCCAGTCGTTGGGAAGTTCTGTGTGATTAAGAAGACTGAAGAGAACGAGAATCCAGCCCTTCCCAAATTGACCGATAGGAAACTATCTGTGTGAGTACACAATGATGTGAAAGACAAGATTCAGACACACGACCATAGGGTAATATGTATGTGTTTGCAGGACAGCCTCAGGTCCTTCTCATCACGGAGATTCATTTCATCGAACAAAGAGTTGTGCAGCATCCATTCCCTGTATAGATGCTACTCAGAGACAAGTGAGTGCATCACTTTCCCATTTCATTACTCTCCAGGGAATAACAGAAAAAAAACGAAGACTGGAGTCAGCAATGCACTTTAAACGAGAAACAAATGAGGTTAAACAGCTAAACCAAACAATATCTTTAAGAATTTGATGCTTCTTCGTATGCGAGACATAATCTCGAATGGTTTTCTTCCTCGTAAGGATACATTAAATGATGAACCCGTTACTCCTCGTCCTCCTAATCCATCTCGACTATGCACTTCACTCACTCAATTCGCTACTCAACTCAGCACGTATGTCGACCGTGTATAATGTCTGAAGAGAAGATATAATCAGAGATATAGACATGATAAAATAGACTAGATTCATATCTATTCCTATGCAGACAATCAACTAAAATAAACACAGAATATTAATTAATTGCAGAGCGAAGAGAAGAGTGCTCGAAAATCCCGAATTGTACAAGAAAGAAAAGCTGACTAAGGTAAGTTAATCAACCGGAAAAAAGTCGAATACCAAAACAGACGTTTATAAAAACGATACTTTGTAATATACGTATTCAGTCTGAGGAACGAGCTCGTCGTAAGATGGTGAGGGAGAGGATAGCCGATCTACCTGGCAAATTGGATCACGCCAGTGTCGTCGCCTATCGTGTTGGATGCACCAATAGAAATAACAAGACCAAATACCGTACGATTTATTTCATTCATAGAGTTCGGTTATGAAACATTTCAATATATTGAAAAAAAGGTATTGCAGGATACGAGCCGAAACATGAGAATTCATTACCGACCGAGACTGTTGAAGCAAACGTAAATCTGGAGCATTTCACTCGGTCAGATGAACAAGTTAAGGAATCTTTTACTTGTAACGTTTTCAGTCAATCACGTGCATCGTGTGAACGAGTATTGGAGGATAAAGAAGGAGAAAGGGAACAAGTCTCTCTTAAAATACCTCTTCAATCAGATGAAACACTTCCGAATAGAGCTACCAGTCCGTATGAAGAAATAAGAGTAAGTTTTCATTGAATCGTACATCGTATCTACGACGTTGAAGCATTATGTTTTCCAATCTCTCTTCATCGTCTTCTTCATCAGATTGATTCATCATCTCGATCAAAACGTCGTCATTCTCGCGGGTCGACAGCCCGGCACACTCTCTCTGTTGATGTAGCCTGGTTGAAGAAACTTGTTACCAGGAAAGACAAAGATGAAGTCAAAAAGTACGATTCAATTAATTGATCACATTGCATTGAAGACTTCTTCGTAGTGAAAAATCCGAATGTTTGCAGATTGGAAGAAGAGACTCCTCGGTCGTTTTCTTCTCGTATTCGCGGTCTTCTTTCCTCCAACAAGAATCTCTCAGAACCTCCAATGGACGTGTCAACTCCATCGTCCATTCCTTCTTCTCATCCGGTGTCTCAACCAATTCTTCAATCAAATCAACCATCTTTTCCACCCCGTGCTAATCCTCGATTTCCCCGTCCCATCAGTACTCGTTCCCAGTCAACAACCAATCCGAATGCCGTTTCAAGGAGGAGTTTCCATCTCGCATCCTCTGTATCTCACGTGTGATTAGGCAACATTCTTATGTTTCCCTATGTTTTCTTTCATATTAGTCTCCAATTCTGGGTCAATCCTCCCTGTTGAAAAAACTATTTCTTTAAAAATCCAGATTACGATTGTGTACATAATCTGCCTGCCTTCCATTTGCTTATTTCTTGCTGATTCTGTCAACTTTCCAGAAACGATCGATCTCATTGCCTTTCTTACATTCTCGCATCTTATTTGTTGAATATGCAGAAATTCTCGATTAAGTCATTCAACCAGTGCCCAAAGAGAAATAAGTGATAAATTATTTTATTTGGTTCTGTAGTCTCTGTAATATGGACAAATCTGAATAACAAATCGAATAATATTTGGTCAAAACTCTCGAAATGTACAGGACACTTTTGGGAAAACATATATAATATAATCTATACTATGGCAATTTACAAACAAATCTTCAAGAATCGAACACACAGCACAGTTTGCAAAAGGGTAACTTAAAGCTGATTGGAGATCCTCTTTTCTTTATTAGTCAAGCCTGTATAGAGTGGAATAAAGAGAAGGATTCATAGTATATACTAACCCATGTATTGTGTATATTCATGTCCGTTCTTCTCTCCCCTTCGTCCCATCTCCCGTACACACATCGTCGTTTGCTTCGTGCATCTTCCGAAGTCTACAATACAATTATCATCATCTCAATTTAATCATTCAGAATATATCTAGGAAATCACGATATATACACTAAACCACAATATCGATGGGACCACCATAGTCACTATCACGATACAATATTTCTCTTACCAATGACATGTCGTCGGTTGGAACACTGTAACTATTCATTTATATCCGGAATGTACATGAATAAGATTGTGATAACTTACTTGACCCGAGTAGCACTGTGCCTCATAAACTTCTGAATAAGTCTAGCAGCTCCTTGTCTCTTTCGATGAACTCTATATGCATTCTGGATGGTTGCAGCTGCACGATGCTCACGTGACAGAGAACGATTCGGAACCTCAATCATACAGTTGACTATTGCTCCTCAATTATCCTGTACCTGTATACAAATACTCTCTTCCTGCATGGAAGGATGTTCCTGTACTTCATCATGAGTTTCCTCCTTCTGATTAGCTCTTCTCAATCGGAAATGCTTCTGTACTACCACAGCTGCATTGTGGAGTCGACGGAGATAACAGTACTTGAAGAGCAGAATATTGAGATATAGAGAGATGAATAGATTTCAATACCTGTTTGTATCTTCTATAGCACATTTGTATTACTGTGGCGGCATTTCTCTCACTCTCAGTAGGGGACGATCCTCCGAAAGGACTTCTCTGCATTACTCGAGCGGCTTCGAATACATCTCGTTGTTCTTTTGCTGCAATCAATCAGTGATTACTTTGAAGAATTGGGATCTTTCACGATCAAGTGGTTCAACTCACGATTCAATTTGAGAGTCTCCAACTTCTTCTGAAGTGGGTCGACATCCATCGATATCTCATTAGAACCAGATAGAAATTCGCCGAGATCTCTGCAACAAATTGGGATAGAAGAAGATAAAATATCAACTGCATACTTGTCTTCCAATTCAACATCGAGTGCTCCGATGGTCATATGATCAACACTTGAAGTAGAAGGGAGCATCTGTCCAAATGGAATTGTCTCCATATAGATTGGATCCATCCATTGCTCCTGATGTTGAAGTTGCACCTCGTATTGACTGCAATGAATGGATCTAGACAATGTCTTTCACGATAGCCGACTTACCCATATCCCATATTCATGCAGTGATCATTGGGATAATCAGTATTCCCATTCCTCATATTCACCTCATCCCGAACTAACGAAGAACAATCGGGGAAGGGAATGTGAGAATGAGCGATTACATGAGAATGAGAATGACCATCGAAGACACCATTCGAATTCTGAAACGATTTCTTGTCTCTTCAACTCCTTCTCCCTTATCGATACCCTAATATTTGCAGGAAGAGCCTCGATTAGTCTATTCGCCAGAGTTGCCATCTGATCTCTCGCGAAGTCATTCACCATTCCAGGGCTGAAAGAACATTCTCTATTAATATACTCATATTCACCATACCTAGTAACAGCTTGGAATAGATTGGCCATCGTGGGTGAATCAGGGACGAGTACTTCAGTATCCATTGATATTTCAAGAGGAACTCTCTGTCCAATCTCTTCTCCTCTCATTCCTTCTCTTCTCTCCATCATTGTCTCTCCATGACTCATTACCCATGCTTCCGTACTTCGAGCCGGACCGTCACACATATTATCATCCTACAACAACATCTGTTTCGATGACTGTTCTTAATCTTCAATACTCGATTGAAATGACTCACTTCAACCCGATGGCATATTATTCCATCATCCAAACTGATGGTTCCTCCCATACTCAAATTCTCTGATCTCAATCTTTCTGTTTCTCTCTCTAAATCTTCCATACTCCATCCTGCTTCATTCGCTAGAATCATTGCACATCGACCTTTTCCTAAAGATTCAATTTTAGATTTCGAGTGACATTCTTCACTTACTATTGGCTAATGCGATAGTAAGAGGAGTCTCTCCCTCCACATCCTTCGCGCTTATATCAAATTCACGATATTTCGATGGAAAATCATCCCTCCTACAATGAAGACAATATCGATAATGTTAGTATGAGTACAACGTACCTAAACAAAATCCTCTGGAGCAATTGATGAAAGTCCAGAGCAGCTGCCAAATGAAGAATTGTTCGAGATGGCATTGAAGAATTGAGAAGATAAGGGAAGACCAAGGGACGACCTCTCAATGCATCCACCACTGACAGAATACTCTCGGGATCAACGTTGTCGATGTTCTGAAGAGTACTTTGTAATTCATCAATGAGTGGGTTGAATACCATGGGTGAATTGAATGCTGCACATAAGAGATGAATTCGATCGACGAGAGATTGAAGAAGATCGAATCGAGAAGGACCCTCGTGAGAGCAAGATCTGATGAAGAGATGAATGAAGAGGAAGAAGAAAGAATGATTCTTACTTATAGAAGAAGTCCAATGGAGGTCCGATTGGAGTATCATCTAACAACACTCTCACAATGATCTTTCCCTTTCCTAAATAATATTGATCCGTCACAGTAATTCAATGTAATATTTGACCAGGAGGAGTGAGTACTTGAATGACTCCATCTTGTATCAATACCCCTCTCACTCGCTTCTCTCCGAACATAACTGAGTATTCATGACCACTGACAAACCATCCTCCAACGAGGAGAATTCGTTCTCCTCCCTTCAATCAACACTATCTTTCATTCAGTATTCCTTCTAACCTTAGTAGAGGCAGCAGTAGGACAGAGACTGAGAGTGGATGATCCAGTTGAAGTGGAAGGACCTCGATTGATCGATGAACTCCATTCAGAATTGAATGTACTCCAATCGGAACAAGATGGAGTTGGTCCATTCACATTCTCTATTCTACTCCAATCTGTTGCCATTTCATCAGAGGAATGACCAGTATCTCCCGAATGAGATCGAGAATGAGCTCCATCTATAATGAACAACCATCTATTTTAAGATTCACATCAAAAATAACTATTCATTAATAGCTGCGAGAGTAATGGCCTATAAATTCATACTTTCTGGTAATATCCTTTTCTTTATCCATTTGAGAGAATGTTTACGACCGTAAAGCATTTATGTTTCGTGGCTAGTCTCCCCCATATTCCTTCTTTCTTTACTCACAATAACAATCCGTTATCTCGTTTCTTACCTCTATGGTATAGTTGTCCATTGGTTCTTTCATTCCATTCTCTCTTCACAGCTCCCGATATGAATTGAGTATCAACTGAATCAGAGAAGGCCGACGGTTGCCTGCAATTCACTCTCTATGTCAAGAGATTCGAGAAGAGGAACGATTCCTCTTTTGAAGGAAAGGGAAGAAAGGAATCTCTCGAATCCCCTCAAATGGACAACTCAATTGGGAAACACAAATCAAGGAATCCCTAGAGACATAAATAGAAGGGAGATACATCTCTTCTAATCCAACATTCTATTTCTCACCTTGCCAATATGAGACTTGAAAGTCCTCTTCGTGATGCGGAACTACACGAATTACGACGATTCTGGAAGATATTATGATTATATAATGAACCGATTATGAAAATGAGTGAAGAAAGTGTGAAATATAGGAATTGAACATAATCCGCTCATGCTCTCAACTACTCTTTCTATTATTCAATCGAATTCTATGATAGATGTTGATAGACAGTGCAGAGTGAGATAGAGAGTGGAATGGATAGACAAGACAATTCTCTCAATTACCAATGAATTTCTAGTGGGAACGAGAAGATATTCAATAGAAGATCCGGATGAAATACTCTCTACCACCAATAAATCACTCCCATTCGAGAATGAAGAATCAATCTAAATGAGTCTACCTTTCCCTCCCATTCTCTATTTCACTCGATAACTTCTCCACTGACCAATTTAGTCTCAGCTTCTCTTCTCAAATTCTCCATTACTTCTTGAGCGATGAATTCAATATCGGATTTAGGCATGAAGCACACTCAAATGAATTCGTCATTTCCGACTTATCAATCAGTGAGACAATCAGTGATAAGAAACATACGAATTGGTTGCATTTGTGTAAGAAGTTGAGATAGATTAGGATTGAGTCCATTCTTTCGTATTGAATCGGATATTCGAGTAGAGAAGGAAGCGACTCCCGTGTCTTCACTCTCTTCACTCTTTAGATAATGAACGAGAACTATATCAGGATTCTAAAGATATCTTTCCATTGAGAATGCACAGTTAATCATACCGAAATGAGTGAGTAAGCCCGTCGATGGAATGTTGGAACAATAGCAGAATGAGCATAATTAGCATGAATTACATCAATCTTCTTCACTTTTAATTTCATATGATCTTCCCTGATTAATCTTCCATCTTTCCTTCTTGTCCATTCATATCCATCATTCTACAAGAGAGAATGTCATTATTCATTCCTCTCACATCTTTTTCTCGTCTCTTCAAACCTTGAAATCGACTTGAGAGCGAGAGAAAAGAAGTTGTGTTCCAGATGGAGGTCTCTCTAATACACTTCCACTCAACCATTCACCATGCAACGATGCTGCTTCCAATAGACGATATACCTCCTACAATCATTCATTTCTCTCTCTTTCATTCGATGAATAACCAATATTGATGACGTCTATGTCATGTTTACGTCTCTTGTCGACGTACCCAATTACATATGAAATGTAAGGGAAGGAATTCGAAATGTTTGCAGTGTGAGTTACCACACTCGAATGATAAGCAGTGTGATAAGGGGGGCTAACCTCATTTCTGTTCCAAGTGAGTTTCGTTGTCTGATAAGAATCGAATGAAGTGGAAGGTGAGAAGGAAGTGATAGTTGACATTATATGGGAAGACGAATATAGAGAGACTACGTTAAGAGTCGCATCTGATATTGACTCGTTGAAGAAGGAAGAAGCAAGAAAGGAAGAGAGGAAGGGAGGGAGAGTGGAGTCACACTCAACAGGGGGAGAAAAGAGAGAAGAAGGAGAGTGGAAGAGAAGGAAGATGAAAAGGATTGAAGAATGAACGAACAACCAACCAAAAAAACGACTAAATGAGAAACGATGAAAGAAAGAGATGAAACGAATAATATGCGACTACCCATCTCTTCTTCCCCATATCCCCTGAGGCTGTCTTCTTTGTTTGGCACACTGCCAAACATTCCCTGGCAACAATCAGCTGGGTGCACCGTAGGAAAGGAGAAGCACACCCCACACCACAATTCCTTTTCCTTCCTTCTATTGCCTCTTTCACATGCATTTCCAATTACTCGTCCTCGTAAAATGGCAGTGTTTCTCGGGTAGATAATTAATCTTGTGGAGAGCAACCACGAAGGAAATACAAAGTACGAGCCACTGAAACACTAATAAAATACTTATATAAATTTCGGATACAATGTCATGAATTCAAGTTAGATACATTTCATAGAATTATTTGCAACGTGTAAGATATTACCAATCAAACGCAGTTGACGAAATTTCATCAATAGTATCTTCTTTATGTTTTCAAACACGACAAAAATAGCGCGATGTAACATGAAATGGAACATCTACCTATCTTTTCTACAAAAAAATAGAAAAAAATCAAAAAGTCAAATTGTTCTTTCTGCTATCTACAACAAAGTAAAAGATAAAGCAGGAAAGTACAAAGCGCATAATAAACGAGAGGATTAAGTGTGGATCTAGTCATTTCTCTTTATTACCATGCATCTGGTTGATGTATCTACCTACATGTTTCTCCCTTCTCTTTACTCTACAATTCATTCTCTATCTTCCTCTTCTTTCGATTCCTCAATTTGTCATACATCCTTTCATTGATCTCAGCTGGGAAGAAACAAAGTTCTTTTCCAACTCCCTTCACCATAGGAAAAAGCGGTCCAAAAAAAGTGAGAGTGCGCAAGATATTGTTAGATCGAGAGAAAGAAGAAAGGGGAGGAGAGTGGAGGATAGGTAGCGAGGAGGGAATTTAGAGGGAACTATCTACCATTGTCAGCGCAATTGCAGCATCTCTAACAAAGTGTCCTGAACTAAACAATTCGATTGAATCAAGAGTAATATTGAGATATGCCCATTCCATCTAATTATCATAGTGAGTGATTCAAATATCAAAAGGTGAGTTGCACTCTTTCACTTTCACTTTCAAATTTCATCTCACTTTCGATCTCAATTAATTTTCTCAGATGGTCTCAATCACATCATCTTCCCTTATTATTCCTGCATTGTCTATTCTCTTTATTTTTCGTAATGTCCTAATCAGTTTGCTCTCTCCAGTAAGTTTCACTGATCCGTCTCATACCTATCAGTCCAACCATAATCAGTATCTCCTTCTTCCCTTCCTTCTTCTTCATTCCTTCTATCATCGTAATCATCTCCCTCCTGGTCCTTTTCCTCTTCCTCTCATTGGCAATATGATTCCTCTTGTCTTCTGTCAATTTGAGGATCAATTGCATCGATGGAGAGACACATACGGAGAAGTGAGGGAATATCCCATTCTTTGATACTCGATCTCAATACTTCCCTTCAGATCTTCACAGTTTGGATTGGTCCAATTCCTCTTGTAATGGTCTGTTCACTAGACCAAATGAAAAGATATTTTGTCGATCGAGCTGATATTTTCTCGAATCGATGGAAGAATTTTATCACTGATACTTTCATGGGTGAGTCCTATCAACTTTGTACGCAAGTTTGTGTCAGTTAGTCATTCATTCTTTCCCTTGACTTCTTTCTTCTCTACCGGAACGAAGAGAGCTAAAGACAGCTAAAAGGAGTAGTTTACAATGAGAAGAGTGTTGATCCTTGCAGGGGGTCACTATGGAGTAGTTCAAGTGGATGGAGATAAATGGAGAGAACAACGAAGATTCTCTCTTCATCTTCTACGTAATTTCGGAGTGGGAAGACCTGAGATGGAAGAGAGCATTCTTATTGAGGTATCACATTCCTGCGTCACATATGTTCATGCCATGTCGATACAATGGAAAGATCATTCTATGTAGGAAGAGAAAGAGAAAAATAGTGAGAAGGGAGAAACTCCGGGCTGAAATGGGAGGGAAAGGAATGGAATCACTGAATGAATCATTCTCAAGCTCATTTCGATTGTTCCCAATTGTGACGTAGATAGTGAAATCGATGCAATCTTCTACTCATCATCTAATTCATTCTCATTGCAGACGAATAATCTCATATCGTTCCTCGAATCATCTCATGATCCTCTTTCCCTCTCTACTCCAATAGCTGTTTGTGTTGGGAATGTGATCAATAAGATCTTATTTGGAAAGACCTTCCCACAGGTGCAAAGTATTCCTCATTACACTATCACACTCACTCATCCATTGATATCATGATCAGCACATTGCTAACGAGCTCACACTTATTTCGAGTACATACAAAATAAATCGGAAGTAGTTATTCCGAACACAATCTTGTGACGTTCACATGCAGTCTATTTTTATTCGACGCCTCACTAAAATGACGAATTAAGGGTAGTGAAGAGATGCGTAAACTGCATCATCTTCTCGATACTCAATCAACTCTTGTTGTTCATCCATTGATGGGATTATATATTGCCCTTCCTTGTACTACTCATATACCTCTTATCAATGGACCATGGAAAACTCTTCTTCGACAGAGGGATTTATTCTGGACTTTCTTGGGGGATCAAGTCGAGGTTCGATCAGATCAAGTCATATTCTCATTGCTTCTTATCAGGATCATAAACGTCGTTTTGCTGAGGGCGGTTATGAAGATAATTTCACATTTTCATATCTTGAAGAGATGCGAAGGAGGGGAGAAGATGGAGTCGATATGGGATCATTCGGGTACTGATCATTACAAGCATTCGTCAAACTCTCATCATTTTCCTACTCTCTCGCACTGTATCACCCACTACAAAATCAAGAACGCACTTATCTTCATTATCATATTTATCCTATTCTCTTAATCTCTTCAGTGATTGGCAACTTCGTATGCTTCTTCTGGATCTTTTCTTCGCTGGAATGGAAACAACAGTGACAACTCTCAAATGGGCATTCCTTCTTATGGCTGCTCATCCTGAGGTCAGATCAATTCCACTCTTTGCTCGATTTTGAGCAACAGAACCGTCCCTCATTCATGATCCCTATACGAAATATATCTGGGGTTTGATATAGACACACCTTCTCATTTCTCGATTCTTAGCACGATCCATCGAGAGACAATTTGCATAAAAAAATTCAATGGGCAAACTTGCGATCATTGAACGAATAGTGAAAAAGAGTGAACGAAGATCCATTGATAGTAAACAAGGACTCGTTCAGGTTCAAGACGGCGTTCAACGTGAAATCGATTCTATCGAAAGAGAAGGATTTGTTACTTTGAGAGACAGAAAGAATCTACCATACACAAATGCGACTATTTGTGTGAGTTCCCGTTCGATTGTCTAGAGGGGTTCAAGGAGGAACGGGGTTGTGTATACTGAGAAGGAGAGGAGAAGAAGGGAGAGAGGGACAGGGAGGGGATGCGAAGTTGAGACTGAGTTATGAGAAGACTGAAGGGAAGACTCATAATGAAAGATGACCCTTATTGGATCGTGCCGAAAGAGATTCCGTCTGGTAGAGAAGAGAGAGAGAGAGGATGAAGATGGACTGTAAAGGTAGAGATATTGACACCAGATGAGAATAGGAGAAAGAGAGAGGTATGGGGTGGGGGAGGGGTTATATGAGACTGTTACACTTATCGGTAGTCTCAAAGGTGCGATTGAGAACGAATGGAGGTAATTTAGGAGATTCAACGAATAGCCAATATCCTCCCCATTAATCTTCTTCGAAGTACATCGAGTGATACTGAAGAAGGAGGATTCTTCTATCGAGAAGGAACAATGGTCATTCCTCAGATATCAATATTATTATCTGATCCAAGAATATGGAATAATCCGAAAGAATTCAATCCTTCTCGATTCTTAGAGGAAGATGGATTCACTCTCAAAAGGATTCCTGAATTTGTTCCCTTCTCAATAGGAAAGAGACAATGTTTAGGCGAGTCTCTGGCTCGAAGTGAATTGTTCTTAATCTTCACAAATGTCCTTAAACGTCTTCATATACAATCTCATTCTGGTCTCTCTCGATATCGCTCACTTGGTCTAACCGTATCTCCTCTCCCTTACAAAGTATCCATTTCGAAACGAAAAAATGACTCCAACTCGAACTCACTGTCATAGCCCCTCCTTCCCCTTTCCCCTTCTAGATCTGATCTGATATGCTCATCAATAATAAATATTTCTCCCTTCTGGTTGGATCTCTCTCTACACTCGACTGTAAATCACCCTCATGATTTAGAGGAACACGAGTCAATCTATCCCTGCCCTTCGCTCTTCTACTCATGTGCATCACTCAGTTCACTACCATTTTCCTAATTGAAACTCAATTGCCAGTGGCAAGTTGTCACCAAATCAAAACGAAAACGGAACCTACAAAAAAGATAGTAATCAGTGTTCGCTATATAAAAGGAATAAATAACAGCTACCGAAAGTAAGTCATGATCAGCTTGTGAGGTAGATAAAACGGTAGATGATAAAGTGTAAAGAGGATAGGATTATGATCAAAGAGAGTTCATAAAAGGATAGTCTGGTTAGGGATCAAGTCTCGTCCCTCTATTCCTTCTGATCTCTTCCTCTTCTGTCTCCTCCTCTTCTCTAACTCGTCTTCTCCACTCAATCAATGGAGAGAGAGGGCGGGTCTCTCCACCGTAATCTCAGACTTCTTCTCTCTTCCTTCTTCCCTCTCTCTCTCTCTCTCTTCTCTTCTAAGTCCTCCCTTTCTCTCCAAGTCTTCTTCCTTCAATCATGAATGGTGAATCGTCTCAACCTCCATATGATTACAGTACTCAATACGGTACTCCTTCCTCTCCCCATCTTCCTATTCCTCCTTCATCTGAGATCTTAACTCTCTCTAACTTTGGAGTGGCAGCTTCAACATCGGACTATGCTTCCACTCTCAATTACGGAGATCTCTACAGTAATTACTACTACTCAACACCCGTTGTCAATCCGACGAATCTGTATATTCCTGAGACAGCGTTCACTCGTTCCTTCGATTCATTCCAATCAACACCAAGAGATGAGTCAACGAAGACTGATTCGTATGAGACTCAACCGAAGGAATCTCTTCCCATTAAGATCGAAAAGATGGATTCAACAGGTAAGTTTCCCTTCCTCTCTTCATTTCATCATCTCTTTCTCGTCAGGTGTCGAATGGTCTTGTCCTCCTACAGTGACAACAACTCCTTCTCTTCCTGCTCCAACTCCATCCACTTCTAAGACAACGAAGAATCAATCTGACGTCTCACGAGTATCTGATACTGATCCCATCCCAAAGAAGAGTCAGTTATCATTCATATTCCTATCTTAAAGTAACCCCTCAATCTACCTTAATCATCTCTAATTCCTTTCAGTGGATCGTCGAAAGGCCGCAACAATGCGTGAGCGTCGTCGACTTCGTAAGGTCAATGAAGCATTCGAAGTCGTCAAGGCAAGAACATGTCAGAATCCACAGCAGAGATTACCTAAGGTATGCACCTTTATCTTTTTTAGTTGCTCTGAAACGAATCCATTGCACGATCCATCATCCCCTTCAGGTGGAAATTCTCCGCACAGCAATCGAATACATTAACACCCTTGAGAGATTACTCAAACAACAAGGAAAGTATACTCAGATCATGAAGAATAATGAAGGTGAGATCATTTATTCTATAATATTTTCATGATCATCTTTCTGATCATTCAATATGTGTAATCAATCAGTTTGTGTTGCAGAGATGGGAATCAGTCTTGAGTTCCCGATCACATCTTCTCATCACTATCAATACAATGGAAGTCAACCATTTGGAGATGTCGAAGGAGATTCCGGATCAGATGAAGATGATCTATTGGAAGGTATCCATTCCATCTCTATTATTTATTCATTATAAATTGCCATATGATCAATTACTCTTTTTTTTTCGATTACTCATTTTGCCTTCTTATTTTAATCCCCATCACCATTTCAGATGGATCATATTTGGAGGAGCATTCGCTTGTCATGCAACCTCCAGTGATAAAGACAGCAAAAAGAGGAGGAAGGGCAAGTCGAGGACGGGCCAAGTGAGAGTAGATATCTATTGTTAGATTTATCTGTCAATTATTCATTCACATCCACCACTATATTGCCATTCTCATTGTTCACATCATTTATTATACTGAAAAGACTCCCGATTTCGTTGGTTATTCCCTTCACTTCTCAATTGCATTCAACTCAATTGTCGTTGTATTTCACTTCCATATCTTCTTTCACATTTCCATTCGCATCTGATTATTATTCAGATAAACGTTGATTTTGTGTTGAGTAAGTGATGAGATGAAGAGGACTTGGGAATGGGGTGATAGGAGAGAGAGAAGTGTAGGATGGGGAAGAATGGGAAGAGGTAAGAAGAGGAGAGGGGAAATGAGTGAGGATAGATGAGTCGTCTCGTCTCCCTCAGGGTGTAATAATCGATCCATGTCCATTCTACTGTAGAAGAAACGATGAGATCGAGTGTAATATGGATGAGACAGCACAGATTGATTACCATTCAATCCATTCTCAGATGAAGAAACAGTTCATTGATCTACTTGTCTAATCGATATGATAAGAGATAGAGAAAGGATAAGTCAGCTGACTCTTCCTCCTCCTCTCTCTCTCTCTCTCGTCCTCGTCCTCCGATTCTTCCCTTGTCCTCTTCTTCTCTTCAAGTAATGAGTACTCCATTCATCTTAATCCCTTGTACTTTCTTGACAACTTCTCTCCTCCTCTTCCTTCTCCTTCTCCATTCTCCCACTATTATTCATTATCCATCCGAAGGCAGATCTCAAATTAATGATGACACCAACCATCCTAAAAAAAGAGGAGAGGTAGTGAATGAACACATGTACAATACTACTGTATACGAGAATTATCTCATCGTATATTGTGTCCAGCCATTTCAATGTCTGCTATCAGATATTTCAACACATGATATGACTTGGAGGAATTGAAATACGATAGAGTATGAAATCTGAATTAATTTAAGAACCGATTGACATCATTTATTGTCACTTTCCTAGTAATTGACCCAAAATAGATAGGTGGAAAGAGTGAGAAGTAATATTGAACCTCTCCTCCTATTTCAAGATGCAAAGAAGGAGAATTCATTGGGAATGTAGATGGGTGAAGAAGAGGAATAGATAGGAGAAAAAAGGCGAGAAGAGTAGAGAAGTACTTCTAGATACGAGGATGGGAAGATATTGAAGAAGGGAGAAGTAAAGAACAGAAATATCCCGAGAATATGGAAGAATATCCGAAATGGAGACGCTCTCAATACCATGCCAACTTCTTAATGGAAATACATACTTTGATAATAATAATGACATGTTCGAACCACTCTCATACTAGTAAGAATACCATAAAAACAATACAGAATAACATTGTACATTCCGAGTCGTCTCCTCATGCAATACTACGATTCGAATTCTACAAATTGATTGGTATCTTCATCGTGGAAATTCAGTTGTGACGTTTCTCTTCTATTCATCGTCCACTTAATATTCTTCTTTTTCTATCTCATAAGAACGGAGAAAGAGAATAAAAGGAAGGAAGGGACTTATGACTCTTCAAGCTTCTTTCTTTCTCTCTTTCCATAGTGGGAGGAGATTCTCTTCTTTCCCTTCTCCTTCCCTTCTACTGTTACTCCCTCTCTTCCCTTTCTCAACGAATACGTCGTCTACTTTTCTTGTCTCTTTCTCATCTCTATCGTCCATCTCTTTCCCTATTCCATCCTTCGTCTCTCCTTCTTTCCCTTCACCTCTTCTTCCTTCCATAGACATCTCTTCTCTACACAACTTCATCGATTCATCCGTCCTTTTCGCATTGCTTTTCTTCTCTCCTCAGACTCTTTCTCCCTTATTCTCCTTCCTTTTCGTGCATTTTCTCCCTTCTATTCTTCTCTTTCCTCATTCCACCTCCATCTTCTATCATATCCAATATCCCCATGGTTACCATCTCCTTCATTATCACATAATCACTCCTTCTTCATCTCTTATCTCCCCTCTCCCCTCTCCCCTCCTCTTTAGTCTTTCGTTCTTAGTCCCATCATGTCTTCAGTCTTCATTTTCTTCCTTTTCTCATTTTCCGTTTTCCCCTCATTTTCTCTCTCAACCTATCGATATTTCGTCGTTTTCGTTCGTTTTCGCCATTTATTCGACGCAACGCCAAGATGGGGAAGAGAAGGAGGAGGGGATGAGAGGGGAGAGATCTCTCATTCATCGTTCTCTTGTCTTTCATTCCATTGATATCTTAGATGGTTCGAAGGAGTGACGATGAGGAAGAATATGAAGAGAAAGGAGGGGAAGAGGAAGAAATGCCTATGAACTTCCCTCAGGATAAGACAATTATTCCTCCATCAACACCGTCAGTTTCTATTCTATTCCCTTTCCTCATTCATTCCATTCAGTGGCACAACGAAGGAAAGCATCAAGGATGTTGTAGTGAACAAAGCCTTCCATTTGAAAGACACTGTCAAAGCAAAAGTGATGGAAGAAACAGGGAGTGAGTCCTCCTTATTCCATTCATAATCTTTCCCCTTCTTCTCCCTCTTCTTTCCTCCCGTTTCCCCCCCCCCTTCTTTCTTTATCGATTCCAATGGGTATCTCGGAAGAGAGGAGAGCAGTCAAGACAGATTGCCCAGTTAAACACAACACATATTAGGAAGGGGGGGGGACAGGGGGGAGGGGAAGGGAGGGAGTCATCTCATTGCTCCAATTCATACCTAATTAATACGAATGAATTGAAGTGCCCGAATGGACGTTTGTTATTCTCTCCATTCTCTTCCTTCTCATATTCCTCGGATGCGCATTCTTCTTGGTTAGAAAGGTGAGAAAGATAGAGAGGAACACATTGAATGACGAAAGGGGGAGAGAATTCCCATGAGAGGGAAGAAGTGAGAAAGAGACAATAGAAAAGAGAAGAGAACCAACACTCATTTCAGATATTCGGAAAGAAACGCCATGGAGAGAAGAATAAGCAGAAAGGACTCAAGGGATTCTTTGGAAAGGGAGGAGCTGATACTAAAGATACTATGGGAGTTACGGGGGTAAGGAGAGAGGGAGACTGTAGGGAAGACGTAATGAAGATCGTGACTGACTCTGTAGACAGAAGGGAGAAAGGGAGATGGAAGGAAAGACCAAGAGAATAATTTAGTTGACGGCCGATCTCGAGAATCTTGAAGAGAATATGGAACAAAATGAGAAGGAACAAGCAGAGGAAAAGGAAGATGTAAGGACTTCAACTCATTCTTAGTCTATTCTTATTTGTGATTCACAGGTCAAATTGGGACGTATACAATATAAACTGGATTACGACTTCCAAGCCAATCAGGTTAGTCGTTGTCGTCTACTGCTTCTCTATCCCTTCCCCCCTCCTAGTGTCCCCTCTCCCTCTCCTCCTTCTAATTCGTATTCATTCAGTTGTCCATCACAGTGATTCAAGCAGAAGAATTACCAGGAATGGATATGAGTGGTACCTCCGATCCCTATGTGAAAGTGTACCTTCTACCTGAAAAGAAGAAGAAGTTCGAGACAAAAGTACACAGGAAAACATTGAATCCTGTGTTCAATGAGACATTCATATTCAAGGTATGACAATATATTCAATTGGCATGTAGATAGGAAGAGTATTAGGAAGAAATGGAGGATTGTTCTGCGTACACAACCATAGATTCCAATTTGTGCCATTTGGTAGATTAAGCAAAGACTATTCCATCGGAGGAAGAAGGGAAGGGAGAAAAAACAAATTTTGGGAAGGGATCAGCAAAATGAGAAAAGAAGATGTGCAACACTCTCACGTATTCTGTGTAAACGAAGAGAATTTCACGAAGCAAAAGATTATTTTCCTTCCAAGGATTAGAAATTGATTACTGAATGAAAATATGTGATGAAACAGTAGCCAGAAATTTGTTTGCTGAACTTTCGGACTCGGTGCTAGTCGATTGTATAAATTGAAGTCGATGTGAGAAAAAAAAAGGGGAAAGTTGGATGAGTGAATAACTATCCTGTCAAATTGTAGGTTCCCTTCAATGAGATAACATCGAAGACTCTCGTTTTCGCCGTCTATGACTTCGATCGATTCAGTAAACACGATCAAATTGGACAAGTATGATTGAACTTTTCTTTCTTCATTACTCTTCACTTCTAGGTTCTCATTCCCCTCGGAAAGATTGATCTGGGTAAAGTGATTGAAGAATGGAAGGATATCGCCCCTCCTCCTGATGACAAAGAAGCTGTGAGTCTATCGATTGACTAGGTACAGTAACCGTTGACTTCCATTCAGGAGAAGGCACTGGGAGATATCTGTTTCTCCCTTCGATACGTCCCCACTGCGGGAAAATTGACTGTCGTCATTCTTGAAGCGAAGAATCTTAAGAAAATGGACGTCGGAGGTCTATCTGGTAAGACATTTTGAGATTCTTCATCGAGATTCTTCATTGTTTTTTGTTCTTCAAAAATGAATCGGATCTGGGAGCCGATAAGAATTATCTCTTTCAGATCCATACGTGAAGATCGTTTTGATGCAAGGAGGAAAGAGATTGAAGAAGAAGAAAACTTCGATCAAGAAATGCACTCTCAATCCCTACTACAATGAGAGTTTCTCATTCGAAGTTCCATTCGAACAAATCCAGGTACACCTCTCTATATCTATCTCATCTATCGTAACTCTTCAATCTTCCAGAAAGTTGGTCTAATGATAACGATCATGGACTACGATAAATTGGGATCAAACGATGCAATTGGAAGAGTTCTCGTTGGATGTAATGGAACAGGAGCTGAATTGAGGTGAGGATAGACTAAGAGAGAGGGAGATAATTAATGGTCTCTCATCTAGACATTGGATGGATATGCTTGCTTCTCCTCGTCGACCAATTGCACAATGGCATACTCTTCAACCATTGGAAGAAGAAGGAGAAAAGAAAGAAGGAGATAAGAAATAGATCTATCGCTAGTTTGTCTTTTTCTATCGTACAGTATCCTGTTACCAGTGTATTATCTTAACCATTCTATGATCTCAGACTCAATCTCACTTTCATAATTTATTCAGTCTAGGACGTAGATACGGACACTCTCCAAGGGCCTTTTCTCCCCATTCCATCCCATTATATTCCTTTATTGTGCTTCCCATTAACTTATTCCCATTGTACACACCCGTGACAAAAGAACAGACGCATTAGTAACAATTATTTATATTTGTATCAACTTAATGAGATAATAACTCTATTCTATATGATATAATGAATACAAAAATGCAAATACTCTGTGTACCTCTGTTGCAATAGATAAAGGTGCACTGAGGTAGTGAATACAATTATCGTGAATAAGAAGATTCATGAGGGGTAAGAGTGGGGCTGAGGGGTCGAGAGCTTATTACAAGGTTTGGACTGAGTGATGAGAAGATATGGAATAGAGACGAGGGAAGGAAGGCACGAGAGGGGAAAGGGGAGAGGGTGATATCACATCAGGGAATGACTTATTACAGTCAAAGAGAGGTAGGAGTGACCGATCAGCGACTTCTTTATGATTGAATACAAAGAGAAATAAAGGAATTGCATACGAATCATGAAATACAAAGTGTAAAACGAGCAATAGCAGTGATTTGATTGAGACTGGAAAGATGGCTAGATAACCCGTCAGATAAAGACTCGATTAACTGGTAAAGTGTAAATAGAAGACACGAATAAAAGAGATTGGATAATTCATCTCGAATTTGTACACGAATTGAGTACCGAATAGAAGAGAACGGCAAGAAGGAGGAGAGGAACGATAGAGGAAGGGAAGGGAAGGGATTATCATTACTTGAAACTATCTTGTTGAAGTTTCCTCATCATTTCCGAAGGATGATTATTTCCATTAGTCATTCCATTAGCCATTCCAGCAGCCATTTGTTGATATAAAGAAGCCAATTCAGGTCCACTTCTTCCCATCATCATCTGTTGTAATGGATCATGAGTGGGAGTGACTGTGGGTACTGAGGGAGGAGGGGGCGGAGCCACACTCTGTGCTGCTGCTGTCTGAGCTGCACCAGCTGCTGCAATATCAACATTAATTACTCCATCTTATTCCAACCATGGACTAGCCTTGGATATCATGATGTATTCTCAGAATAGTTTCCATCTCTGGATTGAGTCCCATGGCAGCAGAAGCAGGAATGGACATTCCACTTGCCATCATCTCTGTGATACTCATTATTATTCCACTTATTCCATCCATTTCCAATAGACATAATCAAACCTAATGGTATAAAATACAAACAAATGAAATAACTCACGTTGAATTTGTGATTGCCTGGCGAAATTTTGTGCATCCATCCCGGGGGCGGAAAATGCTCCATTGTGATGATTCTGTTGCATTGCAGCCACCAAATGAGGAGGAATATTAATAGGAAGTGGATTATTGAAGACAACGGGGCCATTCGTTCCATTCAATCCGAAATTAGAAGGAACTGCTTGTCTTCTCATTAATGCTTCCATTTCACGTTGATTCGCCATCTTAGCTGCCAACTGAAGAGAGGATTCCATACTCATCAATCTACCCATTCCCTCCCCTTCCCTCTTCATCCTATCCAATCATACCTGTTGATTCTGATCCATAAATGCGTGTGCCATCTGTGGAGTGAGAAATCCGAGTTGTCGCATATCAAAAGTGAAGTGAGGAGGATTGTAAATATTAGTGGGAATTGCTTGACGGGCCATAGTGTTAAGGAAATTTGCCATTTCTGAAATTATTTTCAATTATTTCTCGTCTTCTTTTCATATATTTGTGCCTATCGATATTGATATAACAAGATAAATCTGGAATATATCTCAATGCTAACCTTGATGAGTATTCAATTGGGGCATAGTCTGCATTGGTATCCGTGGTTGAGGATGATGTAATCCATTCGATGGTCCAGGTTGACAAGTATTCGATTGACTCTGTGCAGCTAATTCCTTCTTTCTCGCTTCTGCTGCTATCGATGCATTCTTCTGTCTTTCCACTTCTGCTGTCTCCTTTCGTTTTGCTATCTGCAAAGGAGTAGCAATCATCATCAGTTATCGATTCGAGTACCGTATCCCCATCGTCTCTCAATACTTACATTCGCTGCAGAAGTCGTGGTTATTATATCTGTCCGACTGCAAGAATTTCCATTTCCTCGTCGATAAACTCGATAAGGAGTTCCATGGGGATATTCATCCAATGCCTGTAATCAATCACTCAATATCCCTCCTATCCTTCTCTCTCCTCACTTCATAACATTCTTCAACAGATTCTGATTCATCAGATCCATTATCATCTCCATTCATTGTACTCGCTTCTTCTGTTTCTTTCTTCTCAATAATCTCTACATTAACTCCATTCTCTTCCTTTTCTTCTTCTTCATCTTTCTTCATATCCTTATCACCAGAGGGAGAAGGTGAATTACTACTACTGTAATTAATCATTCTTCCTCTCATCTTCTCCTCTCTTACTCATACCTCTTTTTATCATCATCATCTTCTTCTCTAATAATATCTTCTTTTCTTCTCTTTCCATTTTTGTCTCCTAAACTCTTCTTCCTCTTTCCATTACTCAATCTTTTCATTTTCTTCTCATCATCTCCATTTGTCTCTCCTCCTCCTTCTTCTCCATAAGATGGTGATCTCTTCCTTCCATTCTCTTTCTTTCCTGCTCGTGTTCTCACTCCAGCCTCTTCCTCCTGTAATCACTCTCTTGTCTCTCTCCCTCCTCCCCCCCCCCTCCCCCCTAACCTCCCCCCCCCTCCCTCTCCCTCCCTCTCACCTGATCAGTCTCTGAATTACTTCTCTTGAATAGACAAGAGGGAACAGTCGCTGGTTTCTCAACACTTCTCATTTGTCCATACTTCTTATAGTATATTCTACACTCAGTACAGAGTAGCATAGGAGGTTCTTTCCCTGCGTGATGCCAATCCTTCGATTCACTTCCATAACAGTGATGACACGCATATTGAAGACGTCTGCAATACAGTTGCTCATTCAGAGAAAGGAAGGGGAGGGGGGGGGGCACTCACTTGTTCTCATCGAATAGTTCAACCTCTTCTTCATTTGCACTAGCATAATCATTCAATTCTCTTGAAGGAGGACGTGAATTTTTATCTTTCTTTCCCCTTCGAAGACCGGCCGCACCACGATTACGATTGTTTAGGGCCTGATTAAGAGAAGGAATGAGTAGAGTCCCTCCAATGAGTCATTCTTACCTTTGGTTTGATTGCATCGGGAGTCTTCTTCCACAAGTAATAGAAGGCCACCAATTGATCCTACAAGCAACTACCATTTCATTCATTCCTTCTCTCTTATCTCTCGTGTTTTTAATAAAGTTCTTTTCCTTTCATGAATTGAATGAGGGGCTAAAAAGGGGGTGAATAGAAAGGAAGGAAGAGAGGGAGGAAGAGAGTATGCACAACCAACCAAACACTGCCCCTCCTCTCCCCTTCTCGGACCTCCCTCACTCACCCCCTCCCTTCCCTTCCCTCCCTTCCCCCCCCCCCTCCTCTCTCACTTCGTTTGCTCTGCCAGAGTGAAATGGAATCCACGACGAGTTGTCGAGAGTGACAGAAATAAAGGAAGAGAGAAGGGGAGAAGGAGGGAGAGAGAGAGGGAGAGAGAGAGGGAGAGAGAGAGAGGGAGGGAGAGAGAGAGGGAGAGAGAGAGGGAGAGAGAGAGGGAGAGAGAGAGGGAGAGAGAGAGGGAGAGAGAGAGGGAGAGGAAGACTGATGATGAGAGCACAAAGATGAGAGAACAAGTAAAGAGATTAGATGAACGATTATCACTCCCATAACATCATCTAACCCCTGAGTATGATGAGAGAGAAAGAGAGAGAGAGAAAGAGAGGGAGGGAGGAGGGGGAAGAGGGAGTCAACCACCTAATCTGCCCCTTCTTCCTTGGAAGACTCACAAGTGAATAGAAGGGTGAGGGGCAAGGATAATGACCCGAAGGATGAGAAATTATGAGAGAAGAAAGAGAAGAGAAAGAGGGAGAGAAGAGGAGGAAGGAAGGGATGGAGTATTAAATGTAATGGTTACTCACTCTACTGTGAAGAGGAAGCATTTCTTTGCTGATTCGAGTGAAGTTCTTTCCCATTGTCTTGATTCCCTGTAAGAGCAAAGAGATAGATCACACTACAATTGCCCTCTTCTCTTCATTCCCATGTGATACATATTTTCAGTTCAATCGATATTCTTACCTTAGTGAACTTTTTCGTATCTTCAATCGTCATAAAATTGGCGTCCGCATTCAACAGTTGATCATTCGCATTCATTTCCTAAAAGTTTAACACTAGATTAGCATGACATACACAAACAAGAAAGGATTGATATGTACCTTGATAGCATCTCCGAATGAGTAATTACATCGATGAAGTGTACTGATTGCATCATCTAATAACATATCTCGACATCGACTTCCCTTCTCTGCCTCGTGAATATTACCCGATTCAAGAAGGACCATTCGGAATGTACGGGCCATTCTGAAAGAAGAGGAAAGAGATTAGAGATCAAAGATCAAGCAACAATCTTATCTCTATTATCAATTGGATCAATATGTAAACTTTAAAAAAAAGAATAATAAAACTAACTTGACATATTTGTCTTGTTTCTCTCCATCAATTTGTCCTGGTCTAAATAGTAATTCATCTCTATCTTTCTCTTCTCCTACTGAACTTCTCGCATCGGGTGGCAATTTAGCCTGAAAAAGATCAAAGATCAATCTTCCCCTTTCTCTTCCTCATAACTGCTAGTTGTGTTGTGACTATCAATCTCGTCAACTTGCTCCCCCCCCCCCTCCCTCCCTCCCTCCCTCCTCCCCTTCACCCTCTCTCTCTCTCTCTCTCTCTCTTCTCTTCCTCTTGTGTTCCATCTGCTCTTCCCCTCATTCATCCCATTCACTTTCGTGAGTCCGACACAGAGAAACGAGAGGGGGGGGGGGGGGCAGCCATTACTCTTCCACCCCCTCCCCTCCCCTCTCTCCCTCTCCCTCTCCCCTTGCCCCCTCTCTCTCTCCCTCGTGAGTAGCCTCATAAACGAGCATTGCAAACTATCGGCCACAGAGAAAGAAAAGGGAATAGAAATAGAGAGAGAGAGTGAATCCCCCTCCCATCCATCTCCTTCTTTCCTTCACTCTCTCTCTCTCTCTCTCTCTCTCTCTTCCTCTTCACAGCTGGACACTAATATCACCCTCTGATCTCTTCCTCTCTCACAACTTTTCCCACCTATTATTATCAAGTGCTTTTCCTCTTATCGCCCTTCCTCTCTCCTCTCCTCTCTCAATCTCTCCTTCCCATTTCCTCTTCTTCCCTCACTCTCTTCCAGTGTGAACATAGTGACATCTGCTAGTAGACCAATTGAGTAGATTCAACTAGAGGAGAGAGAGAGGGGGAGAAAGGGGGAGGGAGAGGGGGAGAGAGGAGGAGAGAGAGGGAGATAGTGGGGTAGAGAGAGGGGGAAGGGGCAAAGAAGAGTAGATAACTCTTGTCTACCATTTCTTTCTTCCAGTAGAATAGAAAAGAAGGAAGAGAGAAGATCCCTTCTAAACAATGAGAAAGAGGGATGGGAAAGGCAAATACTCCAATGAAGTGAGCAATGCTACGAGTGTCCAATTCATTCTCAACACCTTTTTCACTCTCTATCTCAGCAGTTGATCTTTGATCTCTCTCCAATTCCCTCTCCATTTGAACCCTTCCCCTCCTCTCTCTTTCTCTCTTTCTTGACCACGCTCAATTATCATTGCGACTCTCCTCCCTTTCACTTCCCTCATAATTTGTTTCTCACTTTCCTCTCACGATCAAAGTGGATAGAGGACAGGCAGAGGGAAGGGGGGGGGAAGGGAGGAGAGGGAAGAGGGGGAGAGACCGATCAACCACCCCTTCAATGGCATACGTTACACGGGCTGTGTTTGTCAATCGTGAAGCGACTGGGAGAGAGAGAGAGGGAGAGAGAGGGAGAGAGAGGGAGAGAGAGGGAGAGAGAGGGAGAGGGTGGGAAGGGGAAGGGGGAAGGGAAGTGGGAGAGGGGAGGAAGGACAGTCGCGAGTCACGAGTGACGAAAAAGAAACGCGAGTGCGATTTGACGCGTCCCGATTTATAAAGTTAGTTGAAGAGTGAAGGATTAGAATGAGAAAGAGGCAGGAAGACTAGAAGAGAGAGAGAGGAAATGGATGAAGGGATTGTCTCTCTCTCTAGGGGATTCAAGTAAAGATAAAGAGGAGATTGAAGAGAAGAGAGAAGAAAAGGACAAGAAAGGGTTCCATTCTCACACCTTTTACATATTCAACAATCGACTGTATGGATCAAAACAATGGTCATTCTATATTACCCATACATAAGATTGCGCCATTCCCACTAATCACGGCTAGTTCTGAATAGAGAGAAGGAAAAGTCTTACCTGATGACTCGGGCCGACCCGAATTTCTCCGTTGTGGGACGCCAGTCTTGTACTCTCTTGATTATACAGAACACACGAAAAGAAGGTATCGTCACTGAAATAGAGAAGGAATGAGACTGTAGGGGATCGAGAGAGGGAGAGAGAGAGGGAGAGGGAGGGAGAGGGAGGGAGAGAGAGAGAGAGAGAGAGGGAGAGAGAGGGAAAAGTGTGTCTGGCAGACTCCTTTAAGAAAGTATCGTCAGAGAAGAGAGGGAAGAGATAAGTAGAGTAATAACAGGTTAGAGAGAGAAGGAAAGAAACTGAGATCCCTCGAGATTAGACGAGTATTCTATCTCTTACGACGGAAGGAATACATTGAGAATAGGAGCACATTATCGAATTATACTTGTATTCATAAAACAAATGTTTCAAAAGTAGTAATAATGTATTTACATCAAAATATAAAAAAGGTGACTAACAGGGAAAGGTCGTATTCTCTCGATTCGACGATATCCTTGACGTGATAGACTGTGCACTGACTTCTGAATTACATTATTGCTATATAAATGAATGAGATATTTGAAGTGGAATGAATAGACAGGATGCAAAAAGAATAGAGATCTTCTTTTTTCATTGAAAGACACGGTAAGCAAATGGACTCTAGTAGTTCAGAGAATATGAGAAGTTGGAAAGAAAGAAAAGAGGAGAAGGGTTGAGAAGACGAGACAGATAGCAATAGAGAGGGGACTGGGGGAGGAAAGAGGGAGAGAGAGAGGAGAGAGAGAGGAGAGAGGGAAGAGGGGAGGAGGGGAGGAATGGAGAAAGACCGATGGGGCTACGTGTGACATTACTCCATCTCGTGATAGAAATAGAATGAAGAAGGATGGGGAGGAGAAGGGGGGGGGGCGAGGGGGGGATGAGAGAGTGAGATAATCAAGGCAGGTGAAAGTACAGAAACATGTGCACATGAAAGGCATAGACAACTCAATTAATTCATTTTGCACGGAAAAATTCGTAGAACATTGCAATTACAGGGAACCAAAAGGAGAAAAGAAAAGGGTGGATCAAATGTCAGAAGGGAAAAGAAGGATGAGGAATGAGAGAGAGAGGGAGAAGGGGGGAGAGAGAGACAGATGCCGTGAATAATTCTCTTTGAGAGAATTGAGAATAAAAAAGGAGACGGGATGCAAAAAGATGCACAATTGTAAAGGGAACTGTTATGATATGAGAGTGAAAGGAAGGATTTGAGAGAGGAAGGAAGAGAATAGAAGAGAGAGAGAGAGACTGCTAGACCATGCCACCCAATCAATCGGCAGAGAGAGGGAGAGGGAGGGGGGAAGGGGAAGGGGAGGAGAGAGAGAGAGAGAGGGAAGAGAAGACCGCCCCTGTGTGTATGTTGGCAGAGAGGGTAGAAGAGGGACGAGTCATTCAGAGTATTCCCCTTCTCTTCTCTTCCATTTATAACCCGTTGAGTGGAAGAATGACTACCTATCGAGATGACATTCAATGACCTCCTCTTCTTCAATACACATACTAATCCA